>CAHIKZ030003567.1:1160000-1445000 GCA_903632075.3 Acanthosepion pharaonis | reverse complement strand
TTCTACATAGTATTCATTTTCGATTGTTGTGTTCAGGCCATTGTAAGTCTAACATCTATTTTTTTTTTGTGAAGAGATAGAGCATGATCCCATAGAAAAGAGAATATAACTTTAAATTTTGTCTGTTTAATTTGTTTAGAAGACAATTGAAATTGGTAATTCTCTTCTAAACTAATTAAACAGACAAAGTTTTAAGTTATATTCTGCACATACAATAATATTTATACTGCCTCCCTACCTTGAGAAAGAATGTGATATGGGGACAGGCTTAATATGAGGATCCACAGATTTACATTTACAGGCAAAAATAGTTCAGGCAAGAAGCTTTTATCATAAAAGCATTAGGGTGATACATGATCCTATCTGTGCAGTTGGGGAGGTGCTGTTTCCAAGTTGAACCCTCCAAAGAGCAGCAACATCTACATCCATTTTTTACCCTGCTGCATCCAAAGACAACATAAGACTGATTCTAGCCTTGATGGAAAAAGATGGGAGAAATGATAAATTTAATCCCAGCCCTGTTAAATGTTTCACAGAAATAATATTTCTGAATAAGTGTTATTAATTGGTTTTTGACTTGTTCCATAAAATTATTCTTAATAAATTGATTTCTGACTATTGTTCATTGTAAAGGAAGATATAATTTCACAAATGTATTCAGATTTTCTTTGATTTTCATTGAGTTGCAAAATTGTTTCTAGAAGGATTTACAGAGAATGACTGATATGAAAGTAATCTGGTCATTCTTATTTTAAAAATGATACATTTATGATTAATGTCACCTCCTTGGCACCTTGACTGTATGAAGATTAGTACTAGATTGGCAATTAGGTCTCACCATTTTACCATTGAAATAGCTAGATGTAACCATAAGTTCTATTCTTTTTCTTTTCTTGCACTTCTCACCTGTGGAACCCTTTTCTGATTTCTTGCTTCCCTTCCACATAGAATCTTCAAAAATTTATATTCAATGTCAATCACCAAACTTTGTCTCCCAGAAATCCTGTTCTTTTATTGTCCTTTCTTCTTACTAAAGTCTTCTCGTTCTCTTTTATTCTCAGTAACCTCTTGTACCATAGTAGCATTGCTTGGGATGAAAAAATTAAAAAAAAAATGTATGCATATTTTTACAACAAATTAATATTTCCTTACTTTTTAACCTTTTGCTGTCAAGTATATAAAATCTTCATTGCTTATTTAAAACAGTTTTCTTTCCATACAAGTCACTGATTGTTTTGTTTTTATGACTTATCAACCCTTTGTGGATTACAAAACATATTTTTGATCATAGGAATAATCTTTTCTTTTTCATATGGATATTGCATTACCAGTTTTTTTTTGTTTTTTTTCGAATAACAATGATTTTTCTAGATCCTACTATTTAACCCATAGCCATTTAACACAATTCTAAGATGGGGATACTAAGCTGATGACTCGCAAAAACATGTAATCTTGTCCGTGGCATTGGAATAACCTTTCCAATGTTATAGACAAGGTAATTTAAATAGTGATTGTTGAAACTGATTATTGAAATAGGTTTGTGTATAATGATTCAATTGAGGACTGTCATGTCAGGCAAAGAAATGACATGAAAGACAATGAGCTGAAAATTTTTCAACCAGTTTCTGCTGAGCACCAAAAGATTGCTTTTCACACCAATAAAACTGATATATTTTCAACTTTGTATTTATTGAATTATTCCCAATTTGAAAATTATCACCATCATAAATTCAGGGATCTTGCTTAATTTAAATATGTCTGTGGTGATATTATACAAGATTTCAAGTACTCACATATTTTGAAAATCTTTTGTTTTCCTCTAATGGATTTTTATTGCAGCAATATATGGTTGTCCATTGTTACCAAAGAATATTGTGTTTTGCAATTTATTAGTGGACCCAGGGGTGGCTCTGCAACCCAAGTCTAGATGCATGGCAATAAATACTAACATAACACCAAACAATGTTTTGTGAGGACTTATAAGTCAATAAATGCCACTGAATGGCTAAAATCTATACCTCCCACCACTATTGGCTGTTCATTACTCACGTGACAAATGGGAATACAAAAAAAAAAAAAAGATCTTTTTCTTTTTGTTCCTTTAAATGTATCTTTTTTTTCTGGTTAGAGGAAAAAAGAAATGGAAAAATGGTTGTAACTTTTGTTTCTTGCTCATGAATTTTAGGCTTAGTGTCTACTTTATACGGTTAAACCAGATCTTCTATATGCAGTATCCCTTTAGGATGTGGACGATCATGACCTCCCCCAATTTACTATCCTTTGTAGCTCTTAGCAACATTTGTCTTTTCACTATCCCTCCCATTCCCTGTTTTGCCATCCATCTACACAAGCATGTTACATAGGTTACTCATTGTTTACTCTGTGCCCCCTCACTATGTCCTGTGAGTGTCAAATTCTCTAAGTCTTCTTTTCTCATTATGTGTCCTAGAAATACCAACTGTCTTTTTCTGGTTTTATGTGTAAGTGTTCATTTTGTTTCCATTTTCATTAAAACTTCTTCATTAGTCACATACTCAGTCCATGATATTCTCAGCATCCTTCTGTAGAACCATATTTCTGCTACCCCAAGTATCTTCTTCATCTGTGGGGAGATTGTGATGATAAAGATTTGATATAGCCCAATTGATGGACACAAAATAAGTCTTTAGTTTAGCATTACATTCACGCTATAACTTGAACCCTTTTCTAAAAATTTTTGTAATTTTCAAAACCTAATATGAAAAATCCACGTGATAGGGTCCCATGAGTAAACAGTGGCAATAACTCAAACTGTTCTGAGTCACATAATGAAAACAAAAAAGATATTTTTGGAAATAGAGTGTAATTGTTACTTGGAGGAAAATCAAATTAACAATTTAGGTTCAAGTTCTGGTTAAAGTTGTTTGTGATTTGTTCAATGTCTATTGAAAAAGATGATGATTTCTTTCAAAGGAAGGCTTGGGTCAGTAGATTTTAGGTGAGTAGTGAATGCTAGACAATCTCCTCAGAAATGTGATTCTACAGAAAGATACCGAGGACAGAGCATGTAAGCAACCAGGAAGTCTCAAGCATATGGAAAACCAAAGGGGAACTTGTACTCAAAAACGGCTGAATATTTTTGGACACAACAAGGAAGAAAAGCTTGGAGAAATAGAAACTGACAGGACATTAAAGGATAAAGTGATAGAGGAAAGCAGTGAGCCACCTACCTGACAAGCTCATGTGAATGGATGGCGGAGTAGGGGTGGGAGGTTTGGCAGGGGGAACAAATGTTGTTAAGAGCTGCAATGGATGGGAAGTGATGATACATGACCTGAAGGGATACAGCACATAGAAGAAGACTGAATTGTTCAAGCACAATATAATTTTATTACTTTTTACTGCACTTAATTAAGTGTTCAATATTAATTACATAAATTGAATAATATACAGTGAAAAGTTCAACTAATGACTGTCTTCTAGGATAAAGAATTATTCATCTTGTGTGTGTGTATATATATATATATATATATATATATATATATATATATATATAAATTGTAAATGTAACAAATCCATTGGTATATAATCCAAGTGGATCCTAGTAATATTGATATAATGGAATATGCATACACCTAAGTTCCCCCTTACTGGAATATAATTGGCTGGTGTCTGTCATAAATACAGATGGACGTGTAGGTATGATAGAGTTTAAGTCTATGACGATGCTCATTGGACTACGCCATTGGCTCTCCTATTGGTCTACACCTACTACCTGTGACTACGACAAGTACCAGTCGATTACTCCTACCGTGTACTACTTCGTTACAGTCGCAAAAACCCACTTAGCTACTTCGATCAAATATATCCCTTTCCAGGACATATCAAATATAAATTACTAAAACTGATCCACTAAATGAGCTCAATGAACATATTATTACAGAGCAAATAATGAACAATAATTTTTATTTTTAATTTTTTTCAAGCTTTCACAGTTAAATTTCTATTTTTGACAGGAACTTGGTCCAGGCTGGGGTTGATAAGACAGTCAACTTATATTTTTGTCTGCCAAAATAAACTTATTCCCCATATGATGTGATTTTGGCTTTTATTGTTCATTAATAAATATATATATATATATATATATGAGTTTGTGACCCTGAGTTTCATACCCTTGTGATCATCAGACAATCAGGGTTTTTCTGACAATCACAAGGACGTAAAACCCAATACAACTAAGTATGTTAGCTCTATCACTGATATTGAGTGCTTTCCAATAAGTACCGTGCATATATATATATATATATATATATATAATATTAAGAAATAAGAGGGCTTGCAGAAAAGTTCTAGGCCCAATTCACTTCTCAAAATATGCCCAAATGTTCAAGTATTAAATTTTCCTTTTTTATCTTGGGTTGCCAATCACTTTTCAGCACCTACCATATATATAAATTTGTATGGATTGTTTTAAATTTCTACTCTTATCTTTTTGTTAGATATGCATTCTTTTTTTAAACTAAACTGTGAGAAGAATTATTTTCAGATAATTTTTTTTTATCAAAATAAAGAGGATTTATGGTAAAAAAAAGATCTCTATTTTTAAAGATTTACATCTGATGATGAAAATTATAGCCTTTCACGTCAGCATGTTCTATATTAAACATAATGATACAAAATGCTTCTGGCATTCCACAGGTTTTTAAAGGACGTTGCAATTCTTTTTTTTTTTTAATTATGGCTATTTTTTCATGAAATGCACCTTCTCTTCATGAACACATCTACTGTGTGCTCTTCTAGAAAAAACTTGAAATTTTACTACTACTTCCTTACTTAGCAGAATTGGTCACATTGTTAATAAATATAGACTTTTGGTATATTAGCATCAGCAAAAATCGGTTTCATTTCTACAAAGGACGTTATCACCTTAGATTTGCTGATATTTCCTTCTAAGAGAAATTAGATTTTGTAAAACATATTTTTCTACCAATCACGTACTATATTTGATAGCATATAAGCATCTCACATTTCTTTCCAAAATATGGCTTTAAAATTATCTCCTTGGTCTTGTGAATTTGAAGGTTAACTAATGTTTATCCAAACACAGTAGTGGGAAGAAGGAGAGTGTAGAGGGTGTGATAGCCCTGGATATCCATATCAGAAGGGCATCTAATCAAAAAGTGAAATAAAAATTTAGTTTATATTTAATTTGAATAAAGTGTTTATTTTATGTTTTTACCTATGTAAAAATGTCTTCTTTTCTCATATTTCTCAGTACTAGGTCCTATAAGCTCCCCACCTACTTGAGTCTTAGGGGCATATAATCAAATAGTTGGCCCTGGGTATCACCAAACATCACCATGTCACTGTCCAAACATTATATATTAACAGTACTTGTGTTGTAAATGTACAATAGTATCATATAAAGTGAAGGATGTCTTGTATGTTATTAAAAACAGTGTATATCAGAGCCCAAGCATCCAAGGTTCAAGTTGATGATTAAGTATTTGTCAAAAAGGTATAATCAAATGCCAATGTGGTAATAGTGAGGATTTTACATGTTATTCACAAACTCAGTGAAAGAATTATATTTAGCCCCATTATATTTGTGAGGAGGTAAAGGTCATTAGAAAAATAAGTGTAGAGTGACTGGCCATGGTTAAATGTAAATAATGGTAGAACTGCCCAACAAACAGATTTTATAAAGTTTGCGATAAGCAATTACAAGGAAAAGAAAAGAACAGGGCAATAGATAATGCAAGGCAAATTAACAGTAATAAGGCAAAGCAACAGTAATATGGCAAAAAGTTCATAAACTAAGAATTGGGGTTGACATACAAAAGTAAGCGAATGTAGCATTCTGACCTTAAGACAAGACAGACTGGGACTGAGTCAGATGAAACCAAGTACCAGCCTGTTATATTGGCTAGAAATCTCAGCATGCATTTGTGTGCTTCTGCCTATAAATTGGAGAGGGGAAAGTTTTTTGCAGTATTTTGAAAACTGATTGGAACCACCAAAGAGAATATTAAAAAATATGTCACAATGAAAGCACTTGAATACTGAGCAACGGAACAACGATGAAAAGTATATTGTCTGAAAGCAGTATTTTAGAAATAAAAGAGATCAAGATGGTAATCAATGTAAGGAATTATTTTATTTTGACACTTTGCAAAACAACTGATGAATGATCTTTTTGATATATATTTTTAAGAAACAGAAATAATTCCTATCTGAGAAAAAACTAGCTTGAACAAAAAAAAAAAAATCTTCCCCACCCACACAACATAGTGTCACCTGTTGTAGCCGCAGAAAAGCCTCGTAAAGAAGGAATAACATTTCAAACTTCATTCATCAACAAAATGTCACTGACATGACAAACCTGTTTTCTGCCATGCCAAGTCTTAACCAGATCAGAAAGACATACATCCAATACAGATTTTCAACTAAAAGACATGTTACATACCCAAGAACACAGGTGAAAATAGAAAAACAAAAATGTTACCAAAAAGAATTGCAAGATAAAGATGAACATCTGCAATATATGGAAATAAACAAGAACTAACAAAGAAAATATGTCAGACATTTTTGCCTGGGTGTGGAATAAAAGATATTAGCAAACATTTTGAATTCCTGATATTTATGTAGCATTAATCCAATCCTCCCTGCACTTTGTTCCATCACCAGATATTTTGGTAAAATGCCTCATACATGCACACTACAAATTCTTCTATTAGAAAACTTCCATCAACATTATTGAAGTTCTCTCATGGTGAGCTTGTGGATGCACAGGTGAGGCAATGGATAGCAGCTTGAAATAAGAAATCAGAGAGCCAAGTTCAAATTCCAGATGTGTTTGTTACATTCACTCATGCACAAATACCCTTGGGAATCCATCTCTTCCCCCAAGATATGGGTTAAATAGTAGTACTTGAAAAATCATTGTTTTTCTCACAAAAATTGTTAATAAAATATTAACTTACAAAAAAAGAAAAAAAGAAATATATTACAATGAAAAATGTTTTGGTTTTAAATAACCAATAATGGGTTGATAAACTATAAAGAAAAATATAACTCATGTTCAGCATAACATAATTCTTGCTTTTTGCAAATTTCTTTCAAGACTGAGTGTAATGTGTGAATGGATTCATATGCTATGTATGACTGTTAAATAAATATGTAATTATAATAGCGCTGTCACCTGAAAGGAAGCTAAATAGATCATCCCAAGGAAAGAGAGATAAGAAAAAAGGCAGTGGATGACAGATGAAATTACCATACTGATAAAAAAAAGACTATAAATAATGCCAAATAATTACATTGTGTAGTGATATTGAAAAAAGTCTTATTCCATTTATATATGAGCACAGACATACACATATATATATATATATATATATAAATGCATGTTTCATTAAATAATATAGACAAGTTTTGTCTATTTATTTTAAGTAAGTACCTTTCATATTGTCTGATAAGCTTAATAATATCATTATCGTGTGGTCATGTGTGACATCATGAGCTGTGACGGAATTTTCGCTTCTGCATCTCGTATACATGAGTTAGTCATTGCTTTGAAATTTTTTCATGCAACAAAACAGACTATCATTATTTGTTTTGTTCATGTATTGGTTGATATATTGAAAAGTAATTGTCATCTTTGATAATGGCTTATGCAATCTGAAAGCTTAGATTGGATTTAAACATGTATCAATATGTTGTTTTCCTTTCGTCTTTCAACAATAATGTGATTAAGCTTAACAAACAATATGAAAGGAACTTACTTAAAATAAATAGACAAAACTTGTCTATATTATTTAATGAAACATGCATTAATGAAAAATTGCTGCCTAAATATACACATATAATATATATATATATATATATATATATATATATATATATATAATCTTAAAAATTAGGAGATCAGCCAATCATGCTACCATGGTTTCAACCTTTCGTTGTCCCCAGACAATATAGGCCAAATTTTTTATTTCCAAAAATGTGCATTGAGCACTTTTTAATACAGCTGTTTTCTGGTTTGTCTTGTTTTACAGCATATCAACCAAAATGGGTTATTTAATGCTCACAAGATTTTTATTGCTGGTAAAATATTTTTTTCCAGAAAATCTATTGCAAGTAATAATTTTATCTTCAAAAATTCATTGCTGGTAAAAACATTTTTTACAAAAATATATTGCTGGTATTAAAACCTATTTTTTCAGTATTTTAATCCCAGTTTTGCAGTTAATTATATACCTGTAGCTGGGACCCTATCAGGTGCTACCACACCAGGTCAGGTTGGACCTAGGAACACCATCCATTAAGTTCCATGCTCCTCTAAAGCTCCTGATCCTTGCTGTCAAATGTAGTTTATTGTCATACCCAGGACAGTGTTTCCTGATCTCATTTAACAGTGACCAATAACTGATTTATAATTATAATATATATATATATATATATATAATATATATATATATATAAAATGTTGCCATGTTTATCACAATGTTTCGGTCGTTGTACGCTCCAGCCTTCTTCAGGTCTTCTTCTCAGCACACAGCCCATCTTTTCTCCCTCTCTTTTCTTTCCCTTCCCAGCCTTGAAAGTATATCCCTCTTCTTCTCCATCTATTCCCCCACATTTGAATACATTTTCTCCTTTGTGTTTTCTGTTTTTTTTTTCCTTTCCCCCTTCCCCCAATTTTGAATTTACATATTTAAACATAATTTATGCTTAGATAAATGTTTTTGTGTCTGGTAAAATTTTTATCCATTTATTTTTGTGAAAATGTTTGGTCTAATGAGTTAAAAACATAGCATCAGTTTTAATGAAATAAAATATTGCCATTTTCATAATAATTATTATTTGCTCTGTTATTATATTGAGCTCTCTATCTATCTATATATATATAATACCTGGCCACTCGTATTTGAGGATACCTGTTGCTAGCCAATCCCTATTGCAGACCCTTGCTCAGGCACATTTGTGTTTGTTCAGCACCCACAGAGACAAGCTGCAAAAAAGGTTACTCATGACCATTTGTTGGCTTATTAATTTATGGGTTCCATGCTTCTTGGTTTGTATATTTTTCTTCTGTTTTCATTTCTTTGGTTCAATTTTTGGTTCTTGACCATTTATTAGATTTTGGTTAAGTGATTTAATTTTATTTTTTTGTCATGAATGTGGTTATAGTTAATGTTATAGAAATTACCTGAAGCAATAGCCTTAAACAAAATAATTCGAAAGGGTCTGTTTCCCTCTCCGTCACTCCTTTAATCTGCAAGTAACTTGTTAAAGAAGTATGCAATTTTCAGATGCCACACATGATCTGAGCTTATGGCCATATCACATTGAAACACTGGTTCCCATACAGTCAGCAAAGTTAAGCAACATTGAACATGGTCAGTATCTAGATGGGTGACCATTTGGGAATACCAGGTGCTACAAGTTTGGATGTGCAGGTGATGTAATGGATAATGACATGGAATTGTTAATCAGGTTTGTCTTATTCACTTATTCACAAATACCCTTGGAAAAGGTACAAATCTAAATCTTTTCCCTCCGGCTATAGATCAAGTTAATAAAACTTGTGTCACTGAACCATTATTATCTCTAAAAAAAATTCTCACAATCTATAAATATTTTCTGGTTTTAAATAACCTGAAAATGGTTGATAAGCCATAGAAAACAGATCAATCATATAAAACACCCCAAGCAAGGTGGGAGTGCCACTAGCACACAAGTGATTACAGAGGATTGAGAACAAGAGTAAAGAGGCGTGTTTGAGGAAAGTATACACAGAAGGAAGGGAAACAAGCTCAGGGTATCAGATGTCAATTCACATTACAGATGAATTTTTTAAGATTATAGTCATCAAGGAAGCAAGTAATGGGAAGGGAGTTCCACAGATGGGAAGTGTGGGAGAAGAAGCTGTTTGAGAAGAAGAGACAGTTACATTTAACTGTATTGACAGTGAAAGGGTGGGAGTGAGATGCCAGCCTGGTAGCTCATTTGAATACATGAATACATAGGAACCAGCGAAAGTAGCTCATCAGAACAGTTGCCATGAAAATATTTGTAGAAGAGACAGACGGAGGCCACAGCTTGTCTGTGGGATAGCGATTGTAGACTAGATGCCAGATCAGGACCTATCATCTTGCATATTAGTCTCTTGATTTTGTCAAGAATCTCAAGAGGTACAGTGAGAGCACCAGACCATAAATGACAACAAGGATGGATGGTTGATTTATAGATTTGAAGGATGAACTCGGACAAGAAAAACTTTCTGGCACAACAAAGAGAGCCAACTTTGCTTGCAACTTGATTTGAAAATTGCATTGATGCATAAAGCTGACAGTTACCATGCGATGTTGATTCCTATGTCTATACTCCTGCCCCTCTTTCTTATCAGCCTTAGCTGCTTCTGTGATTAATAAGATTAGTAAAATAATAAATGAAATATATGACAAAGGTAAAATATATCTATCTTCACAGCAATGTTAAAGAAGACAGTTGCAAATGAATCTGAACTCTATCGGACAATCAACTCAATAAGCCACATAACTAAACTTTGTATTACGATTCTATTGAATGGAATTCATGGCAGAATTAGACTGGAATTAGGGTAAAAGTATTGGTTTTTTCAAGAAACTGGAACAAGCACTGCAACCTTCATTATTAGAATGCTCTTGGAGTGAACAGTACAAATGATGAACGGTCTATAACTTTGTTTCATAAATATTCGATAAAGTTCAATTCACTATTTACATTATTCGGATTATTGTCATCATCTTTGTCGCCATATTTATTACAGCGTTTTGGCCATTGTATGCTCCTGCCTTCAGATTGTTGGAATGTCGAACTGAACCCTTTATTTTGCTCACTGAGATAGACTGTTCTAGTTCCAGATGCCATGTTTAATGGATGTTAGTTATCAGTTATCTCTTGTTTATCTCTTGTTAATTCCCCTCTCCAATTTCTCCACTGCCTTAACCAGGTATTGAACTCTTTTGGGTCCTATTACTGGATCTAACCAATGCTTTTATCCACTGTGTCATGTGTCCAACCACCTGAAGAAGGCTGGAGCATACAACGGCCGAAATGTAATAAATATGGCAACAAAGATGAGGAGAATAGTCCAAATAATGTAAATAGTGTACATAATACCTCATCTCATAAATATGGACAGATAATGAAGGACCAAAATGTTGTAATAAATATGGTGACAAAGATGAGGAGAATAGTCCAAATAATGTAAATAGTGTACATAATACCTCATCTCAGAACAGATACTAAAGTACAATACAAAAACCTATTTGAAATGCTAGGAAAGCTTTATTTATGTGGAGAAGATATGAGATTAACCTGTAAGCTTTACTGGAAACAAGCAGCCTGCATGTGACAACACAGAACTAGAAAGAAGAGTAAGAGGAGGATAAGTTTTCTCACTAGATTTATTTAATCAATGGTGATCCTAAAACAACTAGAATGTCTACCAGGACTCATTATTGACATATATAATCCTAATATGAGATACATAGATGACACTGTCGATGGCAGATTTTGAAAGAAAGCTGAAAGAAATCTAAGATAAAGTAATAAAGGAAAGTGATAGAAATGATTACCATATTTTCTTGTGCCTAATACAAAAAATTTTGAACAAAAATTAAAAGCAAAATAGCATCAGTGTATTGTACACAAGGGCCATAAAAGAAGAATAACTTTATTCCATCAGTCATTCTTGCATTAATTCCTTACCACTGACATCCATTAAACATGGCATGTGGAACTAGAACAGTCTACCCCAGTGAGCAAAATAAAGGGTTCAGTTCAACATTCCAACCACCTGAAGAAGGCTGGAGTGTACAAGGGCCGAAACGTTGTAATAAATATGGTGACAAAGATGAGGATAGTAGTCCGAATAATGTAAATGATCAACATACTAAAGTCATATTTGGGATTCTATCTTCCTAATGTATGATGGAAAGTTTGACATCTGCTTACATCTTAGATTTATATTTAGTATTTATTGAATTATTAGAGTGAATGAAAGATAGATTTTTCTTATAATTGTTTAAGAAATCCTAATTATTAGGAATTCACACTTTACTATTATTTTAAGAAAACTTTTGCCAAAAACAAATGCAATCATTGTAGAGCCCAGTATAACTTGTCATTATTTCCACTATTTATATGTGTTACTGTTGTCCTCATTTTTGTTGTAATCACACCATTTCAACCTTTGTTCCCCTTGGCTTTAATCGATCTGGGTAACCTACAGAGGTAAATTGTTCTGATTTCATTGTCCACATTGAGAGATGTTTAGTCTAGTTCTTATTTTTTAGGACTGCTCAGTTATTGCTCACCCTGTTTCCACTGAGTCCAAATACACACTGCCTGGACCAGGGATTGAACTCACATTTACTATATCACCAAATTCACAAACCAATGCTTTAATCTGGCTAGGCTAGTGTTCCATGGGACAATTCTCTGTGCAGAACTTGGGGCCTTAAATTGCTTGCGATGAGTGCTTTCAGACCCAAGGTAACTTAATATATATTTTCAGTCACTCTGCCTGATCTCCCCTTAGTTATAACGGAATATTCTGTTGTTAGGGCAACACCAATAATTGAACATGGCTCATGTTATGATAACAATGGATTATACCATTAATAAATAGGAGAGTTTAGATTGCTAATATATTATTTCTTTTCTGTGTTAGTTTTCTTTGAAGATTTTCTAGTGTGACACATATTTCAAATTTGGAGTCTATGATTAGTGTTTGTATTCTGGAATATAAATATATCTGATAATAATTGAATAGATTTAATGGACCCTCTGATGATGATGATGAATATTTTTTATGTGAAACTCTGGAGTTGGTCAGGATTTAAATTGCTTGAACATTATTGAATAATTTTATTTTTACATGTATTTTGACTTTTAATGATTAAAGGTGAATTCCTTCTTGCAGTAGCATGGAAATAAGTATCCAGCTTTTTAAATAGAGTTAATTATATCGATGGAATTCTTAGATTATACATGAAGAAATTTAAACCAGTGAAATTAGAAACTTACATGTTATGACTGGCATTTTATGACAATATATGTCATGTTAGCTTTTCTTCGAATATTTTTACTTGGAATGGTTTAAAAAGCTGAAATACATTTAATTGTATAAACAACCTAAATTACTATGCAGACAATATAATCAATATAATTACAAAATTACTTAAATATCACCAGCATAACATGTGCATATATATATATATATATATATATATATATGATGAACTCTCCCTTCGTTTTGGACATATGAGTGTCTTTCAATTCAGTTTTTATATTTATGTTTTATATGAGACAATAATCCTGCATGGGATTTGCAAACAAATCCACATGAAGGGCATATTGAAGGGTTAACCGTCATATGGGCTGATATATAATACCTGGCCACTCATATTCGAGGATACCCATCTATTATGGTGGTTAGTCAGTCCCTATTGCAGACGCTCGTTCAGGCACATTTGTGTTTGTTCAATACCCCCAGAGCCAACCTGTGGTTTATACTGCAACTATACTGAGCAGACCTTAGTCACAGTTTCTGGGAGAGAGCATGTTATCTAAACAAGGCCAGCACACTCAAACCCTCAGTCATGATGACTTGTGACTTCATGCTAGCATAGCTATCAGCAGCACCCAAGTGTATATAATATAATCAAGAGATGAAAAAGCAACAAAAATCATAACATTGATAATATGACTCATAATATTTATTTTCTTACTTTTGTCTATGAGATGAGAATTAAAAAATAAAGTGGGACTTTTTTCTGGGAGAATTCTTTTTTTTTTTCTGCATGTGTTATATTACTGATGACATCTCATAGTTTTCAGCTCATTGTTTGCCATGATTAGGGTTGTGGGGGTTTTGCAGATGACTTTTTTGTGGAAACTGCATTCACTGAGTATGCCTAAATTCCTATTTAAACTTAGAATGTGTGTGAATTTATTTTAAAAATCTATTTTAACTCAGACTTTTGGCGTTCTTGTTGGCATTTAAATGAAGAGACTAAAAGAATACATCTAACGTTATTAATATTATGGTCTGGTTGGTTGAAATGTGCAGCTGCTGTGAAAATGATGTGATTGTCTTTGATAGTTTTCTTATGATTATTAAACCAAAGATGAAATTCCATACCTGTTTCACTGTTACAATTGAAAAAAAGTAAATATATTTGAACTGTGACTAGTTAAAAGGGGAGGTCAGATTACTGTGTATGTTGGGTGGTTTAAAATACTATTGGTGATATGTTTACAAATTTAGCATTGGGGTTTATTACAGATTACATTGCCTTTGTAAATGTGTGTTTTTTTTTGTAGTTTAGATGATGTAAGGAGTGTATACAGATTTGAAGGTTGTCACCTGGTGTTAAGTGAGATCTTTCTAAATATCTAATTAATGTGTGGCCAAGTTTTATGTACTGGAAATCTTTTAGTAAGAGTTGTGAATATTGTAATTGAAATAAAAAAAAAAAAACGATAGGAATTCTGGAATTTTTCTTATTTGTTTTGTAGGTTTCAGTTAAATAACACATCCAGAAAAAATTGAAAAAAATCACCTGTGAAAAAGAAAGTCCCACTTCATTTTTTATTTCTTGTCTCCTGTTGACAAAGGAAATGGGTGTGTCGCAAAACTGATTTCTCACCATGCTTCCATGTGGTCAAAAGCCTGACAATGTACAATAAATATTATTAGTCTTATCAATATTATTTTTATTGTTTTTTTATCTCCTAAATTTCTTATATTAGCCTATTATATTTATACACGCACACACATGATGTATTGGAGCAGCAGATCATTATTCAAACATATATTGTTAAATGTATCAGACAAAGAAGGTCTATTATGTTTGATCTTGAACTGTTGCGGAATAGCAGACACAGTTTGTAAATTAGCAATGCGGTTCTATGACGTTGTACATGACCACACGAGAGAAAGAAATGTTATCAACAGTGTTGACCATGTTCATCATAGTCAATGAATATAGAATACAGTGCAGTACGTAATCTGTTCAATGAAACAACGTTAAAGATTAACACTCAAGAGTCAGACACTCTATTGAATCTGACTATATTGCCAATACCACCAGCAGTTGTTCTGTAATTCTTCAGTCTTTGATATCAAAGGCTGACAGTGCATATTCGGGAAAAACATGGCCGCCTTTATACATGTCAAATTGAATATTTTGAGGCTTCTGATTGGTTAACCCTTTTATTAGTGAACTATAAAATGAGTCAGTTCATTTTGGCTAGTTTGAAATGTAATTTTGTTGAGTGTGTGTTGCTTTGTTTTAATGTAGATGGCCTCCAATATCTTAAGGTTCTTTTTTTTGTATGTGTGTGCACGTGTATATATATATATATATATAATGAAATCACTCCAAGGGTGATCTGAAAGTAATGTTTCCTATTTATTCTCACAGAAAATATAATATAAAAAGGCAATGAGATGAATGACAAATGTATTGAGTGTATTTTTTTGTATTTGTATTTTTTGGTAAAATATCCTTTTTATGTTCATATAATCTTTTACTTGAATTCATAGATGTTTTATCTTTTGATATTTCTTGGAATGGTTTTACAATCTATTTTGTTTACTCCTGCTCCAGATTTAAATGTTTTTATTTTATTTTCTGTTGATTAAATCACTGATTAATTTTGAAGTAATTTTCACAAATTTTATATTGTTTAGATAAATTCTTTTCAACTTAGTGGCTAGGTAGTATTATGTGTCTAGTTTTATTTATATTATTTAAGTTTTTGCTTTTGTGAATTTCATAAGCTTTCCTCTTGACATTATATAATTAGGATATTTGAGAAGTTTAAAAACATGTAAATATTGAAGACTACAAATTCTAAGTACTCTTAAGTAGATACCTATGGTTATAGCAAAGTTTATTTTGTTACGGTTTAAGAAGTTTATCATTCTTTTTTTTTTTTTAAATTGGAATCACCCTAAGGAAGGCAGCAATGCCACTATAAAACAAGAGGTTACAGGGTGTACAAAAAAATTAGGAACAGAAGCATTGTTAAATAGAATATTAAAGTAGGTTTTATTATGCACTCAGTGGGATTGATAAAGTTACACTTGAAAACACATGCATGTTTCTGGGTGAGTGATTTTTCTATTGTGAACCAACAGAAGAATGTAAAAGTTGTGGTTATCTGCTTCTATGGAATCTTTAATAAGAAAAATTGTGTTAATCCAGTTGGACATTAACGATAAAGATGCAGAAGCTGTTAATTGATAAGCACTTCCTTAAATCCTGTTGACTTCATAAACTATTTATCAGGAACTGCCTAAAAAGTCAGTTATTGTTGCTTGGAGAATATGCATCAGTTGATGAAGAAGCACAACTGTCAGATGCTGAAAGCTGCTGATGCTAATTATAATGAAAACTTTCATCCATCTTGTCAGAGTAGACAGAGCTGTCCTTGGGGGCAGGGAATGATTTAATGCAGAATGTTTGGTGTTTATATATATAAAAACAAAGGGAAAACTTATCTTAGCATTTTGTCCTCCAAGGGACTTTATTAAGGCAAATGCAAAAAAATTGTAACAGATTCCTCAGTAAAACTCATCGATCACTATCTGAAAACACCCACACTTAACAGATTACCGAAAATACATAAACTGGGCATCATGATGAGATCCATTTTATCAGGAATAGCCAACACCCCACATAAACTAGCTGGCACACTAACCAAAATTTTAACCCCACTTGGTAAAATTAAGTCCTCACATATAAAATACACTGGTGATCTTATAAATAAAGGAAAAAACATAGATATAAAAAACAAATACGTGTCTAGTTTAGATATAATATATACACAAATGTTCCTGTAAAGAAATGACTAAATTTACTAAAACAAAAATAAAATGACCTATCTCTACATATAAAATCATAAAAATATACCATTTAATCACCAATCAATATCTTTTCACCTTTGATAACAATTTTTATAGACAAAAATTTGGTTGACTGATGGGGGATTCCTCTTAGTGGCATTTTGGTTTGTCTATTTTTAAAATTTCTGGAAAGTCATCCTTCTAAAAATATTTTATCACAAAATTCTTATTTCAGATATATAGATGATGCACTATTAATATATCCACAAAACAATTTTTCCTGATCTTGTCAACAAACTTAATCATGTTGAACTTACAATTAACATTACGTTTGAATCTAACAATACTTTATCTTTCCTAGATATCATGCTGTATAGAAATAATAACAAACTTTAGTTTAAGGTTTATAGAAAAGCTACCAATGAGAATGACCTGGTCAGTTTTTATTCCCATGATTGTAACAAGATAAGATCAAATCTGGAATAATTATAGGATTCTATTTCAGAGCACTAGAAATCTGCAGCCTATAATACTTACCCAAAGAAGAAATATACATAGAAAACACTTTCAAAAACCTCCAATATCCTTATTATTTCATCCACAATCGTACTTAGAAGAAAAATTCTCCAGAGTGCTGCTATTGAATTTTATCAAAATTTATATAACTTGTTTTATAGATTTTTTCCAATATCTCCATTCCTGAAAGAATTACTCCTATCCCAAGCCAACATACATAAACATAAAAATGTTGAAAAATTAAAAGAAAATTCATAACTTTGTGTTATTTAGAATATATAATGCAAAAATTAATCCGAAACTAAAATAATTTAATTACTAATTTACATTAAAAGAAAAAATTCAAGAACATCACTTACTTTTGTTTATTAGACATTGAATTGTGTCACTTTGTGTCCTCCATAGTTTGTCTGGCTTTTCACTTAACCTTGTAAATATTTATGAGTGTTCTTAAATTAAAATTTTTTTAAAAAACAATAACATTTTTCTCATGTATATAAATGCTTGTTACAAAATAAAATCCTTGCATTTGCCTTGATAAAGTCCCTGAGAGGATGAAACATGTTGGCTAAGATAAGTGGTCCTTCTGTCATTATTCCTATTGTCCTTTTACAGATATATGCTATCGGAAATTTTTACACACACACACACATATATATAATAAATCAAGAAGAAAACCTTAAATATCTATTTCAGTTATAATTTATTTTGTGAATATTTTTATATATTCATCTCTTCAGAATGAAAGATCTTAATAATTTCTCTGGACTGATATACTAGACTAACAGGAGGAAGAGAAAACAAGAAAGAAGAAAAGAAAGAGAGGGAGAAGAAGAGAAATAATTGGTTTTCGATTGTAAAGTTCTTTTTAAAAAGTGGAATAGAGAATGAGGAGAGGAAAAAAGGAAAAAATGAATGAATAGTAGTAAAATAATGACCTGGCCAAGAATTTTGTCCTTAAAGGGTTGAAAGTTTGTACATCGGGTGATGTGATTTGTAATCAGATTTGAAAGAAATATGGCAAATTGATCAATATGGCCAAGGTAGGACAAATCAACACAATTCCAAATTGGTTAGTCTAATAAAGATAACCTTAATGATAATAATAATAATAATAATAATAATAAACAATGATTGCTTAAGGTATGAAATTGATGGTCACTATGTTATATTGTTTTTTTATGTAGCCAAGCATTCTGTCTTTGATTTTGAGTATTCTTCCCCAATATATATTAAAAATTTTAAAGAATATAATTACATACATATACTAAATAATTTTTCATTTATACCAGTCTGATTAAAGGTCAACAAACGTTTGTAGTTGAGAATGTCTTTTTTTTTTCTTTTTTTTTTGATATTTGGGATATTTTTGCTAGTTTCTGGCAATACGTTATATATATATATATATATATATATATATATATATATATATTCATACAACTGAATGAATATATTAGCTCTATCACTGATATTGTGCACTTTCCATTAAGTACTGTGCATATAAAATATATATATATATATATATATATATATATATATATATATATATATATGTATACACACGCACAGTGTCCCAAAAGTTACACTGCAACTTAGAAAAATATGTACACTTGTGAAATAGCAATCAGAAGAAATTTGCGTGATATCAATCATCTTCCATAATTAGACCAATAAAATTTCCTAATAATATATTTTAAAATACGGAAACGTGGAAACATCTTGCCATATCTGTCTTCCTGTTGTCTATGTTTTTGAAAGTGAAGACCCCAAGCCCATTGTTGCTGGTGGGGACCCCCACCACCAACTCTCAGTTCCTTGAAACTGAAAAGCTTGGTGACATATAAAGTCAGCCTCTACAATCCACTATCTGACCATGAGAATGGAAGTTGACAATTAGTGAACGCTATCTGCCATGTGTATTAGAATTCTATGCTGCATCCGCTATGCAGGATAACCAAATTTGTTCTTTAGGATAGGATGATGGGAATTATTACTAAGTTAAAACTTAATGTAATGGAAGGCATAAACATAAAATCCCATTCCCATCCACTGGTAAGTATGTCTACAGCTGTCAACTCAGACTTGTCAGCTGCAACCTTTTTTTTTTTGTGTGTGTGTGTGTAAGTATGTAATAGGAGTAGGTAGGTTTTCCTGTCGTCCAGTCAATACTCCTTCCCCTTCTCTTGGACAAGAGTAGAGGCTCACACCTTGTTTCTTGTTTAGGAAGGGGTTCCCAGATCTCTCCCTTTCTATCTCTCTGGCCTCTGTACTGGAGGCTGCCATGTTTCTCCCGTGATGTGTGTAGTCTGTGGCAGTGCCACTTCATTCTGAGGGTACACTGTTGACAGTTTTCTGGTTGCTGTTTCTGACTGGTAGTTAGGAGCCCTAACTCTTGTGTAGCATCTTGAGCGGCTGCTCTGATCAACAGTTGTATAATACCGGGGTCTGTAGTGCCATGTACATGGATAGGTATCCTTAAATTCATCTCCAGTGGGCAAACCTTATGCTGCATTATGTTGCAGGCGGCACCAACTTCTGTCTGCCCACGTCGCAGTCGATCACTGTCTGCTTCTTCAACTTCAGGCTTTCTTTCTTTTTTTGTTTTTTTTTGGCTACCGCAATTACACATCATGAAAACTAACAATGATCCCTAAAGAAATCCTAAACCAGCTCTTAAAAAATCACCTAAACCCTCTAACATTTCATTTTATAACATCTGTGGCATTAGAACCAACTTCTGCAGTGTTGAATCTTTCCTTGTGGCGAACTGCCTGGATATACTGGCTCTCTGTGAGACCAACCCTAACTCATCCATCCCCTCCTCTGACCTCTTAATCCCTGGCTGCCTTCCACTCCTTAGAAAAGACTCTCAAACCCATATGCATGGCCTTGGTGTTTACGTCAAAGACTATCTCCTGCTGGCAAGAGAGCTGTCTCTTGAATCTTCAGACCATTCGTATATGTGTCTGCAGCTATCCCTTCTCAATGCTGTAAGCTACCTCTTCTTTCTTTATCACTCTCTATCCTCCCAAGACTGTGGTGTACTCAAATGCATTTCTGACAGCATTGACAAGGCTTTCTCTCTCTCCATCCGTTTGATTGTGTATTCGTGTTTGGCGATTTTAACGCCCATCATACCAAGTGGCTTAATAACGTTACTACTGACCTTGCAGGCATACAAACCCTTAATTTTTCAATTTCTCAATCCCTCACGCAAATAGTTGACTTCCCCACACGTTTTCCCTACAATCTGGATGGTAAGGCTTCTCTTTACATCCATCCCCGAGTCCTGTAGCGCCACGCAGTTCTGCCCTCATTGAAACTCTGATCATGCTGTAGTGTCTGTCAACATCTCTTTCAACTCTACTCCCTGCAAAGAACCTCCTACCACTAGAACATTGTTCTGCTATCAACAAGCAGACTGGGACTTGTTTCAGGATTTCATTCGTGACGTCTCCTGGGATGTTGTCTGCACGCTCCCCGTTCAAGAATGTGTTTCTGAGGTCTCCACCTGGGTTAAAGCTGGAATTGAGGCTTTCATCCCCTCAAGGAAATATAAGGTCAAACTGCGCTCATCCCTCTGGTTTTCTGCTGCTTGCTCAGCTGCCATTGCCCATAGGAACCACTTTTTCCACCTTTATCATAGTGACATGTCTGATTGCAATAGATGTCTCTTTATGCTGCTCAAATGAAAGAACGTATTGCATCTCACAAACTCAGCTCCAAGGATTATTGGCATCTCTGCAAGTGTGTACTTAACAATAGCAAACCCTCTACACCTCCTTTGTTCAACCAGTTTGAGGTTCTGACCTCTTCTGCTGACAAGGCTGAATGCTTTGCTCAGAATTTCTCATTCAATTCAACGCTCGACTCTTCCGGTGTACCCACACCTGATTTCCCCTTCAAACTAAGGCTCAATTGCACATAATCCCATCATTGGTATTGGGCATTATCTCTAATTTAGACCCCCACAAGGCTAGAAATGTGCGCCTGAACTGCCTCCTGCCCTTGCCAAATGAATCTTGTTTTCCACCCTGTTGGAAATCCTCTTCCATTGTTCCTGTCTATAAGAACTCTGAAGACTCTTCTGACCCTTCTAATTACCATCCTCCTACCACTTTTTGGTAAAGTCTTTGAAGCCTTAATCAACGCCAAATTGTTATGCACCTTACATCACAGAATCTGCTCTCCGACAAGCAATATGGTTTCCGCTTTGCCCGTTCTACAGCTGATGTGCTTACGGCCATGACTGAAATTGTTTACCAAGCTCTTCATAATAACAAAGAAGCTCATGCCATGGCTCTTGATATCTCCAAAGCATTTGATAGGATTTGGCATGCCAGCCTTCTTTGCAAGCTTCAGGGTTATGGAATTACAGGTTGATTGTTCAACTTAATACAATCATTCCTTTCGAACTGTACATTGAAGGTTGTTCTCAATGGATTCTCCTCTAGCTTCTACCCTATGAATGCAGGTGTTCCCCAAGGCTCTATCCTAGGCCCTACTCTGTTCCTTATCTTCATTAATGATCTTCCTGATATCATAGGTTTCCAGGTAGGCATCTATGTGGATGACACTACTATTTACTCTTGCCTCAAGAACAAATCTAGTTTCACCGACAAAACTAACCTGGCCGTTTGTCTTGAAAAGGATCTCCAATTGGTTGTGGACTGAGGCAGGAATTGGCTGGTTAACTTTAATGCCTCAAAAACAAAACTGCTCTGTATTACTCACCAGAGAGAACCATCCCTGCCCTCCATCAGAATCTCTGACGCTTAACTTCTTGAGAACACTTCTTTGCAACTACTCGGTCTCACATTGTCTGCCTAGCTGAGATGGAATGAATACGCTGAGTCAATAGCTTTGTCTACTGCTAGGAAAGTTGGCTCCCTATGCTGTGCCAGGAAATTTTTCTCACTGATGTCAATCCTTCAACTCTACAAATCCAACATTCGCCCTTCCATGAAGTATTGCTGTCATATATGGTCTGGAGCCCCTTCTAATTGACTCAACATCCTTGATAAAATCCAAAGACGGATATACAATGTAATTGGCCCTGATCTAGCATCTTGTCTGCAGCCACTCTCACAGATGTGCTGTTGCCTCCCTCTGTCTTTTTTACAAATATCTTCACGGTAACTGCTCTGATGAGCTGCTTTTGCTGGTTCCCAGACTTCATGAATTTAAGCACTCAACTAGGATGGCATCTTGCTCTCACCCTTTCACTGTTGAAACTGTTAAATGTAGCCGTCTCTTCTATTTCAATAGCTTCATGCCTCACACCTCTTGAAGTCCCTCCCCATTTCTTGTTTTCCTGATAGCTATAATCTCCAACTATTCAAATGTAATGTCAATCGACGTCTCCAGATGCCCTGATCTATCCCCTATCCTTCTCTTCATCCTTTCCTCCATCACTCCTCTTTGTATTGCTCCAACTCTCTGTAATCCCATGCGTGCTAGTGGCTTCCTGCATTGCTTGGAGTTGAATGCTTAAAAAAAAAAAAAATTCATTTGGTAAATAAATATAAAATTCACAAAGGTTTCCAATGGTAGTGTGGCTTTTCAGACACCCTGTGTGTGTGTGTGTGTGTGTATATATATATATATAAGATCTGATTTAAAAGTATCAGTACTGTTGTTATAGTAATGGAACTAAAGTACATAGAGTAAAGCCACTTGTTACAGATTGACCTTGAGCTCTGTTATGCATACACAATAAGTTATAATGTTCTCACTCACTTCTGTTGTTTATAGCATTGCTTTGAAAGGAAGTGTGTACAATCAACTGGTTGCTCTCCTGAACATGGAGCTCCAGGAATGCTTCCATTAATGGAAATGATGCTGGATAAAGTGTGTGGTTGCTTTCATATGTATATTGTAGTTTTCTTTTTATAGCAAGTCCCAATAGTTTTTGGTCAGTCAGACCTTGCATGCGTATATATATATATATATATATATATATATATATATATATAGTAATTCATTGAGTCTAGAAAAATCCTCAACAGAATGCAGAAAGTAATGGATGGCCGTTTCGTCCTATTTGGGACTCATCAGTAGTGCACATTTACTACCAAGTATATGTAACCCAATGGATTGTGAGGAAAGAGGATATGGCTCTTGGGGCACAATCCATTGGGTTATATATTTTTCTTTTACAAATATATTTTTTAATTATATCTTAACTTTTACACACATACACACACATACTTATACTGAGTGTAACAGCAAAATTGTCCAAATTGTGTAACAGCCTGGGATAATAGTCCATCTCCCAAAATGTTTAATATCTAAAAAAAAAAACACTAAATTGAGTTTTTTTTCCAGATTTTCAGATAAGACGTTTAGTCATTTTGACACAATTTGTTGCAAGAATCACTGAAAACCCCCCTTTGAGTTTATCAGCTAGGAAGAGAACAGGTTAAAATCAATTTCTGTCAGCCCCACTATGTTTTCCCAACTGAACAATGGTGAGAGAAAAAAGATCATTCAGGCCTTCAGTAATGGTACCAACATTCACACTCTGGCTTTCATCTTCAAAGTCCATTCAAGAACCATCAATAGAACAGGGAACAGTAGTGAGGAAAACTGGATCAGGAGGTCACAACAGGAAGAGGGATACTCATTTCTAAGATGCAATAATTTAAAGCTTAATCTAACACTTGCACAATTTTGCTGTTACATGATTTTGACAAATTTACAGTTACACCCAGTGTGTTTGCGTGTGTGTGTGTGTATATATATATATATATATATATATATATATATATATATATATATATATATATAATTATAGTGGTGATGAAAGCTTATGCATCCCCTTTTTGAAAGAATTGAATACAAAGAACTGATGTATATAGTGTACCACAAGTTTTCCAAATGGTTCTTCCCAGGTTTTAAATTCAGTTTTTGTACTTTTTCTAGACTGGTTGCCAACCAAGGCTATGGGGATCAGTTTAACCTGCTAACTACCCATAGCTAGGGTGGGGGGGAGAAGAAATGGCTTCATACCTTTCCCTTAGTTATTTGCATGTATGCACATAGAAAGAAGTTGACTGGAATTCAAACTTGGCTTTCTGATTTCTCTATTCAAGCCGTTATTCATTATTACATCACCATACATCCACAGTATTTTATTTATATAGAAATATGTATATATATTCCACCCCCCCATAAAATAAAGCACAAATATATGGTTATCAGTAATAAAAATAACAGGTGCTCATTGCCAAAAGACAGAGCTCACATATATAAATTAATGATAAAATTGTTTATGCTTCTACATACTGCACAACAACAAAAGTTTCATTCAGTATGCTTTCCTCAGGTGGAAATATTGAAAAAATGAAAAACAGTATTTTTGCTTACAGATTTCAAACATCTGTAATATGAAATAATGTGACTTTAAATATGAGATCATTGCAAAAGTTTGTGCTCGATTTTCATTGTTTATATAAAATGACTGCAACTTGACTGCTGTTTGTTTTGGTGCTGCTTTCTTGGGTGATCTAGATTGAAAGTTTTCATTGTTCAGTGTGAACCAGTCTTTGTTGAATGTTGACGTTTTGTCCATAAATGAATAACTTAAAGATGGAGGATGAAAAGTTGCACATTCACCGTATTATGCTATATGAATTTTGGAAAGGAATAAGCATTGGAATTGTAGAAAAAAAAAACATTTAGATAGTTTATTTGGATTGTGTTCCAGCTCTTTGGATGGTTAAAAATGTGGCCTGGCAGATTTTGTCAGGGTGATTTTAATGTAAATGATCAACCTTGATCCAGATCATCATCTGACATTGCTTGTTATCATGGAGAATAAACCGAAGATTTCAATGGAAGATCTTTCTAAGAGTTTGAAAATCAATATCTCGACTGCCTTTCATTATTTGAAACAACTTGGGTTCAAGAGCAATGGCCCATTTTGGCAAACTGGAAAGGTTTGGTTTGTTTATTTGCTTTGTTTTGTTTTACAGCATATCAACCTCAATGGGTCATTTACTGCCAACAACTTTTTTTTCCTGGTAATATTTTGTTTTGTCAAAAATCTGTTGCTGGTAATATTATTTTAAAAAATGTATTGTAGGTAGTTTTTTTTTTTTTTTAAATTTATTTCTGGTAATAATTTTTTACAAAGTATTTCTGGTATTAAAACCTATTTTTACACTTTTATAATGTCTTTTACCTCAGTTTTGAGGGTTAACTATTTGCCAATAGCTTGGATCGAAACAGGTGCTACCACCCCGGGTCAGGGTGAACCTGGGAACACCAGCAATTAAGAGGTGGTTCCGCACTCCTCAAAACCTCCTGATCAGAGGCCTTGCTGTTGGATGTAGTTTATCGTGTTACCCAGTACGCGGATGTAGTTTATTGTCATACTCAGGGCGACAAAGAACAATGCAAGACTGCATGTTGCAAAACAAACCCTGCAGAAGCTTAAAGAAGTGAAATAGAAAACCCTCCAGTGCCCATTGTATTCTAACTTGGCTTCTTCAGATTTTCATTTGTTCCTCCCTCCCCCCCCTCTCTCTCTCTCTCTCTCTCTCTGGACAAAACATATCAGTAATGTTGAAGACTTAATGAAAATAAGAATCACAAGGAAACTTATACTAAAAATCAAAATGAGGCATAAAATTTCTGGGACATGTAATAAGGAAAGCAGGCTTAGAAAGTTTAGTACTTACATGATATCTACAAGAGACATGGGGTGGGGAAATAATAAATAAAGGTATTTGGTTGGATGGCAGAACAGGGACAAAGAGGGATAGTAAAGGGTAAAAAAATTAGAGCATGAAAAGATAGGAAGTTGTGAAGAGCCATGATTGGCCATTTCCTGAAAGAATTTGGCTCTAGATAACAATGAACTCAAAACTTGAAACCTGAGGAAGATTTCAAGGAAGATGTAAAAACAACAAATTTTCTCTACATCCAGATCATCAATTACCCCCTTACCTCTGACTCTATATTTTGATTGTCCAATGCAGATCTACCATTATTCTATCTTTAGTTGAAACTGCAGTTATCAGTTCCTGAGGTGTGAGACATCACCTGTTGTGCCAATATATAATTTCTCACCAGCAAAGTATCAGATTCCTTAAAATAAGTATAAAGTACAAATAGAATAAAAACAGTTTTATTTCTTTTTATCATTGTATACCTCTTTTTTGCACACCTCCCAAAATGATGACAGCTTAATTCTTAAGCAAAGTTTTCTTGGCGTGTTAATGTTTGTCATTTACAGACAGTGTATGGTTGTGTGGTAAGTTAACTGTTATGGAGATTTTGCTTTAGCGTTTCAAACTTCATAATTGATTCAATGAAAATATTCTTTAACATTTCTCTTGAAAAACACACAAACTTCAGAAATCCTTTTCTTCACAATTCCATGAAAGATTCATTTTTCCTCAAACAATTTCAAATAAACACCTGTAAATAAATAACTTTCTCTTCTCCCCCTTCCCCATTCATCTGGTAATATTTACAGTAGTTACCCCATGGTTTCCATTCCTCAAAATGTTAGATGTGAAATTAAAATTTTTGGCTATATTTTTTGCACATTTCCTGTGATGAATTTTGATGAAGTTTTGGGAGCTGCCAAAACCAATTTCCAGTGAATCCAGTCACATTTTTTTTAAAATTTATTTTCTGAACATATGAAATAAATTATTAATAAATGTCGCATATATATTTAATTTGTATGTATGTATGTGTGTGTATATATATATATATAGCATTTAATTGCCAAACAATTTTATTTGAAATAGAAAAAAAAAAGATGACCAATTCATAATAACCTCTTCTTGGCTGTGAATGATTGAAATTCTTGACCAGACTCGATGGAATTTGGTTTTCAGTCATTCATGAAATTTTCTGAAAAAAAAAAAAAAAATAAATAAACATATTAAAACTCCCAATTTGCAATGCAGCAAAAATTAGTTTCTAGCAAATTCCACATTTCAAGAAATATCTTTTTTTTATGCTGTTGCTGACTTGGCTATTGCAACACCATTTGCCTTGCAGTGAATAAACCATTTACTTTGGTAAACTTTTGAAATATTGATCTTTCAACAAACTATATTTCTACAATGCACTTTTTGAACCAGTCTTGGCAGCAGACATTGATATTATAAGATAGAAAAAAAAATGGGTGCTTGAGAAAAATAATAAGTTGAGAATGACTGATTCATTTTTTTAAAAATTTAAATTAATTCCTTAAAAAAGAAAATTACAGTGATTCCTAATTCAATGTTGGGTGGAAATCTCACCGAAGGTAATTTTCAATCTTATGATTCAGTATCTACAGAAATTTAATTTAATTTTTTTTAACTATATATTATCCTATTGAATCGGTTTTGTCTGTTGAAATTAATAACAGGGCTGTAAGATCTGAGAAGTATTAAAAAAAAATAGCTTTTGCTGTTTTGCCATTTAGCATTTTGAAGTAAAATAAGATCTGCAATATTAAAGCATAAAAATTTGTTTAATAATTTTTCAGATGAGTATCCTTATCTTTGTTGTTTTGTTAATAACAAACTTAATTTAATCTTTGTGTTGTTGATGTTGTTATTCAAAATTCTGGAACATACTTCAAGTATATAATAGATTAACTGAAAACATTTGAATTCATCAAACATTTGAAGAGTTTTTACACACTTTATGTCCTGAAAAGAAAGAAACTTGCAGGAAAATTTACTAAAAAACCTAATTGCAATGCCTTGTTAGACATCTTCATTGAAACTTACATATACTGAATGGAACAGCAAAATAACATATACAGAACTTTAAGGATACACCTTTCATGTCTGGCACCATTTTGTCTGAATAATTCTCAACTGTTAAATATAACAAGTCAAAAGATATGGGTTATTGGTGGGAAGGTTCAACTTCTACTGATAGATGATTCACACCTACCTCTGATGCTGTGGGCTATCATAATAGGAATCATTACTTTTGGAGTGATTCTTAATATGAGACTGTAAAAGTGTAAAATTCAATAGGAAAACATCTCAACAGAATAAAAATGCTGGACAAACCAATCACAAATATATTAAAAACAACAAAGATAAAGATATATTCTGTATAATCAATATTTCAAGATTTTTTAAATTTTATTTTTAAATACATTTGGAAGAATTATATACAGAAGATATATAGAATTTGACTGATACAATAATCTCATCCTACCTGTGTGGAATATGTTCCATGATCTCTAAAAGATGTCTGAAAGTATGGATAAAACAAACACATTTATATACACACATGCGCATGCACACACACACACACATATATACCGGGTGTAACAGTAAAATTGTCCAAATCATGTAACAGCATAATTATCCATCCCACAAAATGTTTAATATCTAAAAAAAACTACTAAGTTTCTTTTTCATGGGTTTTCAGATAAGACTTTTAGCCATCTTGACGCCATATTTTGTAAGAATCACTGAAAAACTCTTTGAGTTATTCAGCTAAAAAGAGAGAGGTTAAAATTGTTTTGCGACAGACCCACTATATCTTCCCAACTGAACAATGGTGAGAGGAAAAAGATTTTTCAGGCCTTCAGTAATGGTACAAACATTCATACTCTGGCTTCCATCTTCAAAGTCCATTCAAGAATCATCAAGAGAATGGTGAATAAGTTTAAAAAAGAGGGAACAAGTAGAGAGGAAAAGTTGATAAGGAGGTGACAAGAAGGAGAGGGATCCATATTTCAACAAAGAGATCAATTAGAAAAGATCCAACTCAGTTCATAAGATGTCTGGCATGTATGAGAGGAGGTTCAGCTATAACAGTTCAAAGAGCAGTGAAAAACAACTTGAAAATGAAATTGTATGTGAAACCTGTGAGGCATGTTGTTACTTCAGGACAAAAGAAGGTTAGTTAGAGAAAGCAAAGATCATCTTAAAATAGTTGAAAAATGATCCTGGAATTATATATATATATATATATATATATATATATATATATATATATAAATGAACTTTATTTCAATCCTTCATGAGCTTCTGATCATTAGCTATGATTAATTAATGATGAACATGTCATTTTTGTTTATGATCGATTTTATCACGATACTTCTTTTAAGCTTAGAGATTAATTATACATTTATATTGCTCAAAGTAGAGTTTAATAGTTTTATAAAAACTTTGAAGAGTTCCAGTAAGTTATCTTTAATCATTTCTAAGAAACAAGGGTTCAGAACTTAATCTAACAATTGGACATATATATATATATATATATATATATATATATATATATATATATATACTATATGGACTCCCATTGTTGTCAATGAAGAGGTACAGCAGCTCAGTTCTTAGAACCAAACAGGGAGAGAGAATTAATACAAATAAAAGGTTGGTCACTTAGCTGATTAGTGTTACCTTCAGCATCCTGACTCTAGAGTTTTAAAGACAGACCCATCCGTCCACTTATCGGGGTGGTGGGGTATCAGCAATCGATTGCTTATAGTAGATATGTGCATTTGTGCACATGCGCCCAGGTACCCGTCTGCACAAATGTGCTTACATGTAGAATCTTGTGATTATTTGTCCTTTTTGTCAGCTTTTTTCACTTTACATTCATTCCTTCACCTTTTGTCTCTTTTTCTCTTTTTTTCTCTCTTTTTTTTGTCTTTCTTTTTTCTGTCTTTCTTTCTTTTTTTCTCTTTCTTTTTCCTCTCTTTTTTCTCTTTTTTTCTTTTTGTTTTTTTGTCTTTTTCTTTCTTTTTTCTCTCTCTTTTTTCTCTTTTTTTCTTTCTTTTTTCTCTTTTTTTCTGTCTTTCTTTTTTCTCTTTTTCTTTCTTTTGTTTTTTCTCTTTTTCTTTCTTTTCTCTTTTTTCTTTCTCTTTTCTTTCTTTTCTCTCTTTTTCTTTTTTCCTCTCTTTTTCTTTCTTTTTTTCTCTTTTCTTTCTTTTTTCTCTTTTCTTTCTTTCCTCTCATTTTTCTTTCTTTCTTTTTTCTCTTTTCTTTCAATTGTTGCCATTTTTTTTTTCATTTTTTCTAAACAGGTTGTCATTAATTTTTGAGCATCTAATCTTTTCTTGGGAAAATTTTATTTCATGTTTTACATAGATAATTAATTTTAATGCTTAAATAATAAGGTAAATATTTACATATATTGGCCATTGTTTCATTTTCTTATTTAATTTGTATGCGTATGCCTATATTTATACATTTACACACATGCACATACACACAAACATATGCATGCATATATGTATATAGATATACACACATGCACATACATACACACTTGTGTCTTTGTTATTAATATATAAACTCAGGCTTAAATGATAAAGTGATTTTTTTTTTTCATATTTTTAGGGTATTAATTATGGTTGGTTGGGTTTATATATTATTTTCTTTGCTGTTTGAATATATGTATATAAAGTAAACCACATATACTTCTGCACGATGTTTGCATGTTTAAAAAAATCAGATATGGTTACAATATATCTGAAAAAGACAATATGAATAAAGAAAAAAAGGAAAACTTAGCTGATGCGTTTCAACCTTTGACAGACTTTATCAAGATAAATGAGAGGATTTTATTTTGCAACAAATAACATAAACAAAAGTAAAAATATCTGTCTATATTTCTGAGATGAGGTATTATGTACATTGTCCTCATCTTAGTCGCCATATTTATTGCAATGTTTTGGCCCCTCAGTATCTGTCTATATTTCTGAGATGAGGTATTATGTACATTATTTACATTATTCGGTCTATTGTCCTCATCTTTGTTGCCATATTTATTACAACGATTTGGCCATTCTATGCTCCTGCCTTCTTCAGGTGGTTGGAATGTTGAACTTAACCCTTTATTTCACTCATTGGGGTAGACTCTTCTAGTTTCATGTGCCATGTTTAATGGATGTCAGTTATCAGTTAATTTCCCTCTGAAAGTTCTCCACTGCCTTAACTGGGTATTGAACTTACACTGTTTGGGTCCTGTCACTGGATCTAACTAACACTGAGCCATGTGTCCTTGAGGACATCTGTGTATGAATTTCTGGGTATTATAAACCGTCTTCAGCAACTATTTTTACCAGTGCTCATATTACAATTTTTTGCTGTTATCCCTCATGTTTTTACCAGAGCTCATAATGCAACTTTTCTTGTTATTATCGCTTTTCTCTGGCACTCCTTATTACTGGTTCCCATATTGTATTCATTTCTATGCTTCCAACCACCTGAAGAAGGCTGGAGTGTACAATGGCTGAAACGTTGTAATAAATATGGCGACAAAGGTGAGGACAATAGTTCGAATAATGTAAATAAAAGTAAAAATCTTAGTTTTTTTCAAAATTTTCAATTTAAGAGACACTCAAATATTCATCAGGTTAACTGAAAAGTCTAGGTAAATTATGGAGGATGCTAAGTGACATAATTTAATGTCTAATAAATTTGAGTAAATGAATTTTTTTATACAATTAATATTTAAATTATTTTAATATGGCATAAATTTATGTATTTTTTTAAATAACAGGAGGTTATGAATTTAACCATGTTCTTTTAATTTTTAATATTTTTCTAGTTATGTATATTGGCTTGGAGTAAGAGTAATTCTTTTAGGAATAGAGATTTTTAAAAAAAATCTGGGGCACAGTTTTATATTTTGATAAGATACAATAGTGGCACTCTGAAGAATTTACCATCTAAGTGAGTTACTTTCTCTTTTAATAAGACTGGCATCCTTTTGATTTTCAGGCCAAAGATTGTATTCATGCTTACACATAAATATAGTATACCTTAAAACTATTTTTTTTTTCAAGCAGCAATTTATTGTTTAAACAAGTTCTATTAAATATAATGAAGAGGGAATGTCTGTTAAGTATTTTGGAGAATTTCTTCTGGTGTCGGTAAAATCATTTTTGCTACATGAGACTAAAATCTATTTAACAATCAGAAAGTTCATGATCCCACTGAAATCTCAAACTTATGGGTGTAAATTCTTTTGAATTTCTATCTTATTTCTTTAAAAACAACTAATGATGGCTGAAAGTATTTGGAACATAACACACAACTTTGGCAAATTCCTTTAAAAGTTTCCATTTGATATCAAAGAGCAAAAATAGAAAGTCACACACACACACACACACACGGAGCCATTTAAAAAAGTATCCAAAATAAAAAATTAAAAAATAGTTTCAGGATATTGGCATCATCATCCCATTAAAATACTAATTCTGTTGGTGTATCCTACACTTATCCCAGCATCCTTTGGATTATGCAAGTTAGAAAACCTTTTTGTGAGATTGGCATCAGCTGTCTTATCACATTGTACCTAATCTTCACTGTCTATATTTATGAGATAAAGTATTATGTACATTATTTATATTATTCGGACTATTGTCCTCATCTTTTGTTGCCATATTTATTACAACGTTTCAGCCTTTCAGTATCTGTCTATATTTATGAGATGAAGTATTATGTACATTATTTACATGATTACTATTGTCCTCATATTTGTTGCCATATTTATTACAACGTTTGATTTCAGTATCTGTCTATATTTATGAGATGAGGTGTTATGTACATTATTTATATTATTCGGACTATTGTCCTCATCTTTGTTGCCATATTTATTACAACGTTTCGCCTTTCAGTATCTGTCTATATTTATGAGATGAGGTATTATGTACATTATTTATATTATTTGGACTATTGTCCTCATCTTTGTTGCCATATTTATTACAACGTTTCGGCCTTTCAGTATCTGTCTATATTTATGAGATGAGGTATTATGTACATTATTTATATTATTCGGACTATTGTCCTCATCTTTGTTGCCATATTTATTACAACGTTTCAGCCTTTCAGTATCTGTCTATATTTATGAGATGAGGTATTATGTACATTATTTATATTATTCGGACTATTGTCCTCATCTTTGTTGCCATATTTATTACAACGTTTCAGCCGTTGTACGCTCCGGCCTTCTTCAGGTGGTTGGAATGTTGAATTTAACTCTTTATTTCGCTCACTGGGGTAGGCTGTTCTAGTTCCACATGCCATGTTTAATGGATGTCAGTTATCAGTGATCTTCTGTTAATTTCCCTCTGAAAGTTCTCCACTGCCTTAACTGGGTATTGAGGACACATGGCACAGTGGATAAAGGTGTTGGTTAGATCCAGTGACAGGACCCAAAGAGTGTGAGTTCCATACCTGGTTAAGGCAGTGGAGAACTTTCAGAGGGAAATTAACAGGAGATAACTGACATCCATTAAACATGTTACGTTAAGTTTAAAATATCATAGAAATTCATTTTTTAACACAGAGTTAGGAGTTGCTATGAGGTGTTGACAGCCTTACAGCTCTATTGACAGCTGGAAATTTAACTAATTTTTTTCTGGGGTGGGGTACATCTGTAAAAATTACTTGGTGAATATAATATGAGCGCCATTTTTATATGATATTTTTTAAATAGCCAGTAAATTTTAGGTACAAAAAATTGATACATTTATACACACATACAAAAACAAATTCAGAATTTGTTTTTATGCTTAGTAAATATAGTTTTTGCATATAACAATATCACCTAACTGCTACAACTTAATACTGAATTCTAAAAGATTTAAAAGTTTATAAACAGTTCTTGTAAATATTCATAGAAAGAAACCTTTTTTCTTAAGAAATAATATCTTATTCATAAAATCAAATTATCTTGTTTCTCTTTTGAGGTTATGTCTTTCTTATGACCCATAGCAATTTTTATATGTTTAAAATTCAAAAATGAATATCAATACTTAAACTATTTATTTACAATATGATGGACAACACATGAATTGCATAATAAAATTTCCAGCCACCAAATAAGATATTATTAATATTTCTAATAAAAAGATATGTCTTCCACTGAAATTCTTATGGTATATTTATTTTATAAATATATGCTGAAAATATTATCAAGAATAGTTGGTTAATAGCAGTTTTATTTACTTACATAATAGGACAAAACATATGTATCAATATATGGCTTTCTGTATATGACGTATGTAGATGTAGATATATGTGTACACATTTGTGAGTAGGTATGTATATTGAATTTTAGTTGAGTCTGGCTTAAGGATACAGTCATGGAAAACCTAGTGACAGTTGAATGAGTTTACCATATGAAGAAGTAAATTTTACCACCTTTGGCTGTTCCTGAAATATGAGGAATGATTGTTTGTAGACAACAAAGAGATGTAGAACATTGATATGCATTTATTGTTAGGATTTTGCAGGGAGGAAAGAAAATTATTGGCAGAAATTCAGAAAAATTCTTGTAAATTAGTTAAGAGTCATGTGTGCCTTAAATAAACATGCATTTGTTTTTGTTTTGAAATTCAAAATTTTTGGCCTGAAATCATAAAAATATTTATGGCAGTTTTTTGATTCAAGAAACTTTAACAGATTTTGCAGCATGAATGATTCCAACTATAAATGAATAAAACAACTAAACTATGCGCACATACATACATACATACACACACACACACACACACATATATATATATATAGGCAACATATCTTCATTCAAACATGTTTCATTCAATACTATAGGCATATTGTGTCTATTTTTATATAGATCCTTTCCAGTTGTCTAATCAGTCTTTTGATGTTAAGATGAAATTCATCAAGGAAGCCACCATTGTTTTTTACAACAGATTTTATCACAGTTGCAATAAATTTGTCTTTGTAATTTACTCCTGAAGATGATCTTGCTAAAAGTTGAAAGTACATGGGTTAAAAAAATATGATGCCTTCCTTGATGAATTTCATATTAGCATCAAGAGACTGCTTAGACAAGTGGAAAGGATCAGTATAAAAATAAGTAGAAACAAACCTATATATATATATATATATATATATATATATATATATATATAAAATTATAACATCACTCCAAAAATACCCATTTTGTTTCAACACTTCTGGTGTCTTGTCAGGTGATGGTGTTGACATATATATACTTTGACAAACAACTCTTAGCTAAACAGGAAGTAGAAAAAGCCAAGTGTGTTGGATGGAGCTGAAAGAATTGTAGAAGGTTAAAAAGAACCAAGATGAAAATGCCTGTATGGGTAATTAGTCAAATAATGAAAACACCTCAGAACCTTCAGGTAAAAAAGATCCCGAAAAAAGTTTAATAGTACTTATTTTGTTATTTTATATATTAATGAGTTTCTGTAATTTTTATTAATCTATATTAAACTTTTCTATTGTTTCAAATTTAACATTACTTATAATAGTTTTTATTGGTTCCCCAGATGTCTTTTTCATGTGAATATTGTTTTGCATTCTCATTGACATCACCATGGATCAGGAATGGGTCTGGAGACCATTCAATTAACTTGGTGTCTTTGAAATCATTTTTATCAAAGGTGAACAGTAATCAGCTTTCAGGAATATCATGAAGCAGGAATATCCATTTTAGCTTCAAGCTTTCATAATTTAATAATTTTGACTCATATGTTCTTGATTTTATTTCTGTTGCATTCTTTTTCTTGGAATTTTCAGACTCTCATTTGCCATTAGTTAGCAGTGTGGCTGAAAACTAAAGAATAAGCATCCATTGGAATTCAAATGTGCATTCTTTTTATTCTTTATAGTTGCCTTATCTATTAAGCCATGATGGCAACTAATTACAGAATCGGTATTTTCGCTTCAATGCCTGATTCCCTCCCATCTTCAGTTCTTTATAGACACTAGTCATATTACTAATACTATCATTTTTTTAAAGAGTTATTATTTGATGAAACTGCTTGTAATAAGTCTTTATTTTATTTCTGTAACTCTTTTTAGTGAAATTCTCAAGTCATCATTCTTCAGATATTAGCAAACATGATAGATAAGTGTTAAAGAAAATAAAATGATTACTAATGTTACTAAAACTATGAGTATCATTTATTACACACTATTTACATTATACAGACTATTATCCTCATCTTTATTGCCATATTTATAATAACGTTTCGGCTGTTGTACACTCCAGCCTTCTTCAGCTGGTTGAAATGTCGAACTGAACACTTTATTTCGCTCACTGGGGTAGACTGTTCTAGTTCCACGTGCCACGTCTAATGGATGTCAGTTGTCAGTTATCTCCTGTTAATTCACCTCTCCAAGTTCTCCACCACCTTAATCAGGTGCTGAACTCACACTCTTTGGGTCCTGTCACTGGATCTAACTAATGCCTTTATCCACTGTGCCATGTGTCCTTAAGGAAATAAAGGGTTCAGTTCGACATTCCCATCACCTGAAGAAGGCTGAAGCGTACAACAGCCGAAACGTTGTGATAAATATGGCAAGAAAGATGAGGACAATAGTCTGAATAATGTAAATAGTGTACATAATACCTCATCTCATATAGACTGAAGGGCCAAATCATTGTAATAAATATGGCGACAAAGATGTGGACAATAGTCTGAATAATGTAAATAGTGTACATAATACCTCATCTCAGAAATATAGACAGATACTGAAAGGCCAAAACGTTGTAATAAATATGGCAACAAAGTTGAGGACTATAGTCCAAATAATGTAAATAGTGTACATAATACCTCATCTCAAAAATATAGACAGATATCATTTATTACTTTAAAAAAATATAAGTATATCATATTCTGTTAATAATCTTTTGAAGACTATCATTTTCTATTCATTGTGAATTCCTGCAGTCTCCTTACAATTTTTTTTTCTTTTTAAATCAATATATCGCTGGACTTTTCAAATTTTGAATTTTTTTTTTCCCTTGGAAGTTCCATTAACTAGTTTCTGGTAGACAATGCGGTACATTTGTTTACATATTTTAATTTTTTTCATGCCATATTGTTGAAGTGTCTGTGTTTTTTTTTTCCCAATATTTTATATTTTATCCACAACTGCACAAACAAAAAAATTATATGTTTTTTTTTTATAATCATTTTTTCTTTCTCATAAAGGATTTTAGTTTTAGTTTTTCTTTCAGAAGTATTTTAAAGCTGATTGTTCAGAAGATTTTTCCCTCCTAAAGATTTGATTTCTTTAACTGCTGCTGTATTCTAAGTCTTGCACTTTGAATGGATGGGGACACTGGACTAAAATGAATGGTTATAAATAGTAGAAAATTGCGTTTCACCGATGACTTTTCATTTGTATAAAGATATCAATGCCAGACTTTTTTTTCTTGACGAGTGGCTTTTATCTAGAGATAGTTTTTTTTCATGAATCCAGTTCTTGGAGTTCTATTTAAACTAAATACATTTTTCTTAACGACATATTCCTCCATTGATGACCAAAATCAATTTATAAGTTATATTTTCTTTTATTTATCATTATCATCATTATTAAAGTATTATGGATTCTATACTGTTTGGATTTTTTTAATTCTTTGATGATGCGCTATATTTGCATATATTTTTATGCTATTAGTTGAAGTTTTTGAAAGGAGCCACCATTAGTTTTAGTTGCCTTCTGCAATTTTGAGATGGGCAATTATCCTTTTATGAGTTGGTTAGACAATGGTATTTATATTTTTAGTCATTAACACATTTGCTATGGTGTTTTCTTTGTGCTCCTTTCAGTGTATCACTTATATTGAAGACACCTTCTATAATTCAGACATGTACGACTATCATTGGAAGCATGTGTTGACTGAAGGTTAGCAGTAAAGCAAATGGTGTCAGTGGGCAGGGTTCAAATTCTGGTTGTGCTGGTTTGTCTTCACTTTAACACCCTTGGGAAAGTCAAGAGTCCATATCTTCTTTCTCGAGCTGTGGTTTAAACAGCATAGTCAGACTAGGCTCTCTCAACTTACTTGGTGGTAACCAATCTAAGAGAAAAACAACTCTGAATTCAAAATTCTGGAAAGGACAAAGCAAAAAAACACTCAACTATCTTTGCCTGGAAAAATCCCTACATTCTGAATGGATATAGCACTTAAGGAAGGGGACAGTTCTTTCAAGGCTGACCATGGGTGAGTTCCTAGAGTTTTTGTAAAAGTCATCATCATTTTATTAGCTGCTTCACCAAATCTATATACAGTTTTGAATTCAGGGCTGTTGTTTTCCTAGACTGGTTGCCACTCAAGGCTGAAAAGCCCAGTCTGCCCTACTATTTAACCCATAACTAGAGGGACTCATTGATCCATAGTTTTCAGAACTCATTTCTGCGGTTTCTCATTTTGAGTTGCTATCTGTTAAACCATTCACCCTTGGATCATTCTAAGTGTTATTTAAAATGTATTATTCTTTTTGTGAGCACATTTCAGACAATCTATTCTATGTTTTCTTTTGAGTGGATTAAAAGTATAGAAAAAGTTAGTTTTTTTGTTTTTATAGTGCAAATTGTAAGTTGTTTCCGTGAATAAAGATCCAAAGTGTATCTGATGCATTGTGTGGAATTCTTTGCTTAAAGGAAAGAATTGAAGAGCATCTCTGTATATAAAATATGGTATTGCTTGTGTTACATATGTTTAGTGTAATGGGTTGGTCTAGACAGTATATTTGCCAGCATATTCTGCTTTTCACTAAAATGAGACCCTCTCATAATCTCTTTCTGACTGATGCTCAACTCCATGGGAGCACCTCTCTGTGACTGCTTGGTCACACGCTGTCCACTGACCTAAGATGGAACAAATACATTGAACCAATAGCTTCATCTACGACAAGGAAAGTTGGTTCTCTGTGTCACGCCAGAAAGTTTTTCTCGCCTGAGTCCATCCTTCAAATCTATAAATCAACCATTTGCCCTTGCATGGAATACTACTGCCATATATGGTATGGAGCACCCAATGTTTGTCTTAAGGTCCTCAACAAAATCTAGAGACAGATATGCAATGTGATTGTCCCTGATCTGGCATCTTGTTTACAGTCGCTCTCTCATAGACATACTGTCACTTCCCTCTCTCTTTTCTACAGATACTTCACGGTAACTGCTCCGATGAGCTACATTCGCTGGTTCCCAAACTGCATGAATTTAAATGTGCTACTAGGTTGGCATCTCATTCCCACCTTTTCACTGTCAATATATAAAAATATAACCGTCTCTTCTACTCCAATAGCTTCATGTCTCACACTTCCCATCTTTGGAACTTCCTTCCTGTTACTTGCTTCCCTGATAGCTATAATCTCCATATAATCTCCTATTCAAATGCAATGTCATTTGACATCTCCAGCTGCCTTGATCTATTCCCCATTCTTCTATTCATCCTTTCCTTTTTCATGCCTCTTTACTCTTGCTCCCACTCTCTGTTACCCCTTGTGTGCTAGTGGCACTCTGGGCTTGCTTGTGGGGAAAAGCTTAAAAACAAAAAAAAAAAAGATTGTACATGTGAACAAGGTTATAGAATAGAGTAATCAAAGCATCATGGAAACAATAAAAGCAAAATTCTTGGAATTATAATGACTCAGAATGAAGAAGGCTGTAGAATGGAGCAGCCAAAGTATTAAAATATTTTTTCAATATTTTTTTTCATAAAATTTAATAGAATTGAGCTTGTATAAGAGAAGTGGTTAACAAAATATTGCATGTCAGATTTTATTAATCGACTTGGTAGCGATAATCTGATGTTGATAAAATCTTTATAATATACAATGATGGAAAATAAAATTGCAATGCACTAAATATGTCTGAATTTATTCAAGATATTTATTCAAGGTAATATAGCTGGTTCATATATAAGGGATGCATCAAAAGTACTCAGACTTCATCTTAATAAACTGTATATCCTCCCTAGTCTTTGACATAGTTCAATAATTTTACATTCATATCCTTATACAGATGGCAATTACAGTACTGTGATAAATTATTCCATTCTTGTTGCATATGTTGATTAAATATGAGTTGTATGTTAACCTATTGAATGAATGAGAAGTGTAAGAAAAGAAATTGTTAGCATAGAATTTACAGTTAACTGTAAATTGATGAGATCTCAATACCAATCTAGTTTAACAGATAGGTTTATTAAAAAATACACAAAAATATCTTGAAATACTAAAGAGTAAATTTATTTAATTAAATTGACATTGGCTTCAACCATAGCTTCCAGATGACTTCAGGATCTCCTGCAACTCTTCTGGACAGTCTCCTTGTTTAACAACAAATTTGGGAGTTCTGTTCTTATCAGAACGATCGGAGTGAGCTTTCTGAGCTGACGTACCTTCATAATCAGCATTAGACGCCTCCAACTCTTTCTGAATCCTCTGCACTGTCGTCAGATTGACACCCAAACACGCTGAAATGTTTGTATTGGAGTTTCAGGTGCAAATGTCAAGCAGTACAAAATTCTGTTTCCAAATTTCTGGCAGAGTGAATTGTGTCATGTTGTTCTTTGTCTTACAGACAGTGCCCAACTAACCCTAGTATATTGTGCAGCCAACAAAATCAAAAACAGACAACATGCATGCACAAAATGAAAAATATAAAATAGCAACAATTTACCCATCACACCTTGTAATAGTAGTGTATTTATTGTATTTATATTAGCAATGTCAGCATAGAAGTGTATTTATATTAGTAATATATGTATTTATATATTAGTAATATATGTATTTATATATTAGTAATATATGTATTTATATATTAGTAATATATGTATTTATATGAGTAGTGTAATGTTTGGGCTGATATTATATATCCTTGTTAAAAATGATGATAACCCATTTTTGTGGTTGGGATATTACATTATGCAAAGGGTAAAAATAAGTTTATAAATAAATCCGATATATAAAAGCCATGGAGATATTTATTTGAGTAATAACACAACATTCTATATGTGTGAATAAATTATTATACATGTTAATATTTGCTCCTTGGCATTCTATAACCTTCATCAGTCTTTCTACCATTGATTTTATTAACTTTTTCTACTCTTTTGACTTCATTTGCAGCAGATATTATTGCTTCCCACAGATCTTTGCTTGAATATTGTTTTTCATTCTCTTCCACCTCTGATTCAATAAAGAATCACAAGTTTTCTATTGGATTAATAGCTGCAGAGGCTGACCATTTCCTGTTAATTTAAAACCTTTTTTTGGTAAAGTGAGCAAGGGTCAGCTTTGTAGAATAGGAAGGAGCATTGTTTGAATAGAATCTTTTGCTTATTTTTTCAGTTGACCTGTAATTCTCTGCATTTAACTTTGTGACATTTACTTAAAGGTTGTCGTTCACTTGCTTTCATGTTTTTAGTCAATATTCTTAATATTTTCCATCTTTTCCCTTTTTACATCTGCAACACCAAACTTCAAATAATTTCTTGCTTGTCAATCCATTTTTCTTCCTTATTGCCCATTTGATTTTTTTTCAAATCACTTATTGCAGCCGTCTTAAAGACATTTTCTTTTTTGTTTTTATCACATCAATATTTCTGATCTCTGTTCAACATTTTTCTAATTTCCAATCTCGTGTTCTCATCACTCAATAAATTGACTGTGAAAAATTGAAAAAAATCCTTGCGGATAAATGTACAAGTCAGGTCAGTGTGAATTTCTTTGCTTAACATAAAAGGAATTTGAGTGCAATGTTGTATAAGAAAATATGGAATCGTATATTGTACAAGCAAAGGACACTGTAAAATAGAATCATTGAAACATTGTAGTAATAAGAACAACAAAGAATGGGATCAACAGTCTTGAACAACTCTTGGAAATCATAATGACTCGTTTGTTCATTGTCACATTTTTATTTTGTATCCCTATCTTAAAGGAAAGAAATTCAGGTAACTAAAATTGTCTTCATTTGCTGGTATCATAAATAGAAGGCTGAAAACCAATCTCACCCTGTATAGGAATTATTAGGATTAATTGTTCTGAGATAAACACAAGTTCTTAAATTATTCTCATATCATATATATCTCATATTGTGGATTATGTAATATGTATGTACATATATGGTGTGGGGGGTGGGATATGATATATAAATTTCTATATATCTGATCAATGTTAGGCAAATGAATGACAAAGTGGGGAAAATTCTGTGTCATGCCTTACATCCTTTAGGATTTCATCAGATGAAAGTAATGTTCTTGTTGATGGAATTATATGTGGGTAAGAAAGAGTTGGTGGAAATACTTAAAAACCATCTCACAGGTTGACCCAAGTTTTGAAAGTGAAATTGTGGAGAGAAAATGGTTTGAAAGCTGTTCATTGTTGTGATAGCACAAAGTTACAAGTCATCATGACTGAGGTTTTGAGTGTAGATGGAACTATTTGGGGGTCACCAACGGTTGTGATGGCACAAAGTCACAAGTCATTTTTGCTGTGGATTTGGACACGCTGGCCTTATTCAAACTGTTGATCATCCCAGAAACTCTAACTAAAGCTTGCTTACAGGTTGGCTCTGTGGGTGTTGAGGATATACAAATGTATCTTAGCAGATCATCTGTAACAGGGATTAGCTAACCTCCCAAGCATACACATATACTTAGAAAATAGCAGTCCTCCATTTTATATATACACTGAATTCTTTTTTTGCACAAGGGATATGTTCCAGAGACTACTGTGCAAAATAAAACCATGTAAAAAAAATATACAGTGTACATATGAAAATTAGAGATAAGTTCCATCCAAATATATTTAATAAAGAAATGTTAATTTTCATATGCAAATAAATTGAATGTTACATATATATATATATAACATAATCTATTCAGTCATTCAGTGTCACTACTGTGCCTGCTTTCTGTTGTTTTTTGATGGCACAAAATCACTCTCATCACTGGAAATATTTAATGGCAATATGTGTATTGTGAATAAAATTAGCATTTTATATTTCTTTTGTTTCACTGGTTTTGAATACAAATTCAGTTATCAAATGCTGTTTTTGTTAGTTATTTATATGATTCTTCATAACCTGCTATAATCATTTTCAAATTACATTGGAATTGCACAGCTTGTTCAACATTATCATCATTTGTAAGAAAATGATTTCCAATTTCATTGGCTATTTGGAGACCTTCTAGATGCTAATGACTGCCACTGCGCGCATTCTGATGGAGTGGTTACACACAGCCAGAGTACATAGGTCCTGCCCACAATGGAGAATGGGGGATCACTATAGAGAAAAAATAGATTGGATTACATTAAATTGTTACTTAATCATGTTACATAGAGTTTTGGAATTTTGTAAATTATCTTTGATTGCTATTACTTAATTGTTTACTTCCCACTTGCAATAAATTTGGTGGTCACACAAGGACAGATGTTTAAACCATGTTAAAGTAAAAAAAATAGTGCAAAAAATAATTAGTTCTTTTTGTTGGACTGTGTTATTTCAAAACTGTGAAAAAAGAATTGTGTGTGTGTGTATATATATATATATATATATATATATATATATATATATATATATATATATATATATATATAAAATGGGATTAAGATACCTTTAGTAAAGGTATCTTAATTTCCAACTGAAAAAAAAATTTGGTCTGTTTAATGAAAATAAACATGGAGCACTCTTTTGTGTGTAAGTTTTAACATATTTCAAATTCAGTCTTGTGTTAATAGGACTTGCCTGGATTATATCAGTGGATTACTACCTATATATATATATATATATATATATATATATATATATATATATATATATATATATATACTTACTTTCCATTTTTTAAAGAACTAGTGTGAACCATCTGACTGTTCCAATTATTGGTTTATTAGTTTTCTACCTCTTTTTGGGAAACTCCTAGAGGCTCTAATCTATGCAAAATTTGTTAAGCATCTCTCATCACAGGGCTGTTTATCAGACATACAATATGGCTTTCGTTTCTCCAGGTCAACTGTTTATGTACTGATGATAATTGCAGAATGAGTCTATCAAGCTCTAGATAAAACAGTGAAGCTTGGGCTGTAGCTTTGTCTATCTCAAACGATTTTGACAGGGTTTGGCATACAGGTCTTCTTCACAAGCTGAAAATGTGTCTCTGGACAAATTTTTGAAATGATCCTATCAAATTGTGAAATGAGAGTTATCCTGAATGGCCACTAATCTAGATCCTTTCATAATAACGCAGGTGTCCCCCAGGACTCCATAGTGGGTGCTACTCTTTTTGTAATTTTCATTAATAACCTTCCTGATGGCATCAGCTCTCAACATGGTATGTATGCTGATAACACAACCATTTACTCATGTCTTGATACTAAGTGTGATTTGTTTGACAAGGTCAAAATGCTCAAAATGACCTTATCTCTTGATAACTGGGGCTACTAAAGATGGCTTGTTAATTTTAATGCCTCCAAAACTAAAAGTTCTTTCCATTAATCATCTGAGTGACCCCAACTCTCTGTCTTCCATCAGCATGGCTGATGCTAACCTCCAGGAAAGTGACTAGTTGCGACTTCTCAGATAAACATCAGCTGATATGAAGGGGAAATATATTGAATCAATTGCTAGGTTATCTGCTATGAAAGTTGTTTCACTGTGTCATGTGGGACAATTTTTCCCTCTGGAATCTATCTTGCACATATATAAATCTACCATTCATCCATGTTTAGAATATTGCTGCCACATATTGTCCAGTGTTTCTGCTATTTAGCTTGAGCTCCTTGATAAAATCTAAAGAGGAATCAGCAATATTATTGGTCCTGATCTGGTAACTTGGCTTCAGTCATTTTCCTACTGACCTAAGGTTGCCTCCCTCTGCTTTTTCTATAAATACTTTTGTGATAATTGTTCAGATGAGCTCTTCAATATGGTATCTAAACTTTTTGTATTTAACTGACATCAAGATCTCATCAATTTACATCTGAGCTAGCTAGATGTTGTTATAAATTCTATGCTAACAGTTTCTTTTCTCACACCAATCGCTTGCGGAACTCCTTTGGTGGTTTTACTGCCTTGCTTGGCATGAAATCAATTAAATACTGGTATATATATATATATATATATATATATATATATATATATATAATGTGGACAGATAGTTGTCTACTGGACATTTTCATCTCAGACAATTGCATCCCTGGATAATTGTGTACCTCTGGTAATTTTTGGAAGTTACCATTTTTTATTTTAAAGAGTTGCTTCATATAGAAATTGACACACCAATACTTTTAATTACTCTAAACAAGCAGAAAGGTAGTTACCATAAAAAAGCAAAAGAAAATTAAGCTGGCAATTTTAGTTCACTCCAGCAGTGTATATCACAAACATCTAATAAATTCCGGATTTTATAGAATATATTTTTATTTGGAACCCATGACTAAGTTCTGAATATCAAACACTGGTGGAAAAATATTTGTGGATGAGTAAATTCAGAGGAAACAAAAACATACTGGCAATGTTTAGAATGATCTAGCACCACTGTTAATCTGTCATTGCATTTTAAACAAAAATAAACTTTTAATTTTTTTATTTTATCCATTTCTTAAAAATTTATGATTACTATCTATGCTTTTTTCAAAATTCTTGGTTAGAACTGTCCTAGAACCACATACACACACATATAAAATCTAATATTACAGTACTCGATTTAATTATAATGTGTGCTTATATAATTTCACATAAGTACAAGGCTTGGTTATAAACAAATTAGTTAGATCGTGCCAACCTACATTTTTTAATTTTTATTTGCACCCTTACATTATATTTCCATCAAGAGTATTTTGGTATTTGATATGACTATGATATTTTTGTCAAAAATGAGTTACCCCATTTTGATATTTTGTTTACCTTTGAATTCAAATTTAAATTCAAATAATTAAAAAAAAATTCTTTTTTAATTTTTTATTTCTTCGCCTTTCAGACTTCTGAATTTAAATGATATAAATTATTATTAGTTAATTCTAATTTTTTAGACAGTTATAATTAAATAAATGAATTTTAACACAACATTTTGAATCATCATCATGAGAATGTGAATTAACGGTCAGATTGTATTTGCACCTGAAAATTACAGCAACTGCATGAAATTCTGAATCGTGCTATCGACATTCGATATTAGGTTTCGTTTGGTTTATTTTGTTTTACGGAATATCAACCTCAATAGGTTATTTAATGCCGATGACATTTTTAGAGATGAGATTCGTATGAACAGAATAAGTATTCTTTGGTTTAGATTGGTTTGGTTTATTTTGTTTTGCAGCATATCTACCTCAATGTGCTATTTAATGCCGACATTTTTTATTGCTGGTAATATTTTGTTTTGTCAAAAATGTGTTTTTGGTAATATTTTCCTTCAAAATTGTATTGCTGGTAATAGTTAACTATTTGCCGATAGCTGGGACCCTAACAGGTGCTACCACTCTGGGTCAGGGTGGACCTGGGAACACCAGCAATTGTGGTTCCATGCTCCTCAAAACCTCCTGATCAGAGGCCTTGCTGCTGGATGTAGGTTATCGTGTTACCCAGGATGCAGATGTAGTTTAATGTCTTACCCAGGATGGTTGGATATTATTTATATTCACATATATATATAGCTTGTTTTGTATTGTTTTCACCCTTTCTTTTCCCATAAGATTGTGCCCCCTATGAATGATGTCTTCTTTTCCCCAGCCGTTCCCTCTCAGACCATTAGAAGCTGGTTCAAGCCTTGATATACAAACACGGAAATTATTAGGGGGATTTAAATACAAATCTAATTAATTCATCGAGTCTAGAAAAATCCTTAAAAGAATGCAGAAAGCACTGGATGGCCATTTCCTCCTATTTGGGACTATCGGATGAGTTACACCACGGAAAGTGAGAGCGGTGTTATATTGAGTCTAGTTTGTCACCTCTTCGTCACCAAGGCCTGTTGGTACAGTTAGTATGTTGCTTGTGCTATATGCTGACTGTCTGGGTTTGATTCTTGGTAGTGGATGTGCAATGCTGATGAGTCCCAAAATAGGTCAAAATAGCGGTCCAGTGCTTTCTGCATTCTGTTGAGGAGTCTTCTAAATTTTATTCAAATCCCCCTAATAATTTCAGTGTTTGTATGTTAATGCTTAAACCAGCTTCTAATAATATATATATATATATATGTAGAGAGAGAGAGAGACATTATGTCTGCTTATTTTTAATAACATCCATTCATACTCATGGATAACCTTCTGTGTATGGCAATTAAATGATGTGAGAAATGTGCTATAACTGTGAAAATCACTTTTATTTCCCATTTCCCAAGTATTTTCGTTCTTCTTTGAAGATCATCTTCAGGTATGTACGTAATAATACAAACCTGTGTGTTGTTCACAGGTGCAAGTAGTAATACAAAACTGTTTTTTGATATCCATTACTGTAATTTTTCATTATGCCTTCAAATGCAACGGTTGACAGTCATTCTTAGTGTTCAGTAGAGCATGAAAAAAATTATACACTATGGAATTTTTCATAAGTGCATATGAGGCTGGATAAAAAAAAAGTAATTTAACGCCCCCCACTGATGCATTTACAATACACTTGCTTTTCTTACCTCCCCACCTTCTTCTTCTTCACATCCTCCTTCTCCCTTTTACACCCAACGTTGGCATTTATTTTTTAAAAGAATAATGTAGTGTTCTTCAGTTTTTAAAAAAATAAAAAGTGTTAGGTAGTCATTTGATAAAAAAATCCCACTGATGATACTGCAAGGTTGAAAACAAAGTAGTGGATTCAACTGCTCTCCTAAATTTTAAAGTTAAAAGCTCTACATGTTATTTTTACTTTTGTTTTTTCACACATGTATTGAGAACTTTTTAATACAACTGTTTCATGGTCTGGTTCAACTCTGACCTTTTATTATATATATATATATATATATATATATAAGAAAATATACTGAAAAAAAAAACAAACAAAAATCCTAAAATGCGATTATGCTGTTTTAATGTCAATGTCGGACGTTTTGGTCTAATAGACCATCTTCAGGACATTTAACATAGACCATATACAATTCAACATGAAACGTCCGACGTTGACATTAAACATTAAAACAGCATAATCGTATATTAGGATTTTTGTTTGTTTTTTTTCAGTATATTTTTCTTCATACTGTCGGATCTATATCCATATATTTGCTTATATATATATATATATATATATATATATATATATATATATATACACACTTCAAAAATCAGGAGGTCAGTTGAATCCACTACCATATTTTCTTATATGTAAGCAAGGACTTAAAACTTCAGATTTTTCTTAAGCACATATGAGGCTGAAGAGAAAGAAAGTAATGTACATTTCAATTAACCCCACACCAATACATTTACAGTACACTTGCTTTTCTTCTCCTTCCTTCTTTGCTTCCCACTCCTCCCTTTCTGTTGCACCCAGCGTTGGAGCATTTGTTTATTTTTGAAAATAATAATGTAACATCCATTAGTTTAAAAAAAACAAAAACAAAGCATTAATGGGTCATATTTGTATTTAATATACTGTCTCCATTCTACTTGATTAGAAAAGAAACAATACCAAAAATAAAATAAAAATCTAATTAATGCTTTTATTTTGAAGCCTTCTAAAAGAACTTCTTTAAATGATATTTCTTCATTCTTCTGATTTCAATTTGTTTTGCAATTTTATTTTCATTCAAGCTGAAATTTCTGGTTAATTTTCTTTTAACTCTAAATTCTTCTTTTTTTTTTCTTTTCAGGTATGTTCCTTCAAATTTCCTTCTTCCTTTTTTTTCTTTTATTTCTTTAATGAATAACAAAATAATGGAGTGTCTAAAGAGTTCAACTAAAACTGACATCTCATCTCCCCAGGTATGTGTGTATATTACTTTTGTTATATAAAACCTTGATCAAAGAAGAATTTTCTAGTTCAAGGTTTTATCATTGTGTTTTTTCCTTTGGAGAATTTAAGTGGAAAGATGAATTGTTTTCCTTTTGCAATTTCAATATATTCGAAACCTTCCAACCTTTTAAATATTTTAGCATGGTAATAAAATAAATTATCTTTTGATTTTGATTGAGGTAATACTTAAGCATTTAGATATAAATAAATCGATTTTTGGTGAAGCAGAAATTTTCTATAATATACAAAGGAAAAGCTTCCCATTTTCTTTTTTTTTTTTAAGAACTTGATAGTGACAAAATTGTTTATATGTTATACAGATGTTTCTCAATAAGACTCGAGCATAATTATGAAAAGGCACAACTAATATTTATTTTTCAGTATTATCTCTTTCCTTGGCAATGTAGAGGTGAGATAGTCTTTATAAAGGTGTGAATGTGAGTTGGGTACTAACAAATCCTTTTCAGAAAAAGAAACTCTTAAATATATTATTTATAACACCCCCACTTTTTTTTTGTGTGTGTGTGTGTATGTATATAATATATATAAGGTTGTGTCATGGCCCCTGTCCTTTTTGCCCTTTTCTTCTTGGTGATGCTGAAATATGCATTTGCAGACACAGTTTTGAACAACTGGTGGTCTCTTTAATCATCAGCACTTCAAAGCCAATACCCACCTTCATATGCAAATTATTCATGATTTATTGTTTGCTGATGATGCTGCTCTTGTAGTGACCTTCTTTGAGGAGGCCCAACATCTAATAAATTGTTTCTCTGCTGCATGTAAAGCCTTTGGTCTTACACTTAGCATAAAGAAAACTGAAGTAGTGCACCAACCTTGTCCTACTCCGAAGCAATTCTGTGGTGAGAAACAAAAACCACCAGTCTACAAATTTCCAGAGAGACCATTGAAAGTAGAAGACAAAGCCCTGAACTATGTAAAGTCTTTCACCTATTTTGGTAGCAAAGTCAATTACAGTGGCACTTTAGATGATGAAATCATGCATCAGATTGCTAAGGCTACCAGTGCGTTCGGCAAACTTCACCATTGCTTGTGGAATGAGTGGGATATTTAACTGGATAAGAAAATTCAGGTTTACAGAGCTGTTGTACTTGCCATCCTTTTGTACGGCTCAGAGTTGTGGACTCCATACAGGTACCATATATGTCAGCTGGATGTTTTCCATAAAAGCTGTCTGCATGCAATGTGGAGTTAGCCTTCAAGATAGGACATCTAACATAGACCTGTTTAACAGTTGTAATATTGGAGGAATCGAGACTTCATACAGTCTCAGTTACAGTGAACTGGTCATGTCTTGAAAATGTCTGATGACAGGATACCCAAGATCCTAATATACAGTCAGTTAGGTCAGGACTACAGGAATGTAGGATGGCCATGGCTAAGATACAAAGATGTGGCGTTTTTCTTAATCAGTTTAATAACAATACTAAGAAATTGATCCATGAATTTGAGAGGATGAAAATAAAAATAGATATAATATCTAGATTATTCAACTAAACATGCTTGAATATATACATATATATATATATATATATATATATATATATATATATATATACACACACACACATATATATATGTATGTATGCACATATACACACACACACATATATATATATATATATATATATATATATATATATACATACATACATACATACACACATTTTTATATCTACGTATATATATATATATATACACACACATATATGTATATAGTGGCTGTTGACTCACAAAGTGAGTATAACCATCACTGAGATGTCCAGCTCTTCAGTTAAACTACCCCCCCAACAACATTGCATTCATCAATTGTGTGAACGACAGTGGCTCATTAAGCCAGTCATCGATCTGCATTTCTTGTCACATATGTGGCATATCAAATCATCTCTGGGTGGTGGAAGTTGACTTTGATCATCATCACTTCCAATGTGCTGACCTGGACTTTCACACCCTAGTGTAAGTCAGGCATTCAAAGCATGGCATTACAAAATTGTCATATACTGTTGGTGTGATTTCTGGTGACTGAGCAGACCCATCCTGAACAGACACACCTTTTCTATTGTTAATAGACTCTCCGACCTATAATAAGTACGAGTAGTAGCAGTCACCAGTCGCTGAGTGAGTTGGTGAATCGGTCGATGTCGGACGACTGTTAGTCGGATACTAAAAGTATCAGCGATCACAACTAGATTTCTCTGCGTCATTACCTATTATATCAAGTTCCTAACGTTTTGTACGTCGAACCTATTTTAGGACCGACTTAGTGAAATACAAGCCTCTACTGTGAAACTACTCCACAACACATATTTGATTGCATTCGATACATGGCCAGGTTGGTACCTCATGGCAATTCAGGGATCCCTTCTGAACCCCTTTCTTCAGTTTTGCCTATTTTTCTGATGCCTCATGGAAGATCTTGATGCCATCAGCAATATCAGCTCTCCAAGAAACCCAGTCTTCAGCTAGAGTCTTCCAATTATCCAGACCAATATTGCACTTGTATAGTGTCTCTTTAAGGCAATCTTTGTTACAAAGTTTCGGTTTGTGCTACGTCTTTTTCCTCATTTCCAATTCTCCATACATTGTTTTGAGATTCTTTCACCCACTATACGGACATCATGGCTTGTCCACCATAATATATAGCATGTTGAGTGCTGCTGTTAATAAAGTAAGGATCAGTGTAATATGTAAATTATATATTCATGTATATACATGTTTTCCTCACCTGTAGCTTGACTCAGAGTTTCATGCACAATGTTATCTTCAGGTGCTGAATAGAAACTGACCATTACATAATTTAAACTTTGTCAAATATATCAGGTTATTGCAATGGTGGGGAAGTTCATATTTTATATGGGGATTGTTGTTAAAAAAATATGAATTTTTTAATGAAAAGAAATATCAATATAAGGGAAGAAAAGTTATTATAAATTTTACATGTAAAATAAAAAAAAAACATATCTACAAAAAATGACTTCAAGTTACAAATGTAGAATTATAATATAATTCTGGGGAGTTTGGTTTGATTTTTTTGTTTGCTTTTGTTGTACTTATGATGAGGAGATAGCATTTAAATTTTTGAAGTTCAAATTTGGCTGGGAAGCATAGAGCAGGAAGAGGGTTCATCAAGCACATAGTATAAGATAAGAAAATGTTAGCATAGAACTTATGGTTATATCCATATAGTTATGGCTATATCTATTTACTTACAGTTATATCTACTTAACTGTTATATCTATCTATCTATGGTTATATCTACTTATGGTTATATCTATCTATTTATGGTTATATATACTTACGGTTATATCTATCTACTTATGGTTATATTTACTTTCGGTTATATCAATCTACTTATGGTTACATCTATCTACTTATGGTTATATCAATCTACTAATGGTTATATCTACTTACAGTTATATTTATCTAGTTCAACTGTGAATTGATGAGACCATGCCCACCAATCTAAGACTATCTGAGATACTGGGTCAGGGTCGATAATATTGCTGAGTCTTCTTTGGATTTTATCAAGAATCTCTAAATATACATTACAAGCACTGGACCATGTGTGGCAGCAATATTCTAAGAATGAATGAATGGTAGATTTATAAATATGTAAGATAGATTCAGGAGAGAAAATTGGTTTTGTTTGAGCAAACTAATGACTTTTTATGGTGAATATTAAATTTGCTACAAATATAAATGCCAACTAGGGGATGCTGGGAGATGATAGTATTAATCTTCTCAGCTATTTTGTTGAATATTTCAAGTGGACAATAGAGAAGAAAAAACATGTTCTGTGAATAAGGGCCATATGAAAGCACAGAGATAGGAAATCAGTGCCCTTCTTTTGTGGAAATCTGTTCTTTATATAACTTTTGAGTTTATGGCCATGGCAATTTCAAGGATCATGTTTCACTATTAGGGTTGAGTAGCCTGAGGTTGTGAGTCCTTGCACTGTGATAGATAGATTGATACCAGTTTCAGTCCTGAATCAGAGGACAGGACGTATTTATCCATCAGTAGGCTGTAGACTTATTATTAATGTACTTACATATATATGGTGTGTGAATGTATATATGTGTGTATATATATATATGTATATATAAATAATAATAATAATAATGGTAATAATGGACTTTCCCATCTGTTTTGACGTATGAGGATCTGACAGCTTACTTGATTCAGTTATGAAATTTTGTGCAATAATCTTAAGTGGCATTTAAGACCCACTAGTGGTTTACAAAGGAGGCCACATATGGAGCAAGTGTGAGGATTGAGAGATGAGATCACTGTTAGATTGGCTGACCTTTTAGATCTTACTCTCGCTTCTTGAAGATGATTCAGACAAGCAGATTGAAAATTGTTGAGACCACTAAAACACGTTGATCTCCATTCTACCCGCTTCAAGGCTAAGCGCTCAAGGGTGTTACATACATACATATATACATACATACACACACACACACAGTGGAGCCTCGGTTCATGAATTTAATTCATTCCTGAAGACTCTTTGTAATCTGAAATGTTTGTAAACTGAAACTATTATTCTAATAGAAATCCATGTAGTGAAAAAAGTTACAGTACAATAAAATTGGAAAAGAAAAGCATGTCACACAAATGTATACAGCATGGAGGTTGACTCAGACATTATTCTGTTCGTGTTAACTCGGTTTGGCTATGTTGTTCAAAAATTGAAATTTTGTTTGATAACCAAGGCATCTTTGACATGTGAGATATTTGAGAATCATGGTTCCTCTGTACAGAAACACACACACACACACACACACATATATATATATATATATATAAAAGTGAACATTGAAGTCAACACTCAGAGAGGACAAGCTGTTTCATGCTAGATGCAATCAGCAGGCCACGTTTTTATATATATATATATATATATATATATATATGAGTATGTCATTGATATATATGTTTATTTCTATTGACTATATTCAAGCCTGCTGTTACATATTTTTCCGCTGTCTTTCTTCTCATATCTGTCTGTAAATATTTTTTATGAAGATAACTTTCATATTCCTAAAAGAAAACAAATTATGTCAAGTGGGTGGCCATGGTTAAATGTAAATAAATGTCCAACAAACAGAATTGACAAAGTTTGCAATAAACAATAACAAGAAACAGGGAAGAACATGGAATATATATATATATATATATATATATATATATATATCTCCTCAAGGACACATGGCACAGTGGATAAAGGCGTTGGTTAGATCTAGTGGCAGGACCCAAAGAGTGTGAGTTCAATATGGAAACTAGAACAGTCTATCCCAGTGAGCGAAATAAAGGGTTCAGTTCAACATTCCATCCACCTGAAGAAGGCCGGAGCGTACAACGGCTGAAACATTGTAATAAATATGGCGACAAAGATGAAGATAATAGTCCGAATAATGTAAATAATATATATATATATATATATAAAGCAAGTAAACAATATATGCAAGGCAAATTAACAGTAATAAGGCAAGGCAACAGTAACATGGCAAAAAGTTCACAAACTAAGAATTGTGATTGACATACAGAGGAAATTTGGATAAACTAATGTAGTATTCTGAATTCAAGACAAGACAAACCAGGACTCTGTCATATGAAACCGAGAACTGGCCTATTTTATTGACTAGGAAGAAATCCCAGCATGCATTTCTATGCTTCTGCCTATAAATTGTGGAGGAGAAAGTGTTTTGCAGTCATTCCCTAAAAAATTGGAACCAACAAATTATAAATGGTTTCCAGTAAGATTTGTACTAAGCACTATATATAATCATGGACATTGTAATTTTTTCTATTTTTCTTTGTCTATAACATTAGTCATAGCCATTGTCAAGTAATTATTAGCAAACTGATCTCATTACTTAGTGATAATAAAAAAATCCATTCATAATGTTCAGTGCCACTCAAAACAAGTGTTATGTTACTATAACAACATTTAAAGAAATTGTTGGCTTACAGCCATATTGCGTTCAAACATTGATTCCCATATGATCACTGAAGTTAAGCAACATTGAGCCTGGTAACCACTTGGGAACACCAAGTGCTGTAAGATTGGATGTATGGGTGGTGTAATGGATTATAGCTTGGAATGGATAATCAGAGAGCTGAGTTCCAATTCCCATTGGGTTTGTTATATTCACTTTTACACAAATACCCTTGAGAAAGTATGAATCCACCTCTTCTCCTCCTAGCTATGGGTTAATTAGTAAGATTTGTATCACTAAAAAAACATTATTATCTAAAAAAATATAATTTTGTTTTATTATCTAAAAATATTTTCTGGCATTAAATAACATGCAAAAAATGAATGAATCAATCAAGAAATTGTAAAATTCCATTGTTATTTTTATGCATGGTATGTACACTGTTGTACAAAACAAAAGAAAAAATTAAAATGATATATATGTAAGCATTAAATGATATTAATATAAGTATGTTTAGTCTTTTATCTAAAAATAATCTCAGAGATATTCATTTGTGTTCAGGATTTTTGTTTTGATAGGTAATAATTAGTAAATATTTGATAGAAATCCCTCACTAAACAAAATCAAGTAGTTCTCCCAAAGATCTTTGACAATGGTGAGAAGCAGAAATGTTGAATTTGAAAGTATGGAAAATAGAATACGGTATGTTGTCTGGCAAATCTTACATTCTGATTGGACAATATCAAGAAAAAAAAACCCTTGAATATGGTCTTTTGTGCATTTTGATTTTCATAGAAGAAAGAAGCACAAAAGTCAACTAAGTATTATGTTTGCAGAGAAGAAGCTATATTGTTATTGGAGCCATCTTGTTTTGAGAGCAGCCATTTGCAGTTGAGAGAATTTTTTATCTTCTTTTAGTATATATTTGTATTGATATCAATAGAATATCAACTGAACAATAAGAGAACAACACTTTGACAGTAATGGGGAAAATTGTTTCCTTGTGACAACAAAAAATGATGAAATATTTAATATCATCATTAATAATAACAACTGCTTTATACTTATAAAATATCAAAAAATATAAATTTCCCTGAATTTGTTGGTTGAGACTTTCTTAATATTAAACAAAACCAAAAGCAAAGTTTATATAGCAATTAATCCTCCACTTTGTTTCCATTATATAAATGAAGACCATTATTAAACCAGTTTTTAATAGAAACATTTATTTAAACATCTCTTCAGCAGTTTATTTATGTACAAAGTCAATCAGAATTTAAGAGTTCACTTAAAACAATACTCATTATGTAAAAATGAAAGGTTATTTTTTATTTATTTGTTTTTTTGGATCGAGTTCACTCCAAGCAAGGCGCTAAAGCCACCAAGATACAAAGGGTTACTGGACATGGAAGAGTTAGAAACAGGAACTATTGCTAAAGAGCGAGAACAAAGGAAGAGTAATCAGAAGGACAGTATATAGCGATTGACATTGCATTTAAATTTTTACAGATTAAAGTTGACTGGAAAGTATGGAGCCAGAAAGAAGTTCAACAAGAAAAAAACTGTTCACATAAGATTTATGGTTGCATCAAGCCAGCTCAACTGTAAATTGGTGAGTTTAGTGCTGCACTTAAATTCAAAGAGTCAAGGCACCATGGTGAAGAGCTCATCCGAACAATTACCATAAAAGCATTTATAGAAGGCAAAGGGAGGCAACCTTATGGTGGTGGGAAAATGACTGCAGCAAAGCTGTCTGATCAGGACCAATAATATTGCTGATTCTTCAATGGATTCTTCAAGGAGCTCTAGATAGATAGTAGGAGCACATATAAATTGGGTTAACATTATTTTTCAAGAAGGATTGTAAATTATTTAGGGCTAAGTTTAAGGTTACATCTAAGAAATCCACTTGTTTTATGTTAGAATTAATTTTAACCTTCAGGTGTAAAGATTTAAACACTTGTGAATCAATTTCCTCAACTTGTCAACTTTGCTTCCGGTAGAATTATTTACTACCATCAGGTCATCGTCTCTATAAATCCCTATATTATTTAAACTAATTTCATTATCTGCAGTGAGATTGTACAATAGTCTGACCAAGTCTGATTACTCAGCAGAATCCAGTGATCCCATTGATAGATCAAAGTTTTCATCCAATTTCTTTATCCATTGTTCGTTGTTATGGATTATAATTGATTTTCTGCAATTTAGGATGATGTCAATTTCACCTTTAGAGATATTGAAGTAAAACTCAGCAAACTCCAAAGCCATTTTGAAAAGGCTTTGAATATGGATGGATAGAAGTCCATGATGTCAAATTGGATGAAAGTACTGTTGTTTTTGTTATTGAGGCCTTTAAAACAATCAATCACTTCTGTAGTGTTGACCCATTGGATGAGGCCAAGCTGGCTCTTAATCTGTTTGTTTACATGTTCCTGGATCATTTTGCTGATTCTCTTGATTTCAGATTTGGTTGGATTGATAATCCTTGGATGTAGTTTGCTTAGGAAATTAAGTTTATGGTCTTTGAGTAGAATATAGGCTTTCCTAGTTGAAAGTTTGGGCACCCTATCACATATTTTCAACTTATCGGTAATCTTCTTGTCTGATGAGTTGATGATGTTTACATAGTTATAATTATCTGTATCAACCTTCTTATAACTTTTCATTAAATCCTTTTTAATCAAGGTATTGTAATCTTTTGGATTGAGTTTATAAAAGTTTGCAGTCTTATCCGACTTTACAAATATTTGGTTTGAGCGGTTGATTTGTCAGACCACTGTATCTAAGCATTTTTGAAAGTTGTTCTTGCTTTTGTGGAAGCTAATATTATTTAGGATATCAAAAAGATCCATTTTAAATTTTTGTAGTTGGTCAATGAGAGGTGCTTTTTTAAAATTTTAAAATCCATATGTATCCATCTTTTTGGAAATTTCTTGTTTTTTCTAGTCGTTAAGAAGTAAGCTTTCCATCTCATTCTCCTGATTAAGTCTTCAGTTTTTGTGACTAGATTTTGAAGGTACTCCAGTTTGCTTGGGATGGGAATATTCTTCAGTGAAATGCCGAAATTGATTTTGTCCATGTTTTTAGAGTTTGAATTGTTAGCAACAGTGCTCAACATTAATAGGAGCAGAATATCCAAATGTCAAACAAATGAAAAAAAGGAAGTGATGTTTCATATGCAGCTTGCTTACAAACAGAATTGTTCATAACCATTTTGGTTCTTACCAGTCGAAGTGCAATTAAATGCACTGAAACAAAGTTGCATCATTGTAGTGAGTAAATTGTTTTTGTCTATATGAAAAAATTATAATAAATAATTATTGCTCTACAATCGGTATTGAGCCCTGTTTTGAATTAATACTGTGAATGTTAGAATTTATATATTATTTTTGTTCTCATTACATTCGGATATATATATATATATATATATATGTGTATGTGGGAGGGGGGTAAGAATTCACACTAGTTTGACTAAATTATTCAGCTAACAATGTTTTTTTTATATTTTTTTACACTCATGTATAAATTGTTATGCATCTGGATCACAGTTGTAGAGAAAAAGTAAAGTAAAAGTTCAAGATATTTGACCATAAAACAAATTCCTTAGCATAATACATACATTTTTATTTTATAACAATGTTTTTTTTATATTTTTTGCACTTATGTATAAATTGTTTGTGTGCACTAAAATTTTGGGTAGTGTAATATATATTTATTCTTGCTAAAAATTCATGTATAATATAGGATTCAAATTAAATATGAATTCCTTGACAGAATTTTTTTTTTTTTTTTGTAAATCTTTGTAAACATGGCCAGAACATTTACAAAAAGTGAATATTCTTAGACCTACTATTTTATATGATCACCAACACAATTTTAGTCCTGTATGAAAAAAATGAAGATAGCGTCCAATATTTTGTCATTTATAAGTCAACTGAATTGTGTTCCATAAATACTAATTAATTTTTTGAAAATCATATCGAAAGAAAAAACATGAAAAGTTGGAACAATGCAAAGAGTCTGTTTATCTCTGTACTGGTATCAGTGGGTAAGTGTGCTTTGGATTCCAGACTTTTTGAGAAAAAGAAAAAGTTTTCCTTTCAGATCAATTTTCTCAGGCCAATTTTATTTTCAGTGATTGTGAAGGTAATCTGCCTTCAGACATTTTTACTTATCAGGCAGACAATATTAAACCTTTATACTTTTATCAGACAGCAATCTCATTACATGCTTATGAACAGTATACAAAAACATTTTAACAGACACCCTCCCACTGCCCATTAGTAATAAGCTGACATTAAGGTGAAACTCTTATTCACCCTGAGTGTCTGAGGTGGTATAGAATGATTTCCATTGTTCAACATCAATTGCTTGCCATCCCATGTCATCACCACCTTACCAAAAAAACAAAAAAAAAAACAAATTGTGTTTCTAAATGAATAAAAGCTGAGCAAATAAATTTGGCTTAAATTATTGTTTGTTGGAATTCTGGTTTATTACACAGAAAATTATTTATATAAGTATCCTCATCTTTGTTATTTTGATGACTATTTTCCAGGTGATGGCCTCTCTAGCTTTCTTATAGCTTCATCATATACAAGGCTATATATTTATATTTATAGTATGCTTAGTAAATATCATGATCATGATTCCTGTAACTTAATAGCGTCATAGGGGCACAGCACATTTACTGTAGCAGCAGCATTAGTGTTTTCTGGCCAAGACAGCCCAAGCCTCTCTAGGCTGGTTTGAATTCACAGTCTTCTTTCTCCTAGACTAGTCACCAACCAAGACTAAAGAACCCAGTCTCTCCTGCTATTTACCCATAGCTGGTAAGAAACAAGATGAATTCATTCATTTTCCAAGGATATTAGCATATAAGTGAATGTAATAAACTCAACTGAAATTGGAACTTGGTTCTCTCCAATTCTTCAATCAGAGTAATTACACCACTGCACCCCTTATAAATAGTAAATATCAAAGCCAGTTAAAATCAAAATAGAAGCAGATAAGTAAATCCTTTCAGGTGTTGTTTGGTGAAAGATTGAATCTTTTTCTTTGTTGTTTTGATTGTGTTTTGTCTTGTAAGCTAATCAGGTTTCTTACTGTTGATCAAACGTCTGAGATGAATTATTGCTGTTTTCTTAGGAAGGATTTGAACTTACACTCTAAAATCCTCTTTATTCTACATGATGAATGATTGCCATTCATAAAAAGATCAATGCAAGAAATGCTTGCATTAGGTTTTCAGAATGTTTCTTTATAAAGTTATATATATGTGTGTGTGTGTATATATATGTATGTATGTATGCATATGTATGTGTATATGTATATATATTTCATACATACATATATATATATATATATATATTTTTATATATGTATGTATGTATATATATATACCCTTGTGCAAATTAATTGACACAACTGCTTTAGTTTCCTTTTTTTTCAACATACTGTCACTTTTAGATCCACTGTAGTGACATGGTGTAATAGATTTCTATTTTTTCCTGAGATTTGGTCATTGTGTGCAGTAACATGAATCTATTTTTGGGATGTATGATGAAATTTTTTTGGCCTGAAAAATATTGCCTAAATCATGATTGCATCAGATTTTTTTATCATGGCCAGACACTATTGTCTCGGCTGTCGATTTGTTGCCCTATAGACATTTCTCCAAGGAAGCGTATGAAAATTGTAATACTGCATGACCATACAGGAAAGCCTTACCAGTGATCAAATCAAAGTACTATAGACTGTCCCGGAAACTCTCCTGATTGTAATCCAATTGAGAATCTATGGTCAATCTGCAAGGAATGACTTTGTAGAATGGATATATGAAGCAGTAACATGAGCACTGGATCATGTTTCATTGGAAAAATATGAAAAAAAAGTAAACAATAATGGAAATATTTTTTTGTTTCAATTAATTTGCACAAGTCTCTGTGTGTGTGTGTGTGTATATATATATACACACACACACACACAAAAAAAATAAAAAATAAACTTTTCTGTTGCTGCTGCACCTGTAGGTAGAAGAGTGCAGCTGTATGTTTACTGCCACAGATTTTCTTTTTTACACTTCTGCCTTCCCCCAGTTGGAATTTTTTCTTCTCTTTCAAAGACACTTTTTCGCTGTCTCTTTCCAAGTGGTTTCATCAGTTTGATTCAATAGAAGACAGGATTCTATGGCAAGCACCTCACTTTTTTATTTTTTAAAATGTTTTTGGGTTGTCATATATAAGGCAGCATAAATAAACTGAATAAAGAAGCAAAATGTTTAAAAAAAAAATTTATTTCTCTTTAAAAGAAGAATAGAGTAAAAAAAAAAAAATCTTTTATACAAAATTACAAAAAATGTTACGTCAATAGGCATTTTTCTTGTGGTATAATCTGTATTCCATTTAAGTTGTTGTATTTGAATTTTACAAGTGCAACATCAATGATCTCTTTTTCTAAGCAGTATATGACATTATGTGAATGTCTACAGTTTCCAAAGGGTTAATGCCATGGAAAATGCAGAGTTTCCTCTTTCATTTTTATTATCCTGTTATGACAGAATTTTAATTTGTAAATGCTTTCCTCCTCCTGGTAAAATACAGATTTAATTTTCTATAATGAACAAAAGAAAATTCATGCCAATGTTAAAAGATTTACGGTGGAAATTGTAAACAGCATAAGGCAAATTCTTGTCATAGAGCTTCTTTCCACTTCTGCTCTGGAATGTACAGACGCTGGTTTTTGGCTTGGCACTTCATAGCCTCTCACCGAAACTCGGTCTTCTTCAAACGATTGAAAACTCCGAAGTACAATGCGATCATTCAGTGGCTGAACAGGACGATAATTATTAATGATCTTGACCTTCTCAACTTTATGAGCTTCGATTTTCTTCTTGATCTCTTCATAAATCTTATCCGATTGGTGTATCGCCTCTTCGATCTGATCTAATTTCTTATCACCTTCTATCAAGTAATTGTTCTCTTCTTTTGAATTACCCGACATTTCCTTCTTTGTTTCTGATGGTTCATTGTCAGCAAGAGTTGCCTGCCCTTCAACATCTCTTTTGCTCACATGGTGATGTTTGTGATGCTGGTGTTTGTGATGCTTCTTGTTATGTTTATAATGCTGCCTATTTTGTTTAATGTGATCACGTTCTAGTATTTTGAATTGAAAATAACTGGCATCTCTTTGCATTTCAGGTATCACTTCTTCTTTGTCTTTTATAAGATGAGGTTGTTGGTCTTTAACTATTGGGATTCCTTCAGGTTTTGTGTTTGTTGCTTCAGATGTTTCTTTTGGAAGTTGGTCCAATGGTCTTGACTTGTCTGCTGCTACTTGATTATCTTTATTCAACACAACTGTGTCTTCTTTTGCACTAATAATAATCGTTTCATCCTTACCTATAACCACTTCCTCTTGTTTCATTTCCTCTTTGATCATCTCTGATGGAATTTCTGAGTTTGGAGTTTTGTGGTTATCCTCAAGATTAGGTTGGTGATCAATTTCGGTGAATTCGGTTTTGTTCTGAACATTGGCATCAATGTCTGATTTTAGAACTTCTGTCTCGTTCTTTTTCTCTTCTTTGTGACTGTCTTCCACTTTCTGGTTGTTGGCAGATGCAAGGGCAGGGGGAATTTCCTGCTCCTCAACAGCTACTTTGAAAATGGTTGCCTGTTTTTCCTCTTTCATCAATTGCTCATGATCGTGATGATGGTGTTGGTGATGAGGGTGACCTCCGACCTCTTTGTTGTAGAATAATTCCCTCATTTTTCGCATCTGTGCAAATAGAAATTATTTTTCAAATTAAATATAATCAAGCAAAAATCATATTTCTACAGCCATAAAAAAGGAAGAAAAAAAAATAATGATGAAATTTGATTTTGAATAAAAGATTTAAATTTTTATTTAAGTTTCACTTTATTTTTTTCCCCTGAGTCATGTGATTTTGGCAGTGGTTTAGTGGCAGTAATTTCTGAAAATAAACATGGTTTATGTCAGGCTCTGTTGGCATTATTGAGAAATTTTACATAAAGACAGTTGTTTAATACAAAATTTTATCCATTTGTGAACATATAATTTTTGCAAATTTTTCAAATTGTTGGTGTTTGAAATCCAGTCCCTCTCACTCTCTCTCTCTCTCTCTCTCTCTCTATATATATATATATATATATATATATACATATATATATATATATGTGAGTGTGTGTGAAAATATATAGAAAATAGGAAAGTACTTGTTATGTAAATAATCCAAAGTTCTTTAGTATTTTTGTTTTTATTTTTTAAAAAACAGTGATTGATACAAAAGTAGAGCCTAAATTATAATTATTATTATTATTTTATATATATATATATATATATATATATATATATATATATATATATATATATATATATATTTTCTGTTTATATGTTATTTTATAGATAAAACTATTTAAGTAAATGCTCTGTTTATAATAAAACAGCATTAACTACATTTACTAGCTTGAATGTCAAGAAATTTCATAGAATATATGTCCTTCAACACGAAACAAAGCCATATCCTACATGGAACCATGCATATATTCAGTTAAAAGTAAAATAAAATTCATCCCTGATAATGGCTAAAAGTATAGCTAAAAGTGCTTGGAAGACATTCGGACGATCTTTATATAATTTATGTCTTGAAAAGAAAAAAAATCATACAAATGCATGAGAAATTATATTAAAAAACTCAAGCACAGCACCTTGTCAGTCTTTTTCAATGAAAATTGCTTTTATATATATATAACAATGAATCATTCATCCAAAAAGTAGATTAGTAAAGTTAATTGTATAAAATGGCGAAATCCTTTCGTAAACAAAATTTTAAAGTTGCATTAAGCTACGAATTACTCGATGAATGGTATGATCCTTGTTTTTAATAACTTCAAGTTGTGTAAGGCCTTTTTTAATATGCAAGTACTTTCAATTGTAAATGCAGTCATCCTCAGGCATGGAAATTATTTTGTTTTTAGTAAAATCCAGGTGGCATCAGAGACGAAAAAATTAAATGCGAATATGTTTTTTTTTAAATGTGTTATTGTTAATGGATACAAACTTTTGGAGCATGCAGTCGCAACTCTATAGTTGAATTTTTTTTTTTTTTTTTTAAATTTTAGAGTGTGTGTTTTTTTACTAATGTGGTAATTTGAGAATTTTTTTTGTTGTAGGAGTTTATCAGTCAATGTGGCATGAACTAAATTGTTCAATAAATAGAGTAATATCTCAGTTGTTTTCCTGAAAATTTGCACATTGGATCAGTTCTTTTAAATCAAATATGTGGTGCAGTTCAATTTATATTACATTGAATCATTCATACAAAAAAATGTAGATTATATATATATATACATATATATATATATATATATATATATATATATATATATATATATATAAATTTTGGGTGGTTAATTTAATGACATCTCAACTCTTTCTAAGTTAACATTGAATATACGTTGTAGAGGACAAATGAATTAATTGAAATAAGTAGACATAATTATCTGTACACATTTGTATGAAAAAATAGAGCTATATAATTATTGGTTTGATTTACACGAGTGTAAAAACATATATATAGATCTGGTTTATACAACTCAAATGGCAAATAATAGGTACTGTTTACACTGGAGTGAAAAAGGTAAACATTGGTCTGGTTTACTTGTGGGTGAAAAGGTATTCATAGGTTCAATCTACACCAAAGTCAAACAGTAAACAGAGGTCTGGTTTAAATTAGAGTAAAAATTGTCACCATACAGCCAATTCACACTGGATTTAAAAAAATAGGTATAAGTCTGATTTACGTTTGGCATCTTGTAGGTGAACATTGTTCTATTTTTTATTTGGGACATTTCATCCATTTCATTGAACCGTTCTTGTAAAAACCCAACCAACTGGTTGTAATCACAATACTTTTTTTCTTTTAAGTAGGATGTAGTCTCTGTCTCTCTTGCTTTTCTCTCATACACATATAGGGACGCATGGCCCAGTGGAAAAAGACGTTGGTTAGATCCAGTGACTAGACCAAAAAAGTTGTGATTTCGGTACCAGGCCACAGCAGTGGTGTACCAAAACTTGGAGAATTGAGTTAAAGGGAAATAACTGAGACATCCAGAAGAGGCATGGTACGTGGAACTAGAACACCCCCCCCTCCAGTGGATGAAATAAAGGGTTTGATTCAAAATTCCAATCACCTGAAGAAGGCCGGTGTATACAATGGCTGAAATGTTGTAAATGTGTCACTGAAGATGTGGATAACAGTTTGAATAATGTAAATTATCTAAATAATACATATATGATATGATATATTTATGAGTAAAAGTGTTGAATATCAGAGATAGAGTATATGTAAATATAAAAGTGGACATTGAGGTTTTAAGGAAGTTATAATTATAAACCTCTGTAACATTTATAATTACAAAAATACTCATAAAATGAGAAATAGCAAAAGATGTGGATACAACAAACTTAGTAATATTTATTATCTGGTTGTTATGTTATTTTGGAGCTATAAGAGAGACAGTAATACTGAGTAAAATTGTGAGTTTGAGGACAATATGGATCAGAATCTGACAGAATGATAAGATAAAGAATAAGTGTTTCCAGTCGTTTTCATATGTTTTTTTTTTTTTATAGGTTTGTGTAATGAGTCTCCAGATAATTTACTTGCAAAATATAAGATGCTCTGGGTTTTTGTATCACAAATTTTTGTTGAGTGCTAAGAAATAAATGTATTTATTATGGCTTGAAAAAAGAAAAAGAGCTGGAATTTTTGATGACACACACATTGACACCCTGTCTGTGTTGAGGAAATCACATGTTTGTGTGTGTCAAGGAGAAAAGTGGGGGTCTATCCTCATTGGTTTAGAAAAAGTGAATTAATGAGAATTATAATTGGTATAATCATTTTATTATTATTTTTGACACTATAATTAATTTTTATCTATTTATCTTTTTTTAGACACAGCATAGTGGCAGTATATTTTTTTTATTTATGTATTTCTTTATGAACATGTCAAGGTCAACACCAAGAAGCGACAGTCTGTTTCATGCTTGAACACAATCTCCTGGCTTTTATTGCCTGAAGACAGTGTTCAAGCATGAAACAGACTTTCCTTTCATCTCTCTTTCTTTCTCTCTCTCTCTCGCTATATATATATATATATATATATATATATATATATATATATATATATGGGCGCATGACTGAGTGGTTAGAATGTTTGCTTTCTGACCATGAGACCTGGGTTTGAATTTAACCAGGGTCAGTTTGTTAGGAAGGAGACTTCCTGGTGTTATCGGTCTGGAGCAGGATGATCCCAGCATGCGGCACATTTAGAAAGTGCCTGAAAATCATACCACGGGTTGACCCAAGCCTTGTGAGTGAAATTAGGTAGACAGAACACTTGGGGCTGTCGATAGCTGTGCTAGCACAAAGTCACAAGTCATCGTCATCGAGGGTTTGAGTGTGCTGGTGGTGTTCAGATTGTTGATCATTCTAGATAACAAATAATATTACATTGAAAAGTAAAGATAAATATTTTGGGTATAAACAAATGCCTTTCTTATAAATAAGTGATGTACTTACTTATGTCAGTGGTTAATCAAAGCATTCATTAATTTTTGCCAACTTGAAAACAAAATTAAACATATCCACTTTATTTTCAATTTCTTTAACTGATTTGAGACTCTTTTGCCGTTTCATTAAACCAATGTGAACAAACCAAAGTGACTGTTTCATTAGTCATTGCTAATTCTTTCTTGCTTTCTCGTCCACAGATAGGCCGTATTTAATTCTGTGTCATTTTAGTGTATGCAAAATTCTAAACCTCTGAACCTCTCATATAATTAACCAAAACCCATGTACAAAAAAATATTTTATGCAAGAAGGTAATGAAAGCTGCCTGTTATTTTTGCTATAAAATTTCTGCTAATTGAGTTCATATTTACTTCAGAGACTACAGCAACACACACTTAATAAATTCTTCAAACATCAGCAATCATTAAAAATATTTAAATAATTTGCTGGGTTAATAAAGAATCCATAAAATGAAAAAATGCTTTTAGGAATTTTTTTTTTTTTAATTTCTAGAAAATTGTTTTAGTTTTTATTTAATTGGAAACATTTTTGTATTGTTACTGATTATACATGAAAAATCGTCTTCCTTTCCATCAATCTTCCATAGCTGAAGCTGAAAATGAAGTTATTTATGAACTGCAGAACATAATCATGGCAGGTGCTTACCTGGGTCAAATCATTTGCATTCCAGTGAGATCACAATTAACAAGAATCTACAAGATTTTCATCAAGTTCTTTTGCTTTCATTTTGTTTTGAACTGTTTTCTTTGTTTGTTTGCTTAAATTAATATGGAAGTCAAGGACGTATTTTTGACATTTGTAAACTGATATTCCTTTGCTTTGCTTGCAGCTAAAATGCAGGCAAAGTCGTGAAAGAATGATTTCTCAATTCAAAGTATATCTTTAGAAATACTTTTCTATATCTGAAAAATTTTACTTAAATTGTTACAAAATAATTATTATTTAAGATAATAATAAATTTTTAAAATTATTATTCTAGTCTTATAAGATAAAATTTATATATCCAGCCATGGACAAAATTATAGGGCAGGTGTATAAAAGCTAGAAACTCATTTATTTTATCATTTAAAGAAAAAGAACAAAGCTTTTAAAGTCAATTTAACTTATATTTAATACTTGATGTGGACTCCTTTTGCTTTTATAACTGCCTTTATGCACTTTTGCATATTGGAGACCAGCTTAGCACAAGTAATTGGCTCAATTTTTTGCCATTCTTCATTAAGTTTGGCTTATAATTTTTGAAGAATATTTGTGCCCCGCTCACTCTTGTACCTAAGCATCACCACAGATGTTCAATAAGGTTCAGGTCAGGGGATTGAGGAGGCCACTTCATTACCCTTGCTTTTTTCTTTTCAAACCAACCCTTTGAAACTCTGGATGTGTGTCATGGTGTGTTGTCTTATTGGAAGATTACTCCATCTGGTATGTTATTGATTGAAAATTTTCTCTGTTGAAGGTTGGTAACATTGGTCTAACATGCTTGTGTAAGTGTTGGAATTCATTCTACCCTCACATATGAATAACGTTGCTGTCCCAGAAGACAACATGTAGCATCAAAGCATTATGTTCCTGCCTCCAAATTTTACAGAGGCAATACATTGAGTATCATATGCTTCCACATCTCTTTGACAAACATAAACAACTTTAGGGGTTCCAAAAATCTGATAAAAATAAAAATTTTAGGGATAATTTTCTATTCAATAAAAATACAGTATTAAATGGTGTAATAAAATTAATTATGCTCAATAAATTAGTTTCAACTAATAAAGGAACTTCAAAGTTGCTTTTATCAGATCAGGCAACTTTGACACAATCCTCAGCCATCCAATTTTCCTGCTTTTTTTGCAAAAGAAAGTCTCTTTCTTATTAACCTCAGGCAGCAATGTTTTTTTTTTTTTTTTTCTAGCTTTACATCCTTTGAGGTCAGCTTCTACTAACCTTCTTGTCACTGTGTGAGTTGAATCACTTTGTTGCCTCTTGAAATTCAGCAGTCACATCAGAAGAGGTTTTTTTTCCCTATCACCTAGAGATACCCTCTTTAGCAGTTTGTTTTCTCTTGGGTTTGTAGAACTTTACCGACCTTGACCATTATGATTTTTGAAAGAATTGGTTTCATTATATCTTTTAATGTTTGTCTGTACACTATTTCTTGAGCATTCCACTTTTCTTGCAATTTTGACATAGGATAAACCTACTTTGAACAATACTGTGATTTCAGCCCTTTTAGTCTTAGGAATGTTTTCCTTTGGGGCACTTATAAATTGATACTAAACTGTTACTAAAATATTAAAAACGATTTGGCACTAGAGAATAAATTCGAAATAAATGGTTTTGCCACTTATGCTAAATAAGTAAAAATGAACACAAATCATTATTGGCACCCACCCCTACCATAAATGCTTGTGTATCATCAATTCGAGAATGATTATTATAGTGTTTTCAGGTAATATATGTACAGGTTTCAATCATATTTGTAACTTTCCTATACCTGCACCATAATTTTGTCCATAGGTGTGCGTGCGTGTGTGTGTGTGTTTATATATATATATATATATATATATATATTTTTAAGACATTTTTTTATGTTTATACATTCTTTTTATAGATACAAATATTTAAGTAACAGTATTAACAACATTTAATGTCCAAGAAATTTTCATTGAAAATATGTGTCCCCCGACAGGAATAGAACCTGTATCCTATACGGAACCGTCATATAGACTGACATGCCTTTACCAATTGGGCCACAGAGGAGTGTTTGGTTAGCAAGGTCGATTTTACTGTATTTAAACACAATTCTCCATATTTCTATGAAAATTTCTCAGACATTCAGGCTGGTTAATGTTGTTAATACTGTTTATTATAAACAGAGCATTTACTTAAATATTCGTATCTATAAAAACAATGTATAAACATAAAAGATGTCTTAAAAATAATTGTCGGACTATGTCCATTTCATAATATTTATATATATATATATATATATATATATATATATATAAATATGACACATGAATAAAAAATACATGAATGGTTAAAGGTCAGAGTTGAATCAAACCAGTAAACAGTGGTATAGAAAAGTGTAAAAAAAAATAAAATAAAAGTAAAAATAACATGTAGAGCTTTTAACTTTAAAAATCAGGAGATGTTGAATCTGCTACCCTGGTTTCAACCTTCTCAGGCAATTTTTATCAAATGACCTCTTAACGCTTTATTTTTTTTTTCAAATACTAATGAACATTATATTATTTTTTGAAAAATAAATAAACAAATGCATAACAAAGTCTTGAGTCCTTTATTAAGAAATTCCTCTTAAGCACTTATGAGGCTGGACAAAACAAAAAAAAAATGAACATTTCAATTACTCCACCACTGATCTTTTTTATAATATCCTTTCTTTTTTTCTCTTCGCCTTCTTCTTCTTCTTTTCCTTCCTTCTTCACATCCCCCTCCTCCCTTTCTATTATACCCAATATTGTGTGTTTGTGTATTTTTAATAAAAAAATAATATAGCATTAAATAGTTTTTTTTCAAAAAGTAAAGCATGAAGAGGTCATTTAATGAAAATCACCTGAGGATGCAATAAGGTTAAAACCAAGGTAGCGGATTCAACTGAGCTCCTGATTTTTAAAGTGTGAGTGTATATATATATATATATATATATATGGTCATCTACAGACTGTTTAACCATATCACAGCTCATCAGTGTGGCTAGACATCTGATTGCTTCAAGCTGGGATTGAAACTCGACGGATTTGGCATCAGTCGGCGATTTTCCCTCTGAGCTATCAGTGTCCAGTTGAAAAGAAGGCCGGCTATAATATATATATATATATACACACACACACACACACACACACACACGTATAGATTGAGAGAGTGAGAGGCTCTACATTTTTGTGGTACTGCTCTATATGGAAGAATGCATGAGGCAAACCAAAGTAAAATGTGTAGCTAGACAGGTTATATTGACCCAGCTGTGACTCAATAGATTTGTGAAGAATGTAGCCATGTTTGCTTATCTGAAGTTGAACTGAGAAATCACAGGGAGCTAATTCTATGACTGGAGGATAGAAGAATGGCTGACAGGCCTGGGGAAAGAAATGATTTATCAAAACATTATGCATAAAGGATGGGTATGTGCATTATCATGAATGTGATAATTACACAATAAGCAGACTCGGTGGATCTCACAGGGAAACTGAATAACCCCATGTGAATGTGTCTGTTCATGCATGTGCAGTAAGGTCCTCTCAAATTGGCTTCACAACTAGATATTCTAAATGGCTGGATATTTTAAAAAAATTTGTATGTATATATATATATATATATATATATAGAGAGAGAGAGAGATAATAGCTTACATATATTGCATAAATTTGAATTTCATGCTGAAGCAGATGTCAAGTGCTAGAATTATTACAATATAGAGTATATGTATTTGTATATGATCACTCACTTCTATACCTACCTATATTTACCCATTCAGCTTTATATATATATATATATATATATATATATATATATATATATATATATATATATATATGTGTGTGTGTATATATATACGTATGTCTGCATATGTATATAAAAATATATATATATATGTATGAAGAAAAATATATGGAAAAAACAAACAAAAATCCTTATATGCAATTATGCTGTTTTAATGTTAATATAATGTCAATGTCGGAGGTTTCGGTCTAATAAACCATCTTCAGGACATATTCATAAAATATAATTAACATTATCAATTCAACATGACAAAGACGATGGACATAAGAACAAGACTTATCCAAACATATATATATATATATTTTTATATATGTTATATGTTTGGATAAGTCTTGTTCTTATGTCCATTGTCTTTGTCATGTAGATGAAAATAAATACATATATAGTTTAATAAATTATCTCAAATATGGGTATTCACTAAATATAACATTTAAATTGATAAAATCTGTTGGATTAATAAATATCCATTACTTCTTTAGAAAATTGTTTACATTTGGATACAAATTATTCAGATATGAAAATTTTGAGAAAGTCTGTGACAAGACGAATTTCACTTTATGGCACTATTCAGCCTTGCCTGATCAACTAAGTTGTCCAGATATTTTTTTGAATAACCAATATATATATATATATATATATATATATATATATATACACATACCTACAGATATAGATATGCAATGTGATAGGTCCTGATCTGGCATCTTATCTAGAGTTGCTTTCTTACAGACCTGATGTCGCTTCCCTATGTTTTTTTACAAGTATTTTCCTGACAACAGCTCTGACAAGCTACTTTTACTAGTACCCCAACTACATGAATTTAGGCGTGCTACTAGGTTGGCATCTCAGTCACAACCTTTTACTTCTACACCAACAGCTTCTTCTCATGCACTTTCCATCAGTGGAACTCCCTTCTTCCTACTTGCTTCCTTGATAGCTGTAATCATCAAATATTCAAATGTAATGTCAATCAACATCTTCTGATGCCTTGATCCCAGTCTATCTCTATATCCCTTCCTCAAACACCCCTTAATCTTACTCTCACTCTCTGTAATCCTTGTATGCTAGTGGCACTCTAACCTTGCTGAAATGCTTTAAAAAAAAAAAAAATGTTGAATTCAACTTAAATGTGGGACCCAATTGCGATCAAAATATATACAAAGCACAAACATTAATGATTTACACTATTTACATTGTTCAAGCTGTTGTCCACCTCTTTTTTGTCATATTCACAATATTTTGGCCATTGTATGCACTGACCTTCTTCAAGGACACATGGCCCTGTGGATAAAAGCATTGGTTGAAGTAATCCACTGACTTGACCCAAAGAGTTGTGAGTTCAATACCTGGCCACATCAGAGGTGAATAAAAACTTGGAGACTGAGATATCCAGAAGAGTCATGGCACATTAAACTAAAACAATCAACTTCATTGGATGAAATAAAGGGCTTGGTTTGAAATTCCAGTCACTTGAAGGAGGTTGAAGCATACAATGGCCAAGAAACATTGGGAATATAACAACAAAGATTAGGACAACATTCCAAACAATGTAAATAGTTTAAATAATTACAATACCTCATCTCAGAAATATAGATAAACATGTATGAATCCTAAAACTCCCATTTTTACAGTAACTAAAATTCAAAAAACTTATATATGGACAAATTATTTAAACAAATTTTATTTTTTTAAAAATTCTAACAAATTGCTTTTTTAAAGTAACATTAATGTTTCATTCAAAAAACTTCATCCATAAATTTCATTAGTGAATGCTAATTTATTAAAAATCTTTATCATTGAAAAGTTATATGCGTTATGTCTCCTTTAAATTTTTTCCCAAACCAGATTTTCTTAACTATTTTAATAATTGGCTATAATAGAAAAAAATGCTAATCTCAATAAACTTTCATATTTGCAAAATTCTTATATGACAATAATTTTTTTTCATAATTGATAAAGAAAACTACTTTCAGCACAAATAGAATTTTGATAAGTTTATATACATAAATTATAACCTACCTGTCCATGAGAAATGTAGTTTGCCTGCTTAAAGATTGTCCATATGACAGTTTCATAACAACCTGGTGTAGTCAGTGAGCCATTATATCGATAAAATTTAGATGTATCTTTTGGAAGAAAATTTCTGATTGACTGGGCATTTATTTTAACTTTTGGATGTCCTGAAAAAACAACAGAGAAGAAATTTGTAATTTCTGTTTTTTCTCAGAGAATCATTTAACAAAATTGAATAAGAGAAAATTTGTTAGATTAAAATTATGTCATTGCGAAAAAAGAGGTTTGAAACTGAAGCAAAAATACACTGTATAACTTGAATGCCATGGGCATAGTCAGTATGAAAAATGTGTTGAGTTATTTATGAAGATTAATCTGGCAAAAGGCCAAAGTCGTGAGAGCACTCAGTGGCATGTGAATTGGTCTGCTAAACAATGATAAATGGTCCAACAAATATATATATAGCTGTTATGAAATCAATTAGGAAGGCAAATATTTTAGAAATCTTCCTAAAGCGAGTAGTAATAATAATAATAATAATAATTGATTTCTTTTTTATGGTAGGAGTATAAAAATGATCAATAACTTTTAGCCAAAATGAAGATGTTTTCTTCCTTTTCTTTCAAATATCTTTTATTAAATCTGACTTACTTTAATGAATGTTATTTCAACAAACCTTATTTATTCTATGAGACTATAATATTTTTGGAGAGACTTTTGTCAATAATCAATTGTAACAAGAATTCTGCCATCAAATTCTTATGGCATCTTGAAATTTTAGAGTTTGAATTTGAAGCAAAGAGTTCCAAACAGTCTCCTCTTTTTACTAAGATTATATTTCTCTTCTTGTTGCCTCTGTAGGTATCAGATTTTCAAAATATTCTCTGGAAATTTCAAAATACACTCCAAAGTTAAAAAAAAATAAAAAAATTGTGTTGATGCTTTAAGCCTATTCCTGCAAAAAGAAAATATATATGATGTGCCCAAATGGCATACATATGGTACCATTGACGAAAACCAACATGCAGAGAACCAGATCTGAGGTAGAATTCATAAGTTTGAAGGAATTATGGTTTTCAAGGGTTGGGGTTAGAGTTTTCTCTTTTTTATGTCCACTATCAAGTATTGACCATTTATTTATTATTTTCTTTTACTAATCATCACCTTATAGAAATTCCAAGAGCCACTCAAGGTAGAGGGTTACTGAATGAGGTGTTTGATATGTAAGAGGATGTAGAAGGAAGTGATGTTTATGAGGATATGGAATATAGATAGATAATGATTAACTCTTGACTTGAAGAGGTTGGTAGTAGTATTCAGGGATGCATCCAGTATGTCCCACAAAAGCAGCATTCTTAGGAAGAAGCTTTCAGAGTGGAACACCCTTCTTACCAATGAAATACATAGGGAATGGGGGTGATTCAACCCTGTGGATGTAGCAAGACAGATCTTGGTTGTAAAGATGTAAGCTAGTGCCACTAAAGGATACAGTTTGTCTCAACATTTGCCATGGAAATAGATTAAAGATAGGTTAACAACATTTTATTTTGGGGAAAGGAACTGTAGGATGGATTATGCCCTACAAGGCTGCGTAAACAATTTTGAACTCTGCCATGGCTAGAAAAGCAGTCAGCAGTAGACAATTTTCGGTCTGCTCTGATTCTTGTAATGAGAAATAGCAGAAGGTGTCAGGTACTTCTCAGAATCATGCAAAGAGCCTGACCATTTTTTATAGTAATGGATTGTATTGTATTGTTTTGGTGCATAATTATCAGGCATTTTTAAACAAGTTCAACAGTGTATTATAGTTGTATCTGCAATTACAAGGTCTCTACTACAACAAGCATTACAAAAGCGACAACTAGTATTCGTTGGCATCACAAAAGTGGTAACAAGTGTTTGTTGACATCACAAAACTTTTAAAATTCCCTATTGCTCACATGCTGCATCTATGACATCCTTATCATTTATTGGTAGAACCACATCTCTGTTGCTTCAAGTTTCATCTTCATCCATGAGAAGATTGTCCAGCATTTTCTGTCAGATAGGAGATTAGATATTACATGACAGTTTCTAATTTCTTCATACTTTGCTTATTTTCTGGAAGGCATCTTTTGCTATTCCAATATGCCCTTTGATTTCTGTTATCTGTTACTGCACTACCCAGATAGTTAAATTGTTGTACTGGCTTGTTTTTGACATTTCCAATTTGTAGCTCACACCTTGGGAGGTCAATCTTGTTAATGGCCATACATTCTCTAATTTTATATTCACAGTCTATCCCCACCACCAAAAAAAAAATCCCAAAAACCTGATGTTAGCTCAGATTTTCAAAAGAGTTTTTCAACTATTCCGCATGTACATATATATATCATAAAATATAACATAAAATATATTTTTCAATTTATTATTAATGCAGTTATGTATTTGTATGATATCTCTGAATATTGTGTAAAAATTTTACATATACTGGGGATCAATTTTAAAATATCTGATCAGATTAGAGGGGGTGCAAAATAAAATATCTGAGGCTGAAAACTTAAGTGTTTTTGAAGGCATTAATGTTTGTATCCATGCAGAAAATAATGAACTTTATTTTGAAAGACACTTATCAATTAATAAGTCTAACATTTAATATCTGCAATTATAAAGAAAATAGTAGGGAAGACTGTGCCCTCTAGCCTTGGTTAGCAATCCGTGTAGTAGAAGGCAACAGGAACCAACTTCGCTACTTTTTACCAAGAATGATCATGGCAATATACAGTTTGCAATGAATAAAAAGCAAAAAAAGAAGCTGTGGAGAAATGTATTCACTTCTATCCATGAAGGTACATGAGAATGTTTAATATTATAATATCATTCTATATTAAGTCTTCTAGGGAAGAACTCAACTGAAAAATCACTTTAGTTTGTAAAGAAATGTGTTGTCTTCTGCTGGCAGATAAAAACCTGGATCTTGAATGCATTCACCATGCAGTAGATTCCATCAGGAGCATGAATTTTGGTCACAATAAGCAGCTTTTCCTTTGAAACAGATTTGTATAAGAAGAATAAAATGTTACTTCTTTGATTCTCTTCGTATATAAATGGTCCAAGCAAGCAGCTATACTTTGAAAGGAATTTCACTGTAGAAATAAAATAAGTTTCGATTTCTGTCTGGTTTGACACTTTCATCAAGTTAACCGGGATTCTTGATGTATTTTCTCTTTTGACTACATCCAATGCTTTTTCTCTTTTAAAGTCAGTATTATCTTCTTTTTGCTTCTTCGGTGCAAGAATTCTATTTTGTCTGCAACTAGTGTAATAGCCATCAGCATGGAAAGTGTCTTTTTTTGTCTTTTGTCATACCATTTTATTTACTTTTCTCTCTGACTTAAAAACAAGGCTTCAGGACTATGAAAAATGTTTAATCCATAAAGAAACTTTGGAATCTAGCATGGCTGATCATGTATAGAGAGCTCTGGCAATTAAAAAAAATAATAGTATAGAAATGAATACAATATGGAACCAGTAATAAGGAGTGCCAGAGAAAAGCAACAAAAATTGCAATATGAGCTCTGGTAAAAAACATGGAATGATAACAGCAAAAATTGCAATATGGGCACTGGTAAAGATGTTTTTTGAAGACATTAGGTTTATAATACCCAGAAATTCATACACAGATGTCTAGTTCCACGTACCATATTTAATGGATATCAGTTATCTCCTGTTAATTCCCCTCTCCAAGTTCTCCACTGCCTTAACTGGGTTTTGAACTCACACTCTTTGGGTCCTGTCACTGGATCTAACCAATGCCTTTATCCACTGTGCTATATGTCCTTGAGGACATTGCACGTGGAACAAGAACAGTGTACCCCAGTGAGCAAAATAAAGTGTTCAGTTGGACATTACAGCCACATGAAGAAGGCCGGAGCGTACAATGACCAAAATGTTGTAACAAATATGGCGACAAGGATGAGGACAATAGTCTGAATACTGTAAATAGCATACATAATACCTCATCTCAGAAATATAAACAGATACTGAAGGGCCGAAACGTAATAAATATGGTGACAAAGATGAGGACAATAGTCCAAATAATATAAATAGTGTACATAATACCTCATCTCAGAAATATAGACAGATACTGAAAGGCCGAAACGTTGTAATAAATATGGCAACAAAGATGAGGACAATAGTCCGAATAATATAAATAGTGTACATAATACCTCATCTCAGAAATATAGACAGATACTGATTTTGCTTAGTTCTTCTTTTTGTCTTATTTCATGTATGACAGCAGTAAAAAATTTTTTTTTCATATTCTATGAGTGTTAAGTAAGCAATAAAAATGAGAAATTATGTCGCCTCTGGTGAGAGTATTGGAATTATAGGAATATAATCAGCTTGTTGATTGGTCTGTCAAGAATATTGTATCTTACTTCTAACCTTTCCTTTTAAATGATTGTAGAATGAAAAAGGATCTTAATAGTGAAATAAAAAATAAGATGAAAGAAAAACTCATCAAAATTAATATTTCCTGATTCATTACAGAAATTTGAAAAAGTACATCAACTACTGCTATTTAGAGAACAGATAGAATTTGAAAGAAATGAGGAATTGTCTATTTTTCATTTCTTGTTTGGATTTCATTATCTGATGGCATCACAGAAACAAAAATTGGATAATGATCGACATACATGATTCCTCTATCAGTCAAAATAATAGACATGTGAAGATGACTGGCTAAAATGTCTATAACAATTGAAGAAAACAATGCTTGAACTAAATTGAGCAAGTGAAGAAAGTACTAGTCAAAAATTAATAATAACAATGCTTCAACTAAGAAATTTGGTCAACTTAAGATTATTACATTTACTAATATTAGTTCGAAGTAAAATATACTATTGGATAACAAAAAATTCACCTATATAAACTAAAATTTGAATTTGACTGCCAATCAGTCTCTGAGATCAAATTAGTAAATCATTGTCTGTATATGAGGCGGATTTCCAAAGATGTGACTCTAGAATTTGCTGGAGGATATTTATGATTCATGGTATTAGTTCGATGACCAAATATTTAAACAATTTGAGAATTTTGATAAACTGTAACAAAAATAAAAACAACAGTTCTAGAAAATTAATAATGAAAGCACTTCATCTAAGAAATTCAAACGAGATTTTTGATAGCTTATATCTGTCAAAATACTGACAACTAATGAAATTAAATTTCTCAATTTTGTTAAATTTATGTTCTTTCATTTTTTTTTATGTCTTGAAGAAAAGTATGATTAGTTTTTATTTTATTTCTTATTCAATATACTTACCAGGTTTCTGAATCTCTCCAAAGACGTCAATAACTGGTTTTAAAACTGGGTTATCTTCATCTGTCACCTGATTTGAAAATTTAAATTGAGTTACTTTTTTTTTTGACTTCATCTATTATTTAAAGTTATGATGAAATTTGACATTTTTTTCATTTTCTTCCAAGATTTACCAAATGTATATCACACAGAAATTTTTACCTGATGGCAATATTAAAGTGTTTGATTAACTATCATTTTCTACATATTTGCAAGCCATACATTCAAATTAAAAAAAAAAGTTTATAAGAGAAATTTCCAGGAATTGATTATATTTTAATTTTATTTTATGAGAGTGAAACTTTGTTTTAGTTTGAGAAATAGATTTTGTACAATTTTATTGTTCACTTTAATTTGTAAAGACATATTTATTAAAATTAATTGTCATTCTTTGTATTATGAATAAGAACATAGAAATTTTTTTTTAATTTTTGGATGATAAATTTATATTTATCTCTACACATAAATGTCGGGCAATGCTGGAACAAAATTTAGCGCTTTGTTTTTGTTTTTTTTTCTATCAGAAACCTTGTTATTAGAAAAAGGTAAAGCATTGCTTTTATATAGATAAATATACAAAAAGAATGAAAAATAATTAAAAAAGGGATGTCTGCTCAAACGTTTAAAGTTAGAAATAACTACATATTTTTTAAGAACATTGTGTAAATAAAAAAATTGCACATTTTCTTTCATTTATGCAAGAAGTAAAAAATAAAAAATAATAACATTTTTCTTTAAAAAAAAATAAATACAGTATTACAATTTCTGTTAGTTTTTTGTATTTTTAAATAAAAAATCCGTCAAGGGCTGATTGCTTTGTTTTCTACTAACAATTTTAACAACTCAGTTATACGATGACACATGAGTTATTTCTTTGAGGTTTTTAGATAAGATCTCCTTTGTTAAAACATAAATGACATTGGTGTATGCGTGCATATGTGTGTATTTATATATAATTATTTAAAAACTTAGTTTAAACTTGCACAATACATTTCAGGTGAGACAACCTATAAGGATTGGTCACAGTACAAATGTGAATGGTCTTTGAAACTAGCTTAACTAATATTCACTGTAAGGTGAGATATATATATAATATATATATATATATATATATGTATGTGTGTGTGTGCAAATATATAGAAAAATAGGAAAGAACACGTTAGGTAAATAATCTGGAGTTCTTTAATTCCTAAATTTTCGCTTGAGGATGAAACAGGAATTGATACTTTAATTCAATTTAATTTTAATAATTATATTGAGGTTTTTGGCTCTTGTTTTTGAAACATGAGAACTCTGGTGCATTGTGGGTAGTCTATTTTGGTGGTTATTTTGCTGGAAGTCGTTTATTTGCTTATTTATTTGGGTTAAATTATTTTGCTTGTTTTTATTTATTTTTATTTTTTATCTTATATGTTTATTTTTTATTTTAATTTTAATCAGTGTTATTAATGTAGTAAAAATTTGTTTATATCACTTATTTAATATACATATATATAATAATAATAATAATTGACTCTCCCGTCGAGATTCGACGTATGAGGGTCAAGCAGATCAGTTTCCAGGAAACCGACAGCCCGACACCGGCACATGAGATTTGATTATAGTGGTGAAGGCCTCGTGCAGAACCATCCACACTTTTTGAAGGGACGAATACAGAGACCTGGTGCACCGAATGCCACAAGGTTCCCAAACGTCCCTCCGCAGGTTTTGAATTCAGAGTTGTCCTTCTTCCAAGGCTAAAGAACCCAGTCTGTCCTGCTATTTTACCCATAGCTGGAGGGAGAGGAAGAGGATTCATACCTTTCCCAAGGGTATTAGCACGTAATTGAATGTAATGGATTCGACTGGAATTTGAACTCGGCTCTGCGATTCCTCAATCCAAGCCGCTATCCATTACTCCACCATGCCTCCTCTTATATATATATATATATATATATATATATATATATATATATATATTTATTTATTTATCTTCAGAATGAAGGCATTTAAAATATTTTATCAAATGTTGATTTAGTGCACAAAATCTGACACTGAACAGATTGGCTTATATTTGTTAAAATATTTTTACAAATTTTGTCTGTGAATTTTATGGTACCTTATTTGTTAATGAACTGCTCTTTGGATAAAATTCTTTGGTCACTTAAACTGCTGACTCATTTTTTTTTTGTTTAAAATTGAACAAATATGCAGAAAGTATCCAATTTTCATGGTCAAGTTAATTATTATCTCTGTAGAATGCTCACTGGTGTAGGAAGTGTCTTTCTTCTGGCTACTCCAGATTATTTTTCAATAAAATAAAGATGTTTTACTGCAATTATTGTAATGTATCTGTCTATATTTCTGAGATGAGGTATTATGTACATTATTCACATTATTCAAACTATTGTCCTCATCTTTGTCACCATATTTATTACAACGTTTTGGCCCTTCAGTATCTGTCTATACTTCTGAGATGAGAAGGTGGAGAGTTACATTTGAATTCCAGTGATAGGTATGAATCCATCTCCCCCCCTACCTATGGGTTAAATAGTAGGACTTGTATCTGGAAAAATCATTGTTACTCTCAAAAGATTGTTAATGCAATATTCATTTGCAAGAAATGAATTATCCTTACAATCTAAAACATACTTTAGCTCTAAATAACCTCCAAAGGGACGATAAGACATAAAAAAAATAAAAATAATCAATCAGGTAACTGTCAGGGAATTTTGAATTGAACCCCTTATTTAATTGACTGACGTAGATTGCTCTCATTTTGCTGGAACGTCTAGGAATATGATGCCTTATTCTTATTTAGTATAGCTTGGCTAATATTCAATCAGTAAAGACTTACCTTGAACATTATGCCTAACACAGCAAGCCCAAGGGGATTGGTCATTGCTTCTTGAAGACTGCTATATTTTGAATGATCATAGTTTACAATGTGAAGCTGAAAGATGAAGAAAAAGATTACATAAATTTCATTCATTGATGTGTTTTTTTTTTTAATTATTCATTCAAATTTTCATATGAAGTATTTTCATTATTGTAACTGTCTTTACTACATCTTAGGCGTAAACTGATAATATTGATATAAGATATAAGACAAGACGTAAAGTGATAATATTGATATAAGGTATAAGATGTAAATTGATAATATTGAAAGTGTTTCATCTAAAAGACTGTTGTCTTTTAGATGAAACACTTTCAATATTATCAATTTACTGATAATTTTACTTCATTGCTTTAATGACTTTTTGAGCAGGAGAGAGCTGCAACCCTCTCTGTTGGAAGTGGTCAGATGATTTGAAATCAATAAACTTTGTTTCCTGTTTAACACTTAACATCTTGAATCAAGAAACCTCGTTCCTTTTTAGATCATCTCTGTTTGCCCTCTATCGTCCTTTAACATCAAGAAAAGAGAAAGTTCTAATAATTATTATTGAAACAATATTTCACTCAAGCACCTTCTTCCCAAGAACTGTTTCTTTGTGAAACAGACTCCTAAGGGGATGCTTCCCTAATCACTACAATCTTATCTTTTTCAAGTCTAGGGTCAACTGTTATCTATCCTATATATCCTTATGATATATATACTTCTTATTTCCTTCTCTTTGTACTTCTTACTTTCTGCTCCAACAACCTCATTCAATAACTCTCTACCTTGAGTGATTCATGGCCCTTGTATTGGGCCTGCAATAATATAAAAAAGTACCAATAACATTTTTGAAAGAGTCAAATGATCATTATATAGATATTTACTCATTTGAGTTTAAGATATGATCACTGTTAGAATCAAATTCATTAAACAGTAATAATACTAGGGTAAACTGGCTTGCTAATTCAGTGCCCATATTACTAATATATAGTTAATGTGCCAAAAATATATATCAATGCTCTGAGCCCTTCCTCATGAAAATATTAAGATTATATAGGCCAAATTCTAATTCTTTACTGGAACGTTTGTTGTTAATCCTCCATTTACAGAGGTGTTGGTTTGGTTTGGTGACTCTTTTTACTTCAAAGGTTTCAGTCTTCTGATTTCCAATGCATACATGAACAGACTTGGCAAAGATCCTGAAAATAGCTAAAGTTAGATGCTCAAAAGATCTTTTATCAACAGGTTGCTTCTAGTTCTCATCAAATCAGGCCAGCTAGTAAATAAAAAGATAAAACACATCATTACTACATTTAAATAACAACAAACAGACTCCAAAAACCAATTTTGCTGACAGCTTCAGCTGGATGGACTCAGATAAAACACAATCAAGAAATAAAATGAATTGTCACTACTTGTTTTTCTGCCCATTTTAAAAAAAGCAAACAAACAGAATACAAAATGACCCAAGTTTGTTTGTTAAAACCTTTTTTCTCTCTTTCTTTTCTTTTACTTGAAATCTTCAAAAGCCAGCATCATTTACAAGGTGTTTGGGCTTAAACAAAATTATGTAAATAATCACAATTGTTCAAACCCTGAAATTTCTTCTTTGTAAAGTTTCTGTTGTTAATGCTAATTCTTCTTCTCAAAGTTATTGACAAAAGTTTTGTGGATTCTTTTCTTAAGGAATATCTCACTATGTGTGATGTTTGTATTTCCCCCAACCCCTAAAAGTTCTATTTCATTTTATTTTTGTTGAGAAAGGACACAAGTCTCTTAAAAAAATCTTGACTTTTGACATTTTTCTCATGATGCTGCATTTTGTCTAATAATGTACAATAAATATTATTATTATGTATTCTGTCTTTTTTGAATTTATTTCATTAGCCTTCTATTATATATATCTGATTGGGAAGAGTTTGTTTCCTAAAAACAGTTCATGTAGACTCTGCAAATTTGGTATGCAGACTTATTGGGCCCAGGAGAAGTTTTTAACATGGAATATGTGTACCTCTTTTTTTCTGTTATAATTCAACAGTAACAATTACTGTTTTTAACTGTTTTGTATAAGACTATAATTTTTTTTTTTTTTTTTTTTATCCTGAAATGTCCTAGAAAAAATATTTGAAAAAGTAATTTCCCCCAAACATTTTTCAGAATAATCCTTCATTGCAAACTAATTAGGTTGAAATCTATTTAGTTTTTATTTTATGCTACTAATTGCTTATGACCAGTGTCACTGAAAATGAAACTTGACACCTGTAGATAATAATTATAATTATGAGATTAGAGTAAAACTGGAGAAGTTACCTAGCAGCATTCATCTTCTCTACATGTATGATGAGACAAGTTGTGTGAAGTGCAGGAAGTTATCTAGCAGCAACCATCTCTACAAAGCTTATATAGTACCAAAACCTAGTGAAAATCTCTAACCTGACTCAGCTCTCTTTTTACCCAACCATGGTTGTATACAAATGTCAAAAAGTGATGTAATGTCTTTGTTCAAAATAGCCGAGAATTAAGAAGGCCATAGTTAGAGAGAGTATCGAAGGAATGGAAGATTATGTAGAGGAAACAAAGAAGAGGTTTGTTAAATACTCATGCATAGAATGGAAAAACAACTACTACTCAAATCCTACTCTAACGTGGCTACTTGCCATATTTATAAGTAGGAGCAGTCCATTGTCACAGCAGTAGGGAAGAGCAGGAAGGATGCTGAGTCCTACTATCCAACAATAAGAGTGCAAAGGAATTGAACTCATAATTCTATTTACTAGGAAGTAGTGTAAAGTGAATGCAAGCAACCAATCTTGGAATTGAATTCTTATTTCAATTTCCTTTGTTTATAATTTTGCTGACAATGTTCCTCTGCTTCTGTTCTTCTATGTATAGAATATCTTTTAAAACAAATTGTTTAACTGCTTCTCCTGACAGCCTACACTTGACATCATGTCACTTCTTTTATATATATATATATATATATATATATATATATGAAGAAATATAGTCTTAAGGTGTGCTATATTTATGGGATAAAGTGCTTGATATCAGAGATAGAGCATGTGTAAATATAAAAGTGAACATAGAAGTCAACACTTAGAGGTGACAGTCTGTTTCATGCTATATGCAATCATCAGGCCACGTGTGCTGTTATTTTTCTTGGCTATTTATACATATACGGGTCAGTGGTGCATTGTGGGTAGTCTATTATGGCGGTTATTTTACCGGAAGTCGTTTATTTATTTATTTGGGTTAAATTATTTTGCTTGTTTTTATTTAATTTTATTTTTTGTTTCTTATTTTATTTATTTATTTACTTATTTTTTTAATCAGTGTTTTTTATTAACGTAGTAAAAATTTGTTTATATCACTTATTTAATAGTTTTGTTTTGGTTTGAGAATTTAATTAAAGCTATTTGTTCCGTTTGGGGGTTGGTTGTTGTAGTTTTATTCTAACTATTATTTTGGCAGAAACAGTTTTTAATTTGTTTTTATTTGGGTTGATTATCTTTATTTGTTTTTTCTAATGGTAACTTTATCGGGATTGGTTAGTTTATTTACTTGGATGAATTTAGGTTAATTTATTTTACTTCTATATTTTCTGTTTTTGATTTTTAAGTAACGTAGTATTTATATATTTATTTTTATTTTTTTTCTCATTATATAATAGTTATAGCGATGTTTTTCGTCCAATTTTTTGGTTTGATTATTTAGTCTAACTAATATTTTGGTCATAATGGTTTGCTACTTTGTTTATTATTTACTTTACTTTATTTATTTGGGTTCGTTGTTTTTTGTTTTGTTTTTTTTTTGTTATTATTATTATTATTCTATTTCGTCTATTCTAACAGGTGTGATTTGGTAATTTGTTTGGATTAATTAATTTTGCTTATTTTATTGTTATTTTGTTTATTAATTTGTTTTTATTTTATTTTTTCCGTTTTCAATTTTTAAGTAACGTAGTAAAAATTTGTTTTCATGTCTGGATTTTGAGATGAGCTCGGATCTTTTATTTAATAATTTATTTTGGTCTGGGAAAGTAATGATAGCTATTTTTTTCTCCAAGCAAAGTTTGCAAGTTTTTGATTGGTTGTTGTAGGCTGGTGATCTTTTCCTTATTTTCCAAGATATTTTTGGTGTGATGTGGGTTTTGTTTTTAATTTCCCAGATATACTTAGAAAGCATTGTACTGTTCGCATATTTACTATTTGTGAAACAAATAAATAAACAAGTAAACAAAATAACAATAAAATAAGCAAAATTAATTAATCCAAACAAATTACCAAATCACACCTGTTAGAATAGACGAAATAGAATAATTATAATAATAACAAAAAAAAAACAAAACAAAAAACAATGAACCCAAATAAATAAAGTAAATAATAAACAAAGTAGCAAACCATTATGACCAAAATATTAGTTAGACTAAATAATCAAACCAAAAAATCGGACGAAAAACATCGCTATAACTATTATATAATGAGAAAAAAATAAAAATAAAAAATAAATATATAAATACTACGTTACTTAAAAATTGAAAACAGAAAACAGAAAATATAGAAGTAAAATAAATTGACCTAAATTCATCCAAGTAAATAAACTAACCAATCCCGATAAAGTTACCGTTAGAAAAACAAATAAAGATAATCAACCCAAATAAAAAAATTAAAATTAAAAACTGTTTCTGCCAAAATAATAGTTAGAATAAAACTACAACAACCAACTCCCAAACAAACAAATAAACTTTAATTAAATTCTCCCAAAATAAAACTATTAAATAATAATATAAACAAATTTTAATTAAAAAACACTGATTAAAAAAATAAGTAAAATAAATAAAATAAAAACAAAAAATAAAATTAAATAAAAAAAAGCAAAATAATTTAAAAATAAATAAACGACTTCGGTAAAATAACAAATAATTACCCACAATGCACCACTGACCCATATATGTATAAATAGCATAAAAATCACTGATTAAAAATAATGAAACAGACTGTCACCTCTAAGTGTTGAATATGTTCACTTTTTTGTATATATATAAAATATAATATATATAATAAAAAATGCTAAATAATTTGCTTTGTTATTATTATTAGAACTAAATTATTGTCTACAACTGACAGCAAAGAGTCAAAAATTCTTTCCTGCTTATTTCTGTTATTTTCTTATGAAGAATACTCACAGAAATGATGTCGTAATTAGCAGTTAATTGGCACAGAGTTGTCTCTCTTGGAGGTATTTCTCTTTTTATCAAATAGTTCTTAAAAAAAAAATATTTGAGAACCAGTGATCTGAATGAAATGAAGTTTGCTTTATTCCCTCAGAGAATTTTAACAATATTTTGCATTTGAAATTTTGTGCTTTTCTGTGTCATTTTGTCTGTTACTGTAGCTAAATACAGGAAAATACATATAAGAACATGGTTCTGTAAGACAAAAAAAGGGTCAAGTAAAACATTTTGATAAATATGAAATTCACAAAGGATAGAATGCTCGCCATCTTTCTTTAAGAAAATGCATTTTAATTTGTTTTTTAAAAACAAAATATTGAAATTCTTTTTAATTTACTTTTATATATATATTATATATATATATAATAATAATCTAGAAATAAGCAAGGAAAATAACTCAAAAAAATTTTTAAAAAAGCTAATTACAAAAGAATTCCTGTCTTTTTTTAAAACAAAAAAAAAAATATTTTTTTGATCTCTGTTGTTTTTCTCTTACATTTATTTTAAGAAACTTGAACAGTGCACTTACAAAGTCACCTGCTTTTTGAATATAAATAAAGTTCATTCAGTTGCACTTATTTGGTTGTAATTTATAAATACATCATTTACTTTACAGATAGTTAACTTCAAAAGTATGTACCTATGATTGTAAAAAGAGCAATCAATATAATAACCCAAAATGAAGAATTGTTCACTATAGAAATTAAACTTGGAACAAAAACAATATAGTACACACAACACATACATATATATTACATCTTTTTCCTCAGGTAGTTTCATGCTCTCTTGAATGGTTTTCATTGTTAATCAGCACCTTTTTAACTCAAATAGTTCTGAAAAAAAATTTTGAGAACCAGTATATATATTGAATGAAAAATGAATATGCTTTATTCATGCCTTCAGAGAATTTTTAACAATATTTTTTAAATTTTGTATGATCTTATAATTTTTTTCTTTTCCATAGATAATTTGTCTAATTTATCTGAGGAAAGAAAACAATTAAATCATATGAAAATATATATAAATTAACAACTTGTCTGTCATTTAATAAAATTGAGTCTATAAGACAAATATATATATATATATATATTTATATAAATATATATATTTTCACTTAAAGGATAGAATCATTTTACCTTTAGGAGACTCTTTTGGCCCCTTTTTTGAAAAGAAAATGCATTTTAAAAAAACAAAATATTCTAAATTTCTTTTTGGTATTGGTCTTTATTACTAATTAATAGTATGTATGTATTATTGATTATGTATGTATGTATACTGTTTTTGTTCCAAGTTTAAATCCATATAGTCAACAATCTCTCAGAATTAACTTTTGTCAGGTTTCAATCAGCACCTGATGATTGCATTAGGCATGAAAAAGTTGTACTATTTAGTTGGTGGAATTATATATTAATATAAATTATAGCTCTTTTTTTATACATCAAAATTTTAACACCAAAAAAATATTTTATATTCATACTTTTCATTATTTGCTTAAAGATTGTTTTTCTTTATAAAAATTAATTTAAAGATATAGACTTGAAAACGTCTCAACAGGAGATTAAATAACAGCAAAAGGTTCTCAACAGTTCACCTAGCTTTTTGAATAATAAATCAAGTTCATGGTTCAAATTCTCCCTTTTCCAGTTTTCCACTGTATCTTTTCATTTATAAATACATTCATTTGCTTTTACCAGACTACTGTTGTTCATATTTCACAACATCTTTAATTCCTATGATTGTTGAGAAACATATCTCTCTCAATATCTACTAATCTGCTAGAACAGTTGATTCCAAGTCATTGTTTCTTCCTGTTTCTTGATAGCAAATCCGATCATTTGAACTGGATGAGGTGATCTGTTTAAATCTCAAAATTATAGAGGATTTTGTGTGCTTGATTCACTTGGACAGCTTCTCATCTGTGCATCCACCATTGGGTCTCAATGGGTAAAAGACTGTCTTGTGCATATTTCCAAGTGGAGTATTCAAAATTTACTCAGTTTTCACTGCTTCATCATTATTATCAAATAAAAATTTGGTAATTTCTTGTTTGTTAATTTCATTTGCACCTTTTGAGGATTATCTTGTATTACATTCTGTAACTAGTCAAAAATTCCTTTACATTATTCAGAATATTGTTCTCATCTTTGTCGCCATGTTGCATATATATTTTTAATTTAAAAAAAATATCTTCTTCATTGGTTGGAATTTAAACTGGTTCAATACCGGTTAAGGCAATGGAGAACTTTCAGAGAAATATGACAGGTGATAACTGATAACAAGACATCCATTAAACATTTTTTGAAACTAGAATTCTCTATGATCTTGATAATTTTCAGTTTTTTCCAACTAGATAAGAAGGCAGGATTTATCTGAAACATTGAAAAGAAACAAATTATAAGATCATATAGTCCAAATAATGTAAATAATGTACATAACCTCATCTCTCAAATATAGACAGAAATTCCTTTTATCATTCTATTTATATATATATATATCATATTTATATATATATTCTTCCCTATGATGTTAAGCTGTTTCTTCACTGAAATGTACATATTTCTTTAATGCATGGTTATATCGTTAGGGATCTAGCTTTTTATACCATTAATTTTACTTTTTTTGAAAACATTTCCTGTCAGGTTCTTCTAAGGTAGTGATTAAATAATGATCTGACACTTAAATTCATTTGCCATTCAGTTTTTTCTTATGTTGGTTACCTGATTAAATAAGCATAACATATGTACTGTTTCTTTATTACTTTAACTTTGTTCCATGTATTATGTGAATATTTTCTCTATGTATCATATACCAGATTTTGTTTTTTTAGTTTAAATTTCTCATAGTATTGAACAATCTTTTCTCAGACAGTATAGCAGATAAAATAGTAAGACAAAAAACAAAAATTGGTTCAAAAACTTCTTTATCTAAGACATTCAGATAAGAATCATAACCATTGATCAAGATATTTACTTAGCTGGTCTTTGTTTGGCATAAGGCAAAATGAAAAGGGTGTTATGAAAATTGTATGCGGCTCATCTTTGAAGTGAGCAAGGCCTCAACATTCTGTCTTTTTCATAACATACTCCCTGCGTTGTAATATTCATCAGGGATTGTCACTCATCTAGTGTGTCAAACAAGAGTGTTTTGATGTTAATCTTGTCGCAATAGTTTTGATGTATGGTGAATTTTTTTTTTTAAGGATATTTTTTTTGCAAAAAAAATGTATCTCATTGGTGGAAATATGGTATAAGTTTAACTTCATATGACACAGAAAATACAGGGAAGTTGTGAAGGACAATTATCTTTCAAGTGAGTAAGGTTTGTTTTTTTTATCTGGACTTGAACACTGGTATTAGTGGGAAATATATTACTAGATAAGATGGTCAGTTTTCTTGGGCTTATATTACAGTGTTGTAATGGAATGTCCCACTCTCCCTATTGCCTATTGTGGACTGTCTATATCAGTAGATATATATATAGTGTGCACAGGATATACTGACGGACTTGTTTCAGGAATTACTAGCTTCCTAATCGATTCCCTGTCTTTCAGTAGTGTATTCTCTTTTACAATAAACCTTTCTTTCTTTCATCTACGCCTGTGTTGTTGTTCTTTTGAGTACCAACTTTGTACAGGTTATAAGGCTATGCCAAAGAATTGATAACATTAGAGAGATTTCAGTATTTGTTTCATTTGTCAGTCAAGAGATGGTTAACCAATCAATGGTCAGCATTTCAAAATACTTTTTAAGAAACCCCATTTCAAATTGACACATTGTTTTTTACCAGGTTGAAAACTTAAATAATTTGGTCACAATTTCTCAAGAGAGAGATCAGAGCTGAATAATTCAATAGACACTCACACCAGTGAGTTACAAAAGAAATTCAAGGTAGAATTTATTCTGCAAGTTTTCTGTACGAATATTAGCCAGTAAGAGAAATGAATAATTCAATACTCTAATGTTTTGTCATCACAGAGTTTTCTCCAGTTATGATGATCGCTTGTACTCCCAATGAGGCTACTTGGCTGGAATGTCTGTTGGGCATCAAGTGGAACTTGTATATACTATCCATTGCTAAAGATGCCAGAAAAATAGTCAGCTCTTTATACCACACCAGGAAGTACCCGACTTCACCTGGCATGAATGATCTTTCCATGTGTCAGTTCCGACCAAAAATGGAGTACTGGAGCTGACCAATCCTCATTTTCCAGTTTTGACAGAGTCTAAAATTGTTCAACTGGTCTTCTGAGTGATTAATTATTTTTCACCCTACAACATATTTCCCACAGACAAATCATTGCTAGGACCTGTCCTGCCAAATATACAGAGTTGAATCATTCTTATTCCTTTTGTATTTTAGGAGTAAAATTCACTCAAACAGCTTCATACCCAGAACTGTGGAACAAGGATGATTCGTTGATCAATATGATCTGGGAAAGAGCATATAACTGGGGGTGATCACCAAGCTTCAACATCACAGAGCTTAGAATGAGTGTTCTCCTATCATGATGAACAAATGCACTCTCAGTGACGCACCTTACTTGTAACATCTATTGTGTCTTGTGTTTACACCCAATATCTAGTGGAACTCATATCTAGAATCCGTCAATAAAAATGCTGGAAAAATAGTTGATTTTTTTTATTGCTCTAGATCCATCTTTGGTTTGATCTTCCTCCACATGACTGCGTAAAGGGTTTTGAATTCTATCAAAGCTGGAAAGTGAAGATTGAGCATGTCAGCCCAGATATGGCAGCAATATTCCAAAGTTGGAGTATTGCTGTTATATCTGGGCTCTAAATATGGAGTATTGCTGTTATATCTGGGTTCCAAAGATGAAATATTGCTGTCATATCTGGGCTTGAGATGCTGAATCCTCACTTTCCAGAGTTCAAAATCATTTAAATGATCTTGTGTATGCGTGTGTGTGTGTGTGGGGGGACTTATTCTCCTTTCTACAGCCTCTTTTTAACAAACAAAGATGTTACACACCTATCACTAGTTTATCATTATTTCCATGGCTGATGTTCAAGCATGCTACACTTCTTAGTGCTACGAGTTCAGACTTTCATGGCTAGGACCCAACATGTCCAGTACACAACTCATTCTTTTTGTATTCCACTAGGAAGGAGGAAATTTCACTCAAACAGCTTCTTCCCAAACAATATTTTGAAACAATGCTTTCTAATCAGTAAAATCTCTTCAAGTTTTGGATCAACCCTTATCTATTCTACATATACTCATCATTTTCATCTTTTAATCCCTCTTTTTACACCCTTATTACAACCTCACTTAATAATCATCTACCTTGAATGACTCTTGGGCCTTTTATTGAGGGAACAATAGTATAAAAAATAAACTCTGTAAAACCCTTACTTCAAGGAATTATGACAAGATATAACTTTTTTAAGCATAAACACAAAATGGATGCAAAGTTTAAAAAATATCACCACTTTACAAATCGGTCTTCAGTTAGTAGGAAATATTCGAAGACATAATATTGATATAAATATCAACTCTTTAAATTTGAAATTGTTGTAATCAATTCTTATTTTCCATAAATTTTTCTTGTGTATTTCTACTATATTTTTTTTTTTAATGAAAATCCTTGAATGAATTCCAACCAACAGAATTATTATTACAGTGTTGTAAATTCTTACCTAAATGCTTACCTAAACATACATGTATATTAAAACAGAATTACTACCAAGATGTAATAACACCAAATTGTTAAAGACAGACATATTTATTACCATGATAGCAGCACAAGATTTACAACTAAGTTTTGCTCCTTTTAATTTCATGTTAATAGATATAGATCAATCATTCTGTTTTGACATAGACTTCATCTATTATGTTTATAATGACTACACAACTTTTATCCTTACACAGCCATAAAGTAGGTTGCTAAAATGCTGACTTCCTTCTTTTTTTTTTTATTTCATTTATATCCTAAACCATTTGTTGGATATTTTAGAATATTATTCACTGAGTTATGAAGGGAAAATATTCTTTGGAAAAAAAAAAAAATGAAATTAAAAAAAATAACATGAAATTAATTAATATTTTAATAAATGTCTAACTTATTGAATTCATAATGCAAGCAAATGTATGACATTTCTGAACAGAATATTTTATAATTTGAATGAAGTACATTGTGTTCGTTCAATTTAGTGTACAGGAAATATATGAATAAGATACAAAATAAAAGAACTAAATGGGAAAAGTATATACATACACATATTATGGATTTAGACAACAGTCCTTCATTAATACAACTTTGATTGAAGACTGCTGACTTTTTATATATATATATATATGAGAATGTATGAACAAAGGTAAAATGAAAGCTTATTTTAGCTGACATGTTTAATAGACTTTATCAAGGCAAATGTAAGGATTTCATTTATAAAGAAAATTAAAAATGTTGTTAGTTTTTTCAAATGTTTAAATTTAAAAACGGTTATAAATATACATCAAGTGAACTGAAAGTCAGGTTAAATAAGAATGTATGCTTGGATTCAGTTTGTGTACATATGAGACATCTATATATTGTGTACATATGAGATCTATATATTGTGTACATATGAGACATCTATATATTGTGTACATATGAGATCTATATATTGTGTACATATGAGACATCTATATATTGTGTACATATGAGACATCTATATATTCCTGCTACATTTAAAAACATTCTTTTGCCCTCTTTTAACCACACTGATCATTATTAATCTATCCGTCCCTAATTCTTCCACACACTCAGTAACACCTTGTGTTTTAGTGGCTGTACTGTCCAAAAAAGAAAGAGAGAGAAAACAGTGTCACTCTCTTAAAATCTTATTTTAAATTTACTGTTTACCTTATGAAAATCAACACCTATAAAACATATATGAATTGCCCATCTCTGTGGGTTGAGCAGTTTGTTGTGTCTGTTTGATTCTTTTGATGGCCTATTAGAAATAAAATTTTCCTGTTTTTTGGGGGTTTTTTTGTTGTTTTAATTGAGTTCACCCTAAGCAAGATAGTAAAGCCACTGAGACACAGAGGGTTACTAGATGTGGCAGGGTTAGAAACAGGAACAATTGTGAAGGAGTGAGAACAGAGGAATAGTAATCAAGGGGACAGCAGATAACAATTGACATTGCATTAAATTTTTGAAGATTAATGTTGGCTGGAGAGCATGGAGACAGAAGAGAGTTCCACAAGTGAGAAGTGCTAGAAAAGAAACTGTTAGCATAGAATTTATGGTTACATATAGGCAGCTCAACTGTAAATTGGTAAGACCTCATTGCCAGCCTGGTACAGTGTTTAAATTCAAAGAGTATAAGCATCATAGTGAAGAGTTCATCCAAACAATTACCATGAAAATATTTATAGAAAAGGCAAAGGGAGGCAACCTTATGGCAGTGGGAAAGTGACTGAAGCTGATCTGCTAGATTGGGGCCATTGATATTGCTGATTCTTCTTTGGATTTTATCAAGGAGATCTAGATAAATAGCAAGAGCATAGGACCATATGTGATAAAAATATTCTAAGCATAGATAAAGGGTAGACTTCTAGATATGAAAGGTAGACTATGGAGAGAAAAATCCAACCTTCCTAGCAACTGACCTAGCAGTAGATTCGATATAATCTTTTCACTTCATCTCAACTAAGAATGTTAGCCCAATAAGGTGCAGTGAGTCACTCTCCTGGAGGTTAGCATCAGCCATGCTGATGGAAGGCAGTGAGGAGTCTCTCAGGTGATTAATAGAGAGCAGTTTAGTTTTGGAGGCATTAAAATTAACAAACCATTATTTGCCCCAGTTGGTAACAGACTGAAGGTCATTTTGGATATCAGCTTTGATTTTGACCTTATTTAACTGATCAGACTTACTACTGAGACAGGAGTAAATGGTTGTGTCATCAGCATAGATACCAAATTGGGAGCTGATGCTATTGAGGAGGTCATTAATGAAACTCAAAAACAAAACAAAGTAGAACACTGGAATCAGCACTAAGCAGTGACAGTCTATTTCATGTTTGAATGTAATCTTAAGGCCATGTGTATTTTCTTTTGGCCCAACTATTTATATATGCTGGTTAATGGTGCATTCTTGGTAGTAAGGTCTATCCTAATGTTTATGTCTCAAATTATTCTATAGTCTTGTCATATAGGAAGAAAATGATTAACTACCAACACAAAGGCTCAATTGTGACACTCTAGACTTATGAATATGTTTTCTGCCAGTTGCATAAACAATCATGTCAGGCTACTAACTGGAGTGACTAGTGAGTGGAACTATCCGGTTGGATTAGTGTGAATTATTGTGCAACGATGAATTGGGTTTTGATTTAGGATTTATTGGATGTTAAACTGATCTGCAGTACTAACAAGGTATTCACTAAAATGGTTAATTAGCTTTGGTTGACCTTTACTTCTTTGTTCTTGTTAAGTATTTATTTGTGGTTGTAATTAAATACTGTTTTATTTTAACATTGAAGTCTTGAGTTATACTTAATTATTAGTGGCCACCGTTCATCACAAAAAGACTACTGAGGGGGAATATTGTGGATCTGAATGAAGTTATTTGCTGCTATTTGTTAACTTTTTACTCATTATTATTATTGATTAATTAATTTTTTGTTGTTGATTATTATTATTGCATTTACTTGTGTTTATTCATAGTTTGTTAATTTATTTATTATTTACTCTAATTTTTTATTTGTTTTATTTATTTATTTTTGAATTTATTTTATTTTTGTCTCTGGATTGGTTATCTTATTTGTTTAATTTAAGGTATTGGCTTTTTCTAAATAATATTGCATTATCTGCATTGTATATAGTGTGTGTGTGTGTGTGTGTATATATATATATATATATATATATATATATATTTGCATTTATCATAGTGGTATTTTACAATGTATTCCTTTTTAGTTGTTGATTTTTAAGTAAAGTAGTAAAAATTTGTTTTGTGTCTACATTTTGAGAATTAACTACGAATGACTGTCACAGCTTGGTGTTGATCTCAGTGTCCACTTTTATATTTATGTATGCTCTATCTCTGATATTTTACCCATAAATATAGCATAACTTAAAATTATATTTTTATCATATATCTCTATCTATAAAAGGCAGGATGTGTGTGTGTGTGTAATGAATGTGTGGCTGCAATTTTCAGTGGATTTGCACCAAAATTTACATGCACATGCTCCAAGTTAGCGGGAAGGCCAAGACCAACTTTGCATTTCCCAACTCCCGTCGATAGTGGAAATAATCGATTTTTTCATGCTTCTACGGCAGTTTTCATATAGTTTGCAGCGATTTTCTACTGGCCAGAGTGAGAGCTTATAGCTGGCTGCCACGAATAGGCAGGAAGATTCTATTGGCCAGCGTGAGAGCCAACAGCTGACTGACACGAATGTTAACTTTCATGCTAGCATGCAAAAAAAATTGATAGCTGCATTCATCACAAGTGGGAAAAATTTAAATCTGCATGGCACTTTACTCCAATTGGCTCATTCGCTTGCTTAAATTCAACGTTGATTCTGATTCCACAGAACTGGGTTGGGTCTGAAAAAGTATTTCTTGTTAACATTCTTTTTTCATTCGGTTTTTCCAGTTATGAGTCCTTTTGTTAAGGCTGATCGTTTTGTGTTCATTTTGTTTAGTTCTTTTTTCATAATAGATTTAATGTTTAGTATAGAGCTTAGAAAAAATTCGCAGTGTGAGATAGGCAAGAAGTAAGGCATGTAGCAAAATCAGCACAGTAAAGACACTCCTTTAAAGGCAATGAAGGGTAAAAATATTTTAAGTCAAGTGATAGCGATTGCTGTATGAGTTGTACGATTTTTGAATCAAGCACGGGCAACGCCGAGTCATGCTGCTAGTACACATATAATGTGTGTTTTTTTTTCAGGAGAATTGACCTTTTGTTGTCCCATTTGAGTGCTTTGTTTGGGTTTTACTCTGATGTCTGTATCTCTGATTATAATTTTAATCAATGGAAAATTATGCAAAATCTCTCAAGATTATTGTCTGGATGTATGAAAATTGTTTCTCACATATTCACAGATTTTAAATACTCACTTCCATGGGATAAACGGCTGAATTAATCTGATGTTCTGATCCTTGGTCATTGTCTAAACCCCAATGGAAATGTAACTGGGCAGTCTTGTAAACATTTGGAAGACCCCCATTCGTAATGTAAAACTTTCCAATAGTTTTTACTTTAACTGCAAAGATAAAGAAAATGATGTTTTCAGTAACAATGAAAACTTAATTGTGTTTGGAAAGCAATGTTGAAGAGAACTAAAAGATCAAATCATTGCCATCAAGGCTTTCTGTAGAGAAATAATTATTGTGATGATTATTTTTATATACAAAATTAGATTTTCCCAATGAGGCATTTAAAGTCAGATAAGTGATTTGTGGTGATCAACAAAATGTGATTTTAAAATGAAGGAAAATACTGCGAAGTTGCTTCAAAATTGGCTGAAATGTTGAAATTGGTAAAAATAATTAGGATTGTAATCAAAACATTTCCTGGGAAAATGGTAAGACTTGATTTCTCCAAAGAAATGGCACGTGGAACTAGAACAGTCTACCCCAGTGAGCAAAATAAAGCGTTCAGTTCGACATTCCAACCACCTGAAGAAGGCTGGAGTGTACATTGGCTGAAACATTGTAATAAATATGGTCACAAATATGAGGACAATAATCCGAATAATTTAAATAGTGTACATAATACCTCATCTCAGAAATATAGTCAAATACTTAAAGGCTGAAGCGTTGTAATAATTATGGCGACAAAGATGAGAACAATAGTCCAAATATTGTAAATAGTGTACATAATACCTCATCTCAGAAATATAGACAGATACTGAAAGGCCGAAACGTTGTAATAAATATGGCGACAGAGATGAGGGCAATAGTCTGAATAATGTAAATAGTGTACATAATACCTCATCTCAGAAATATAGACAGATACTGAAAGGCCGTAACGTTTTAATAAATATGGTGACAAAGATGAGGACAATAGTCCAAATATTGTAAATAGTGTACATAATACCTTATCTCAGAAATACAGACAGATACTAAAATAGATGTATTGTAAAGTAGGAATTCCATTAAACTGAGATCCAAAGAATATAAACATATTACTTGAAGAGAGGAGCAAGAAAGAAGAATAAAGAATGCAAACACTTTCTTTATTTCTACCTCATGCTACTTCTTTTAACAATCAGAAGCTATCCAACTTCGAAAGTTGTAAAAAAAAAAAAAGAAAAAAAACGGTGATTGATGAAAATACTTAGCCTCAGAAGGTAATGAATTAAATGAAGAGAGAAATCCAAATAAATTAAGAGCCACAAAGGACAGGAACTTATGGAAAGCCATGATTGCCAATATTCTGAAGGAACACAAGCACATAGAAATAGTCCTTCAAACAATATGTGGGATAGAGAGAATTTAATTAAAAGATTTAGAAAAAAAATACTGAAGCTGAATGCATAAATTTTAAAAATTGATTTTTCAAAGGTTTGTGGAAAGATAAAATTAGAAAGAAGTTCAAGAACAAGAAATTTCCTGTTGCCAATTGTTGAAGAAGGAAGTGGTTTGTTATTCTCACCTGTGTGTCCATTGTTGATCACTGTCATGTGATCATGTGGGTGTGGGGGATTAAACCAGATAGCAAACTCTGTTAGTGTTGGATCATAGACAGTGTCCTGGGTAATGATGTTGATAGGTGATTGTTTTGAACCAGAACATGTTTTGAAGAGTTGGTGCCAAAAATTTGGACCTAAAATTTGGTGAAAAAGAAATTAAAAGCAAAAAAATAAGCAATAAAGACATCTTTCTGAGTGTTATTTATGTATATATCATTGATAAATCTATGAATAGGTATGGAAAAGTTTACACCCCAGTGAAGAAGGGATTTAAGAAAAAGGTTATTTGGTCTGATTTTACAAAGTGGATCAGGTCAAGAAAATATCTGGGTGCCTTCCCTCATATATATTAAATTCAACATTGCTTTTGTTGTGAGAGTCACACATTTTGTTGTGAAGTGTGGAAGTTTTTCTGTAAATATTTAATGGCCCCTGAAACATTGTCCCACAAACAATATTTGGCAGTCTCATGTGAGTCTGGGCAAAGACAAGACACAAAAACATAACATTTAAACAAACAATTATATGTGTATTAACAAATGAAATTATATTAATGTGTACATTATTGGCAGTAAAGAAAAAATGTTCAACACTTAGCTATTAAGAATGTGCTTATTCATGTGTGTGTGATCCAAGCATGTGTGATACACACGTGTGGTCTGGGGAAACAAATGTGACCCAGTAGGGATTTTCTCATCTATGCACGGCTACATCATGGATCAAACTGAAGAAAGAGGAAAAGGAAGGAAATGTTTGTCTTTTCATAGACTTAAACAGCACCACCCAACAGGCATTTGGCAAAGACAAGTGGGAGTGCTCCACATCTTTCTTTTGCAGGAATGGCAACAAAATGGGTTAAACAAGGTCCATGACACTGTTCAACATTCCTTTCACAAACACCAAATGCAAACAAGAATTGTAATGACAGTTATTGGGCCAGTGTGTCATGGGTGAATTTATTCTGGATGATATTGTTCCCACGGTTTATTTTGTATTGGCATGATAGAAAAAAACCTGCTCTCATCGCTGAAGATAAGAGAGTTAAGCTTTCAGCCCAGGTGACCCTCTTGTGACAATACTGCAGATATAGTATAAGTGGACATGCAGCTGCAAGTCCTTCTGCAAGTCTTTCTGCAAGTCCTTCTGCAAGTGAACAATTCCAAATGATTTGTGTTGATAATCTTGGGGCCACATTTCTTGTTTTAATATATTAATATCAGGATTGTGAAATAAGAATTGTCATCTAAGATCTTTTAAATGGTAAAATTCCACTTTAAATGATAATTTCCACTTACCTGCAGTGCCTCTGTAACTCCAGTCATTCCCTACAAAAGACAAACAAGCAATTTAATAATTCATGATAACTCATTCAATTTATTTCAGACAATGTTAACCTGATGTAATGGAATAACCTGCCACCCCCATGTGTGGTGGCACTATAAGTGGTAACAACCTATAAGTATCCGTTAGGATAGTGTACGCGATAGTCAAGCTGGGATCTGTGAGAACTAGCAGCCTTCCGATAGCAGCACACATACAACAATACTTACTTGTGTATAACTATTACTTCCTTGCTTGGTGTACTGTTTTCTACAATAAACCTGTTACTATTTATCCACCATGTTTGTCCATTCCATATTCCTATTAGCATGGAATATAAAAACCTTATATTAATATAGTAACCTTCCATTTTAATAGACTCCATTTTACCACATTTCAGAATTAACCAATTTTATGACTGCATTGTGTTTGGGTCTGGAATGGATTTAAAAAAAATATATATCAGCTTGGGCTGGACTCAGACATTTTTTTTTTTAGTTATCTGGTGAGATGTAATCATAGCTTTAGCTGGTTAAGAAAATTTGGCTGCAGGTTTGCTAAATAGAAATGTTAATGAATTATCTAAATCTTTAAAAATTAATAATAATAATTCCCTTGAAAATTTCACATTGATTCTTCCATGTTGGTAAGTCTGCTTTGTTTAATAAGAGCTAATTTCACATTATGTACTTGGTGTACATAGCTCTTCTTTCATTGTCTTATGTGTTTAAAAATAGTCTCCTACATTAAATTTGTGTTTACCAGACTTTGAACTTAACAAGTACTTCTTCTCTCATATAACTGTTAAATTGCAGATCGATGTATTAGTAAAATTCAAATCTTGTTACATTTATTGTTATTCTGAAACTTGATGGTTGAAGATTTCTGACTCCAGACAAAATTCTGAGAGGGCACTTAAAATTCTAGCAGCTGACAGACTAATTAACTTTTGGGTATTGAGGTCCCTGGTGATATTTCAATTTTGTAATAGTTTTTTAAAACTAATTTCGTTTATATTTAACTGTGGCAATTATTCTGAAAAAGTATTAAGCATCAGTGTTGATGTTAAGTAGCAATACAAGGCTGAATTCCAATGAAGTATTGAACTTTTGTGGATGATATTTTTGACATCCATTAATAAAATGAAAAAAATAAACAAACAAAATACTGAAAATTCCTATAGAAGTTTCAAGAATCAAATGAACTATAAAAAGAATGGTTAAAATTCTTAGCATAGGATAGTGGCAAAGCAATGGATTTGACATTTATTTATATTGCGAAATTTTTTAATCTAGAAAAGTTTTGGAATCTGTAGTACTTGTAATATTAGTGTTCAACTTGGATAGTCCTGGGTATGACCATAAACTACATCTGGCAGCAGGGCCTCTAATCAAGAAATTGGAGGTTTTGAGGAGTGTGGAACCACCTCTTAATTATGTTTTTTCCCAGGTCCACCCTGACTTGGGATGGTAGCACATGTTAGGGACCCATCTATGGGCAAATAGTGAACCCCCAAAACAAAACCCTATGAAAGTATAAAAATACATTTTTGTAGTAAAAATACCATCAGTACATTTTTATATAAAAAAATTACCAACAATACCTATTTATAGTAGAATTACTACCAATAATACTTTTTATCTGTAATTGAAGGCATACAATTGCATTCAAAATATTTAGATTTCAGCATTAAATAACCCGTAGAGCTTGATATGCTACTAAAGAAATTTAACCAAACAACCAACATGAAAGAACTCTTTGATATAGAACTTCTTAAATCAAACTGTATTCCAAGACATATCTTGAACCCCAAAACTAAAACATAAAACACGCATATCACTGCCTCGCTTAATTATGCCTACACAAGCATGTATATGTACAAAAGCTGAGTATCATCTACCATGTATTCAATTGTGAAGGCAGGATAACATATATAATGTTTTTATTACTTCAAAGCTCCTAAATTTTGACATTAAATGATCTATAAAGGAGTTGATATGCCATTAAATCAATCAATAAATCAATCAGTTTGGCAAGAAATATAGAATAAGAATAAAATCCCTCTTTGGCTGCATACAATCAAATCTGAAACTATACAAGATAAAAACATTATCTTTGCTATAATGATTTGATTTCTATTTGTTACCCAAGCATAGCAAAAATGATTTTGTGTGGTAATACATTTATTAGCACAATGCAGTTAAAATAGTTTCACATGGAAAATAAATAAATTTTCTCTTCATTTGGACCATTCAGTTTCTAAGTTATTCTAAATGAATATAAATACCTGAGGTAATGTGTAAGGGAGATAACTCCAGGTCTATTAACTTAATTTTCTTGACCTGTTTCCTCTCCTTCACCTTTGGTAGCATTCCAATGATGATAAATAATAAATAAGATTTGTGATAATTCTTCTTCTTCTACATGCCATGTCATTTCAGGACATGGGGGATAATGAATCTCCACAGCCTCCTATCCATTATAGCCCTTAACAACATTTGTTCCTTTGCTAAACATTCACCTATTAACAAATGATGATCATATCAATTGTATAAAAAATGATCTGACTTTAAGCGATGGCTGCCAAAATTGACATTTAAGCAAGTTTATTCTAAACTGTTATTCTAATAGACAGATACAAAAACACATTTTTCTATGTTTCTGAGATGAGTTATCGTAATTATTTACATTGTTTGGACTGTTGTTACTTAAATGTTATTTACATGTTTTGGACTGTTGTTATCTTTATTACCATTGTCGTGATGTATCAGCCGTTTTATGCTCTGGCCTTCTTCATGTGATAGGAATTTTGAGCTAAACCCTTTATTTTGTCCACCGAAGCATGACACGTGGAACTAGAACAATCTACCCCAGTGAACAATATAAATGGTTTGGTTTCAAATTACAATCACCTGAAAAAGTCAGGAATGTACAATGGCCAAAACGTTGCAAATATGGCGACAAAGATGAGGACAACAGCCTGAACAATGTAAATCATGTAAGTTTGGTTCATTGATTTTAAGACATGTCAACCCTTGATGGTTTATTTAATGTCAAAAGCAAATTTTTTAAAGTTATATTTGAGTCACTAAGTATTTACTTTGTTCAAGGATAGGTAATTATTTCTTAATTATACGTGCGTCTATAAGCATTTATTTAGATTTTGTGATAGGTAAGTATTGGTTATTTTTATTTGAGCCAATAAGCATTTACTTGGATTGAGGATAAGTAAAATTAGTCATTTATATATGAGTCTGTAAGCTTTTAGTTGTCTCTGACATAGTTAAATATTGGTTGCTTATATTTGAGTCTGTAAGCATTTACTTGGTTTGGGAAGTAGTAAAATTTTTTAATCTGTAGTTGGGGTCTTATCCTACTGCAGAAGGATGAAATGTTCCATATTATTAAATAGCAGTGCAGAATGGACTCTCTAAGTTAGGTTGACAGCTAGGTTAGATTAAGAACACCTCTGAATTCCAAACAAGTTTGGTATTTGTTTGGCAACTCCACCCTGAAAAATGCCTTCTTTCTATGAAAAACACAGAAGTGTGGTGAGGCAGTGAACCTGTATTCCACATGGCACTGAAAACAGGAAGAGAGACACTTTTGTTTTATATTAAAATAGATTTGTACCATATTTGAAATCAGATATAGACTTTATGCTCACCTTGTATAGGGAGGAAAAATTATTACTTCATTTTAGTTTTATTGAATGGAATGAAGTATATATTTCAGAATAAGAAAGCAAAAAAGCATTTGGAAAATCCCAGAAAATGGCTAAGATATACATCATAATCTTTCTCTGTTAAAATCTGGAAAAGTCAAATTTTTCTTTCTCCTATAAGTTCATGTCAGTAGCCAGTGAAACATGATGACCGTTTTATGGTCATCACACTTAAGGCTAACATTTTCTGCTTATATGAAGTGGAGATATTATATTGAACCAATTGCTTGGTCTGCTGCTAGGAAATCTGGTCCCCTGTGCCATGCTAGACAGTTTTTCTTGTCAGAATCTATCTTACACATTTATAAGTCTACCATTCATCCAAGCATTGAATATTCCTGCTACATCTTGTCTGGTGCTTCTGCTATGTATTTAGAGATTCCTGATAAAATACAAAGCAGAATATGCAATATTATTAGTCTGGACCTGGCATCTCAGCTTTAGTCACTTTCCCACTGCTATAACGTAGCTTTCCTGTAACTTTGCTATAAATATTTTCATGATAACTGTTCTGATGAACTTTCCTCTTTGATACTTAGACTTTATGAATTTAAGAATAGTACTAGATTGGTAGCAACGTCTCATCATTTTACAGTTGAAATGGTTAGATGTAATCATAAGTTCTATGCTAACAGTTTATTTTCTCACAATTCTCACTTATGGAACTCTTCCAGCTTCTTGCTTTCCACTCAACTTTAATCTTCAAAAATTTAAATGCAATCTCAATCTTCATCTTCAATCTTTTAATTCATTTTCTTTCATTCTCTCTCCTTAATAATGTTTTCTTTTTCTCATGTTCTTTCATACTCAGTAACCCCTTTCATCTTAGTGGCTTTATTGCCTTGTTTCTGGTGAAATGATTAAAAAAAAGAATAAGTAAACTTCTAAGAAAACACAATCCCATTAAAAACAAAATATTTCAGTTATTTTTCTATATAGATTGTCTCATGTGATTTTAAACTTTAATAAAATGACTATTATCATTCTTAGTTTATGATAATGAACTTCAAATCATTTTCTGATACTAAACAATGTGAAAATATTTTCTTTACTATAGAGTTTGTGTTATACAAAAATGTTGCTATTTGCGTGTAATCACATGACAAACAAGTTGTCATAGCCTCCCTAAAAATATCAGTCATTTGTTTTAACTGATGAAAGAGGTCAGTGGAATGCTAAGGATATGATTGTCATGATAATTTTGTTGGATTAATATAGCTCTGAAGAAAGCTTTTTCAAGGACATTTAATCAGAGAATTTCTCTTATATAAAAGCAAAGATGTTAGAGAAGATATCACATATTGAGAAGAGAAAATACTTATCAGATATCCATGTTTTTCAGAATTAGTATACTTAAATATTCTGCTTTTATCATTATGTTTCTGTCAATATCTCCTTCATACTAGTATACTCATTCTTTCTCTTATTGTTGTGAATAAAGTCATTAGTTAGATCCAGTGACAGGACCCAAAGAGAGTGAGTTCAATACCTGGTTAAGGCAGTGGAGAACTTTCAGAGGGAAATTAACAGGAGATAACTGATAACTGACATCCATTAGACGTGGAACTAGAACAATCTACCCCAGTGAGTGAAATAAAGGGTTCATTTCAACATTCCAACTACCTGAAGAAGGCCAGAGCGTACAACGGCCAAAACGTTGTAATAAATATGGCGACAAAGATGAGGACAATAGTCCGAATAATGTAAATAGTGAAGAAATATTTCATATTACTGTAATTCTATCATCAGCCTTTGAAAATTGCATATATATCTGTTGTATATCTTGTTTACTGTTTTTCTTACCTTAAGATATTATTCTTAATAGAAATATTTTTATTTTGCTGCATGTGGTATGTTTCCTCATAGAATTGTTTTCTATATTGATTTTGCTCACATAGCACTTTTTGTGAGTGTATATTTTGCTGAAATAAATGTAATTTGCTGAAAATGGCATGGCTTAAAGATGATAACTCTGAGTAAATATTTCAAAATATAACAAAATGTTTTAATGGCTGTAATGAGAATAGTTCTCTAGATATACACAAATTATGTACAATTTAGAATGATTGGGCTTTATCAAGATTGATTATGAGTGTAACAGCTTTTGACTCTTACTCTTGAGTCATGTTTTCCCATTTGTCTACTTTTTTTGCTGATATCCATTTGTCATGGCAATTCTCAAGAGTTTTGTTAAACAATCTGGGAATTGAATATAAAAGTATCAGCCATAATTTAAATTTGTTTTACGGGCCTTGTTTTCTAAATCTATTATACTATGATTTCATACCTTTGTCTTTTAGATACTTGCTTATGATCAGATAATTTTGTCTGAATATAAAATATATAAGCAATATCTATAAACAGTTAAACAGAAATCTTCTTTCCTGCTTATAAACTTTTTAGTCTTTTGAATTAGCAAATGATTAAATTTATATATATTGATATCTTTATGATGTAATGGAATAACCTGTCACCCCTATGAGTAACTACACTATAGGTAATAATTACCTATAAGTATCTGTAAGTGAATGGACTACAGAGACTAGCTGGGATCTGTTGAGCACGACTCAGACTTACGTGAGAACTACCGACCTTCTAATAGTAGCACTCACTACTGGATTGACTTGTGACGACTGTTACCTTTCTGGTTTTTGCAATAAACCTTTACTTATTTTATCCACCTTGTTTTTCAAGTATATATTCCTATTAGCACAGAATATAACACTTTGCAATAATAAATAAAAGCATTCTTGATATAAGAACAAGAAATTAGTGATTATTATTTGCGTAACCTTATCAAGGCCTGATATGTGGCCATCTTGTAGGTATTTCCAAATTTGATACCTGAATAAAAAAAAGCAAGTTATGAAACATGTATAAAACTTCATCTTTTGATTTTACTAAAGGAAATTAGAAAAAAATGAAAGACATTCTAATAACAGAATTATTTTTATATGCACATTTTCGTATGTTTGCATTTAAAAATGTTACTGACTTTGTGTACAGAATGTTGTCATAAAATAACATTGCCTCTTTTGGGAGGTTAAAACATCAATTTTCAATATTTTCCAAAATTCATCTAATTATTTGATGTTAATATAACTTGGCATCTATATAAAAGATAATTTTTAAAGCAGTCTCTTCAAAATCTTAGAAAAAATTTTATTTATTTATATTTTTGGTGTGTGATTGCCCACCACATTTTTTAACTGTGTATTGAGGTGTATCACATTGAATTTTACACATTTGAAATGTAATTGCATGAAAAATGATTACTGAAAAAAAAAGAAAACTCAGAACCTAGAAGATAGATCTGTATGGATGCCTGGAATTTTTAAAAATGTTTGTGTGCTTTGTAAAATTGTTTTCTTGGCCTATATCTATCAATCTACCAATATATATATATATATATATATATATATATATATATATATATATATATATGAAAATAAAACAACAAATAGGAAACATTTACCAATATAACATGTCTCACTTTTATTAAAGCTTCATCAGAGATTAAAAAAAAAAGATAAAGAGACAGAAATTCTGGTATTTTCAATTTAGTGTAGGTTGATGTTCATTGGTCAGTTATGTATCATGTTCATTATGATACAATAAAACCAACACACACATTGTCTTCTGGACATACATGACTGACCAATTAGAATTCTCCAACTGGACATATACATATACGCAAATGCAAATACCCATTATTATCTGATAGCCACAGAGACAAATTAGAATTTTTGTAAACTTATATACATTTAGAATTATATTTGCTTATAATGTAATAGTGAAATATGTTAGCTAAATAAATGTTTCCTAGTTGTTCATTATCTTGTCATCCTGCTGGATTCCGATCCATATTTGATTTTTAACTCTCTTTCTCTCTCTCTCTCTATATATATATATATATATACATATACACACATATATATATATTGTGTATTGGGGCAGCAGATCATTATTCAAACATATATTGTTAAATATAACAGACAATGAATGTTTATTATGTTTGGTCATGAGCTGATCTAAGATTCGTATATAGGCTTTAGTCTTGAGAGAAAATAAAGACAAAAACTGTCCAAGCTTAGATCAAGGGAAAGCTTAATAAAAAAATATATCCAAATATTGGACAGTTTTTGTTTTTATTTTCTCCCAAAACTAAAGCCACTATACAAATCTTAGAATGGCTCATGATCGAACATAATAGACATTCATTGTCTGTTATATTCAACAATATATGTTTGAATATATATATATATCTGTGTGTATGTGTGTGTATATATATATATATATATATATATATATATATATATGATAGGATAAAGAACAAGTAGGAAATAGATCTAACATTTCACTTTATTAAAAGCTTCATCAGAGATCAAGATAGAAACGTTAAAAAGGAAAGGGATGCAGATTAATCGTATGTTGTGTTTCGCTATTTCTTATTGGTTAGATGCATGTCACATGTAATGAAGTAACAGATAATATTCAAATATGTGTGATAAACATTCTAGATGCTAAAGTGTAAAATTTAGTGAGACAGCAGGATGTTTTGAAAAATTTTGTTTTGGCTTGATTTTTCATTAAAGCATATCTCATGCATATTTTGTATATATCTTCATTGATTTTTATGTATTTGTAGCGGACATGAGACAGAACCTGGGAAAGCACAACTGGTCGCGACTTGCCTTGTCCCCCGCCAAAAAAGAGCCCGTATTTGCTTAGCATGTAAAGCTACTGCAGTTGAAATGAGGAGACATTACCGCTCTGACGTAATCCATCCTCGGCCAGATAACATAAAAGAATGAGGGGGACTGGCATCGCATTTTTATCCAATAACGATGCAATGCATTATGGGACATGGACGCAATGCATTATATACATGGACGCAATGAATTATGGGATCACAGGAAGACGCAAAGGATTATGGGTACATAACAACTATAAAAAACAACTATTTTTTCCAAGTCGGCGGGTTCTTCTTCGATATATATAGAACGGGCAGTTAGTGTGATTTGGAGACAGAACTCAGGAAGGAAATTAAGTTTGAAATACCAGTTGGGAGAGCTTGATTTACTCGCTGGTTACTTTCTTCATTTCAAGCTATTTCTTTATTAAAAAGACTGTCTCTAGCTGACGAATGACACCAGCAGAGTCTTGCCGTCTCAGTGGCCGCCATACTGCAAAACGGAGGGACCACAGTCAATGAGCGTGAGAAAATGGCTACCATTGCAATGGGTTACGTCCATTGCTAACCTGCTCCAGTTTTTCTCACACTCAAATTTCCTTTCTTCCAATGCACTGGTGCTGGATCGTTATTGGCAGGCTTCACAGGTTCTAACGACAGATTTTACCAGTTCCTTAGACACCGTTGGATCTACAGTCCTAGCAAAGTACATTGTTCTTTTAAATGGGTGCCCATGGTGGATGTGGGTCACCTGACGTTTGCTTCTGGCTACGTTGATGACTAAACTTGCACCGGTCTTCTCCTCCTTTCTTGTGCATCTCCAACCAGCGTTGCGGCACTCTGGTGAGGCTGTCAGCGCGGTTCTGACAAGATTTCACCAACGCCACAGTCATAGTCAGTCGTACTCCTCCACCAAAGCTCGTGCAGTGTCTCTAAGCCGCCTCATCAGCATTTCACCCGCTGCCTGTGTTCACGCGTCCTTTGGGTCAGGGAGGGGCGTTCCTTTGACAACGGGCAGTTAGTGTGATTTGGAGACAGAACTCAGGAAGGAACGACTTTTGAAATACCAGTTGGGAGAGCTTGAATTTACTCTGGTTACTGTTTTCTTCATTCGCCTCAGTATTATAAAGAGATAAGTTAGATTCATGAATAATGGATCTGCAGAAAAAGGGTAAAGTAATGTAGTTTTTTAAATGTGTGTTGATAGTATTGTTATAAATGTTTTTATATTATTTTCTCTTTAAATGGTTATATTCTTTTTTAATAAGATTGGCATTGGTTAAAGTTATGTCTGATATCATTGCTACATTGCTCTCCCATTCCTCAATATCCTATTAATATATAATGATAATAAATTAAATTTCAAAGTTTACTGAAAATCTACTAGCAAAAATGATCTTATCAATTTCTATTCCCACCACAACCAGAGAATAAAATCTGGAATAATTATAGGATTTTACCTTAGAGCTCTTAGGATATGTAGCACTGAATGCATTAGTGAGAAAGAGAATTACATTGAAAACACATTCAAACTTCTGTTCTACACATACCATTTCATATTAAATGCATAAAAAGTTCAAAAAGTCCATGAAACCAAACAAACCAATACTTCCAATAAAACTTATACAAAATTCATAATCCAACACTTGAACTAAACTTGAAAATGAATTAGTCATCCCTGACACAAGGATAGTTACCAACACCTCCAAGACTATTGGAGATATAATCAGGATGAAAAATAAAACAAAAACCAATTTAAATGCCAGAGTTTATCAAATCAAAAGTGTACAGTACAATAACATGTACATTGGGAAGACGTCACATGATCTAAAAACCCACATCCAGGAACACAAAAGAGACTTGTGATTAGATAGACATTCAAACTCTCGCAATTCACACCATAACGACGTGGGACATATCTTTAATTTCACCAATGCCAACCTTAATAAAAAGGAACATAACGCTTTAAAGAGAAAATATTATGAAAACATATTTATATCAATGCTATCAACTATCAACACATTTAAAAAACATTACTTCACTATTTTCTACAGATCCATTATTCATGAATCTAACTTATCTCTTTCTAATGCATAAAAATCAACGAAGATATATACAAAATATGCACAAAATATACTGTAATGAAAAATCAAACCAAAACAAAATTTTTCAAAGCATCTTGCAAACTTTTACGCACTTTAGCATCCAGAATGTTTCTCCCACATATTTGAATATTATCTGTTGCTTTATTACATGACACATGTCCAGCCAAAAAGAAATGACCAAACACAACATACTGTTAATCTGTGTCTCTTTGCTTTTTATCATATCTATCTTGATCTCTGACGAAGCTTTAATATATATATATATATATATATATATATATATATGGGGGGGTGCGATGGATAATTTGTCGTCTAAATTACAAAAATTGAAAACAACACTGACATCTTATTTTAAGAGATATATTTACCAAAATTGCACAAAAATATCTTGAAATATTAAAAAGTAAATTTATTCAATAAAATTGTCATTGGCTTCAACCACAGGTTCCAGATGATTTTGGAATCTCCTGAAACTCTTCTGAACAGTCTCTTTGTTTAAGTTGGTGAATGCTGCCATAATCCTTGCCTTCATTCATCTTTGGTGCTACAAGGTGTTTTGTTGGTTTCTTGATCAACTGCACCCCTACACATAATCAAGGGCTTGCACTCTGGGGAGTTAGGTGGCCAGATGTAAGAGGTGATGCTTCTGTGGCATGGTGCAGAGTCCTGTTGCCAGGGTCTTCCAGCAGCCACCCTCTTGACTCAGGGCAGAATTACTTTCTCAAGACCCTTAATGTAGGCCTCTGTGTTGAGTCTGGGGCCCTGTGGGAAGATGAATGGAGGCATAATGTCACCATCACTAGTGATCACTCGAAACACCTTTGTAATCACCATTAGACTCGTACTTTCTGAATCCTCTGCACTGTCCTCAGATTGACACCCAATCACTCTGAAATATTCATATTGTATCTTCCAGTATAAATGCCAAGCAGTAAATTATGCCGTTTCCAAATTTCTGGCAGAGTGAATTGCATCATGGTGTTCTTTTTCTCACAAATGGTGCCCAACTGACCCAACAATACTGTGCAGTTGACAAGACCCAAAACAATGGCATGCACAAAATTAAAAATATAAAGTGATGACAATTTACCCTTCACTTACTATATATACATACATACATATATATATATATATATATATATATATATATATATATGAATGAGAAAACAATATATACATTTTTTTTATATCAAGAAGAATTTTTGAGGAAAGAAGTATGACAAAGTTTTTGCAATTCCCCTTTTCCTTCAGGTGCATATGTAGTTGCATCAATCTAAACATAAATTTAGTCTGATGAAGTCCCAAAACTTTTTTCTACTTTTTCATACTTCTTTCCCCTAAAATATATATCAGTAGCGACTCCAGGGGTCAGGCTTATCGGGCTTAGCCTAAATGAGTCAACATTCAAGCATTTTATTTCTAAAAAACAAAAATTTTTATTAGTTCATTTGTTTTCATTCTCAACTTCAGCTGGATCCATAATTAACTGTTCTAACTCTGTTCCTCAAAATATTGGCCAAAATATATTTTGTTGATATTGTTCATAATAAAGAAGGAAGAAAGAAAAAAAACAAAAGAACAAAATAAAATTAACATGGCTAGTTGGGCTGTGTAGATCTGAGCCTTATCAAGCTGGAGATATACTTAATATGCCATGTATTTCATGAATCAATTGAAAAAAGGGCAAATTAATTTTGGCATCACTTAAAGTCGGTGACAATCAAAGAAAGTGGTAGCCTTAACTTGTAGACTGGTGAGTTGGGATGAAGAGTGTAACTGGGGTAATATTGAGGAAATAGAAATCAGTTAGCAGCACTGATCATAAGTTTATAATTAATTTAACTAAAAGTTACAGACAGATACATAAACACATTAATGCAGACATATATACAAATATGCACATTTTATATGCTTATTTTTATAGAATTTCTACAATTAATATTAAAAAACCAAAATATATGGTAAATGGTAGACTTGGTTTCAAATATCAGCATGGGGAGACAATTCCAGTGTGTGTAAATTTTGGAAAGTGTCTGTCAACTATGCCAAGCCTTATGAGTGAAACAATGTTAATGGAACTTTTTAGAGGCTGTTGATTGTCTCTGAACAGTTCCATCCGAACTAGCACAAATTCCCAAATCATTTGGATTGACGTCTTGTACATATTAGCATTGTTCAAACTGTTGATCATGCTACATTATACATTTTCAACCAGAAACTGCTGGTTTTCTCATCATATTTGTAGTATAAACCACAGATAGGCTCAAAAGGTCTCATTACTGGTATGCTAAAGTGGTTGAAAGCAAAAGAGAGTGTGAATTTGAGTAAACCATTTTCCCATAATTACTTCATCTGCCTAGTTTGTTGCAACAAAGCTGCTCCTACCATTATCAACCGTGATCAGATATAATCAAACTATTTATAAAAAAAAACTGAAAATAGCTTAAAATCTCCCAGTCACATTGCATCTTAGATATCTCATCTCTGCAGAAGGCATGAACCTTAACTACTGAGGATTATGGACAATCAAATCAATTCTTTCCTATAAAAAATAAAATAAAATGTGTTTAAAGTGATTCTTTTCAAAACCTTACTTTTAAATGTTTTGATTCAAACAAATGCTATGTTGATAAAACGAATATAATCAGATTTTTCATGTAATTTTAAGAAGAGCCATTATTGTTTGAAAAGTTATTTGGAAAATCAAACCATTTTTGTTTTGTGAAAGTTATCTTATTGGAATCTGAGAAAATCAGTATCATTCCACAAGTGGTTCAATCTAGATGTCTCTTTTTTTTTTTGTTGCTTTTAAATTTGGTCTTTATTTTACTGCATCCCTTTCTATCCATACTTGAAGAAGGTCAGAAAATGGATTGGCCAAAATATTATAGAAAAAAATAAAATCCTCAAAAGAATGAGATCAATAAATAAAAAAAAATCTTCAAATGAAAATATAACCAAATGTTTCTGACATTTTATTGTCAGATTATAAATATCTAAAAAGTGCTGTGTTATGTGAGTGCAAGAGTATTTAGCACGGTTTTTCTTTAAAAAAACAAAAAGACATTATAGTAGAAAACTGTTAAAAATGCTGGTAACATTTTCACACAATATATAAAATGTATAATGGAGTATTAGCCCTTCATTTATTCATGTTAATTCAGCACAAGGATCTTTTTAAAAACATTTTCTCTAATTTGTTCATATATATCTTAAGATTTTGGCTATACCTCTTAAAATTATCTGGAAGTAAAAAATTTAAGAGGCAGAACTTCAGATTTAGTTATAATTTTTTTTAACCTCCTTATTTGCTTTTCTATAGTCTTTAACTATATATATATATATATAAAAAGTAAAAAATATATAGTACCCTATGCCACCAGTCCAACTCAGAGTTTCATGCTACTAATGCAATCATCAGGTGCTGATAAAGATTAGTATCTGATGATTGCATTAGTATTAGTGGCATAGGGTACTATGTTTTTTTACTAATATATACTTAATAGGTTTGTTATTTAGTAAGTAAATAGAACATTTAGACAAATATGAGTATCTACTAAAAAAAACGTTTAAAGTGACAAATTATGTCAGATTGATAAGTAAAATCTATTACTTTAGAAAATTACTTTGTTCACATTTGAGCAGATATGAAAAATTTTAGAAATTTGTGAAGAGGGATTTCACTTAAAGTATATATATATATTTTAATATATTTTCCATTTATATATTATTTTTATGGATACAACTTATCTGAGTAAATGCTTTGCTCTTAATTAAAAAATAATAATTTCATTTACTGCCCTGAACGTTAGAGAAATTTCATAGAAAATGTGCATTCTCCAACAGGAATCAAACCTATATGGAAACCATCATTTGGCTTGACATGCTGTTAACCATTTAGCCACAGAGAACTTCTGGTTAGCAAAGCTTAAATTACTGCTTTGTGAGCTATTATCAGGGAGTGTGAGTGAAAAGAAAATTGCCAAGTTTAGAAAAAGATTGTATCATTATTTTTTGAAAGAAAAAATCTGTCTAGTTTTGTGCAGAGTCTCTTAAGAAAATGAATTCTCTATTCCAGTTGCATGCAGAAGTGAGAGCAGAGGATGTGATGACCCTGAGCATGTATATAATGAGGGCATCCAATGAAAAAGTGAAATAAAAATTTAGTTTATATTTAATTTGAATAAAGTGTTTATTTCATGTTTCATCTGTTTTTATATATTTAAAATATCTTCCTTTTTCACATTTCTTAGTACTAAGCCCTATAAGCCCCCCACCCCTATTTGAGTCTTAGGGTGCATACAATCAAAGTGTTGGCCCTGGGCATCACCAAACCTCTGCACTTCATTGTTCAATTCATCTCATTGATTTCACACACATGCTTTAAAGAAAATTTTAAATTTCTTTTATTGAAATAGCTCTATGTGAATGAGCAAAAGCACACTCTTTCTCACTCACTGTTTGACCCCCCCCTCCACACACTACCATAGGCTTGGGGGGGGTAATAGGATGTAACCTGAAAGATAATTTCACTTCTTAATAAGTACCAACTTGCAAAAAAAGTCAAAACTTTTGACCAAATAGAATAATTCTCTGTACATAGCTTTGTGAATAATGGTTTAATTTATACTCTCTCTGTATAGGTCTGTGAATAACAGTTTAATTTTTTTATAAAACATTTTACATCGCTAAACAAAAACTTTCATGTTTCAGTAGTAAGATGGTACCTCTTCAGGTGATGCTAGATAACTAATGAAAAAAAATGATTTTTTATGGAAATTTAAAAAAACAAATCTTATCCTTATGCACCCTTTTTAACTTAGGAAAAGGGATAAAGATTTGTTTTTTGTTTGTTTGTTTTTTAGTGGCCCCAGTGCCTTTTACAGGGTGAACACCATTGTAAAAAAAAATGTAGTTAAAATTCATTAAAGCAGTTACAAAATTAACTGTCCCTACTACTAATGTATCCACCTAAGCCCTGATATTTTATTTACTATTTGTTTTTAATATTTATTTTCTTACTTTTTATTTGTTTTTCAATAACATTAGATAGGTTCCCCTATTGACAGTCACCCAGTTCACACTCCTTCATCTTTTGAACAGGAGTAGAGGTATATTGTTTTTGTTATTCTAAAAAAATTGTTAATGAAATTGTCAGTTTGAAAAAGAAAAAAAATATTTTTACAGTCCAAAATATGTTTTGGCTTTATTTAAATAAACCACAAAGATTTGATAATCCATAAAATAAGAAATCAATCAATCAATCAACAATCATAAATAAAACAAATGGTAAAAATTAGTTTCTTGAATAAATATATTCTAGAATTTTCTAGCTCAAATAAAGAATCAATTAAAATGTCAGGAACCTTACTGATATTGTAGTTGTCAATTGATGAAATTATCTTTCAAAATGTGAAAATTAATCAAAGCTTCAAAGAAAAGTTCTGCAAGAACCTATGAAAACATATTCTTTGAAACTTGGCCTAATTTTTATTTGTTTGATAAAAGAGAAAATTAAATCAAATTATCTGAGTGCCTCTAAATAAGTTAATAAATATAGCAAAAACAAATGAGCCAATATATTTTTACCAGATATATTCCTTGAATACTGTAATCACAGCTTCAAGATTCTTATTTTGAGAGACTTTTTTTCATTGGTTATCATTTTAAAGCAGGTTTCATTTTTTTTTTTTTTTTGCAAAGTTTTTTTATCTTTCTTTTTTGACTATGGACTTGTTGAATTTGCAAATAAAATAAGCATAATATTATCATAATTTTGCACTGGTACTATGATAATTTATAAGCTTAATATAGTCTGGCATAAGGTCATATTACAAAAATTGATAGTTTTTCAAATCCACATCATATAGGATGTTAGGGTTTTTTTGGTTTTTTTAAAGTCCAGTTAATGTATTTCACTTCAAACATAATAATGATTTAATTAATCAGAAGTTAGTAAAAATTAAATTTTTTGAATATTTTAGCCATTAGATGAAAACAAATATGCTGTTTAATAAATAAACAGAGCATCTACTCAAACATGAGTATCCACTAAAAATAATGTTTAGGTAATAAAGGTACTCTTTATTTATTACTTTTAAAAAATGGTCAATCTTTGAGGTTTCTGTGTGTCAACAGAAACAACAGAAAAACTACAACCTTCTATATGATGGGGGAATCTTGTGTTATATTCTACCTGCACCTCCTTGTGGGATAACATCAGCATTGCATTTGCAACATTCTAAAAGTGCCCTAGAATAATTTTATTGCAAACAACAATGTTCTAAACTCAGTTAATACTAGAAATGTTGGAACTGTGTTACAGAAGATTTAAGATGAATTTATCAGAATTAGAATTATTCTATGGGTTAAATAGCAGGGCAGACTAGGCTTTCTAGCTATGGTAGGCAACCTGTCTAGGAGAAGGACAACTTTGAATTTCAAACTCAATCACCAAAAGATGTACAAAGATAGTTAGACATGGGATGCAGATAACATGTCTGTAAAACAAAAATAGATTTTAACAATTATGGATAATTGTACTGAAGAGTACTTATGATACTAACAGGATGGAAATAAATGAAAAAAAAAAAATATTTAGCAAAAACATATATTTGAAAATGATTCAGAATAAAATATTTCCTATGTTCTGTGTGTTTAAAAACAATTATCATCATCATCATCATCATCATCATCATGAGAACTGTTTCGACTTGAAGGCACACTGCAATTGGATGTGATTTCTCATTTCAGCAACTTTATAAATATCATTTATCTGTCCTCTTCAAGCCTCAGTGTCTTGTGCTTCAGGTCTTCCATGCTCTTCAAATTTTTTATGGGGAATGATGGCATTTTATTGATAGTTCTTTTAATGTCATTATTCAATGTCTATACTATGGTTGTTCATCTAATGTCAGTGGCTGTTGACAAGAGAAGAATACGAGATGCTAAATTCTGAAATGGTGTTTTCAATTCCTCCATTTGCCTTCTTGAGTAAATTGTTCTTTTTAAGCGCCATCAAATATGATGGATTCTCTTATCCACCTTACATCATTCAATTGTCACTCATTTTGGTAACATTCTCATTTTCCTGTTAATTACCAACATTTTGACACTTGAAATCTCTATATCTGCTGAGGAATGCTTGATGGTTAGATTTTTATGTTAGTTTTAGGCGGAATTTTTGAAATTGTTTCCATGGACATCTGCTTGATTTGTCAAACAGAAATAAAGGTCATCCTGTTCAGATTTAAATTCACATATTTTCTCTTGTGTCAGTTGAGATAAAATAATATTACTTAATGCAACAAGCTTATATACTAAAAATATCAACACCCCCAGTTTTGGTTAAATTAACTGCTAAGCTTAATGCATTTTTTCATATCAGAATTCATTGTAGGCATTTAGGACATTCAACATGATTCTAATCCTATGTACCATTTCAAAATTAGTCATGTTTTTCTGCAATCATTGCAGCAGTCAGTCTTGTGATTTTATTAGAATGGAAACATCTCAAGAAAATATCTGATAATACAAGTTGAGTACTGAAGTGTTATATAATGTCAGTCCTCCTGAATGGCAGTGAATACTGGACAATCTCCTCACAGATGAAGATTGGTTTAGTTTGTTTTGTTTTACGGCATATCAACCTCAATGGGCTACTTAATGCCGACAAGATTTTTATTTTTGGTAATATTTTTAAAAAAATGTATTGCTGTTAATATTTTTTTTTCTTCAAAAATATATTGCTGGTAATAATTTTTCCTCAAAAAATGTATTGAAGGGTTTTAAACCCAGTTTGGGGGTTAACTATTTACCCACAGTTGGGGCCTTAACAGATGCTGCCACTCAGGGTCAGAGTGGACCTGGGAACACTAGCAATTAAGAGGTGGCTCCATGCTCCACAAAGCCTCCTGATCAGAGGCCTTGCTGTTGGATGTAGTTTATCATCTTACCCAGGATGCACAGATGAAGAAGAGATTAAGCAACAGAGATGTGGTTTTACAGAAGGATGCTGAGAATACCATTGACTGAACATGTGAGCAACAACAAAGCTTTAGAGAAAACGAGAATGAAAAGGTCACTTATCCTTAACATCAGGAAGAGAGAGTTGAAATTTCTAGGGCACATAATGAGGAAAGAGAGCATGGAAAATTTAATACTCACAGGACAGATTGAAGGCAAGAGAGACAGGAAATCCATGCATGACCTTACCTAATGAGCTTTTACTAAGTTTACTAAGAATTACAAAGGACAAGAACTTGTGGAGAGCCATGATTTCCCACATAGAAGAAGAATTATTTCTGTAAATGATCCCAATTGTTTATTACATATACTTTTCCAGATACTTGTCTCACTCTTAAAAATTACTTTGTTTAAAAACATATTGGGTCTAAAATTTCTGGCTGAATTTTGAGATGAGGACTTATCATTATTTCCACTCAGACTATTGTCTTCATGTTTGTTGTTATTATCACAGTAATTCAACCATTGTACTCTACGACCTTCATTAAGTACTTGTTCTGTGTTACTTCCAGTTTCAAACTGAACTGTTTATTTGATCTATAGCGGTAAATTGTTTTCATTCCACTGGATTGAAAATTTTTATTTTCATGAATTGTTTAATATTAAAAAATATATGGAAAATTTATGTGATAGTCTGATTAAACAGGTTCATGGTAATTGCTTCTTCACTTCACAACCATTTCATTTTCAGCAATGTTTTCTTAGAGTGCTTTACTTTTGAATAGCAGGAAAAAACCGTGTCTGGTATGAACCAGATATGCTTGTGTAATTCTGTTATTAAAAATGTGCTTTAACTTCCTTCAAATTCCAATAATACATTTTTTCTACAAATGCTTCTCAAGTTATCCAAATTTTGATTGTAGAAAAATTATTCTGCTTGATTTACACTTTAAGGCACTGTTCATATACAATGAATTTAGGGTTGACAATAAATACGTTTGCTTAAGCTTTTTGCATCAGCTACAGCCAAAGCCAAACATTGAATTTTGACATAGCGGCAAACAGAAAAAAATTGTTTGGGGATTTGGCATTGCCCCCAACTTATTTCATATAAATGAATAAAAATAGGTTCTTTGTGTTATGCCATTTCAGAAAGCAAAGTAAACTTGTGAGATTGTGGTTGTTTCAATAAAGCAAATTTGCACTAAAGAACTGTTAAACACTAAGCTTAACTTCATGTTTATCGGTTGAATTCTGTAAATATTGAGCAGCACTAATTTACCACTCATTTCTATAAGGTTGTACACATGTTTTCTATTAAGCATGCATTTTTATTTTGTTTGTTTTCTTTGGTTTCATAAAGAAGGAACTAAATGAAAGTTTAATTAGTGAACTGCTTATGAAGTATGTGATATCATGGGGTTGGTTATTCAACATGATATCATATGGTTGATTTACTGAAAATGTAATATCACATATATGTGATATCACAGGGTTGATTTATTCAACACTTAATATCATGGGTTAGTCTATTCAACAAATACATGTAAAGTTCATGTTTGATAATCTTCTACACAAGATTTTTTAATCATTATGCATTCATTAGTTTGTACTAATTTCATTGTCTTTGTTTTTAATAAAATTTAACATACCGGGTCTTATAAAAGACACCCAAAGAAGCCCAGAGTATATGTGACTGAAAAACTGTGATAATACAAACAAGGAAAACTAGGAAATTACTCCAAAACTATATCACCCATAAATAAAGAAACTCCTACCACCTTTTTATAGAAAGTTATTTACTAGTTCAATAAAATATAGCAAATTTTATTAATTCCCCTGGAAGATGACATATTCAAAATGGATATTGCTAGATTATTTACGACAAGATTGAAATTCTGTTGACAAAAATATGCACATTTCACCATCCACAAATAAGTATATCTTTATGGAAAAAAAAACATTTATTTCATTCTTTATAGTAAGAATATTTAAAAAAAATTCTAATAAAGAATTTAAATATAAATAGCGTATATAATGTTAAAAATAGTTCTTAGTTTTCATTGTCCTAACATTCAATTTATGTCATCACACAAGAATATTAATTTGAAAGTAACATGTTATTTATTTACTTCCATCAACAGAACAGTTGCTACAAAAATAAATAAAGCTATAACATTGTAAAACTGTTACCAACATTGACCAATATCAAAGAATAAGTGAAACTGTCAGAGGTGTATAATAAGTGACTAGGTTGACCATGTAAGCTTTCAGTATCTGTCTATATTTCTGAGATGACGTATTATGTACATTATTTACATTATTTGGACTATTGTCTTCATCTTTGTCGCCATGTTTATTACAATGTTTCAAGGACACATGGCACAGTGGATAAAGGCGTTAGTTAGATCCAGTGACAGGACCCAAAGAGTGTGAGTTCAATACCCGGTTAAGGCAGTGGAGAACTTGGAGAGGGGAATTAACTGACATCCATTAAACATGGCACGTGGAACTAGAACAGTCTACCCCAGTGAGCGAAATAAAGGTTTGAGTTCGACATTCCAACCACCTGAAGAAGGCTGGAGTGTACTGCAACCAAAATGTTGTAATAAATATGGTGACAAAGATGAGGACAATAGTCTGAATAATGTAAATAATGCAATGTCAATCGTTATCTACTGTCTTCTTAATTCTTATTCTTTTATTGTTCTTGCTCATTAATAATGTTTCTCTTTTTTCTTATTCGATCACAGTCAGTAATTTCTTATGTCCTAGTGGCTTTATTGCCTTAATTGGGATGAAATGATTAGAAAACAAATTTAAATGTAATGTCGATTATTATCTACTGTCTTCTTAATTCTTTATTGTTCTCTCTCTTTAATAATGTTTCTCTTTTCTCTTATTCTTTCACACTCAGTATCCCCTTGTGTCTTAGTGGCTTTACTGCCTTGCATAGAGTGATATGATTAAAAAAAAATCAATCTGAGTTTGATGACCTCCAATCACAAGTTTTACAACATACTGTAAAATGCCAAATACCAGAACAAGTCGTAGGAAATGATCGTTATTATGAGGGACCTAAATGAAAATGTATGAACAAAATCAGATTATGAAATGGTTGATAATTATTGACTTGGATCACACAATGAGCGAATAGGAAAATGAATGCATTGGTCTTTACAGCAAATGGACAAGTTACAACCAACACTTTGAAGAAGACTAAAGACACTTGTGGACTTGAAGAAGTGTGTCAAGAAACATTTAAAACTTCAAGAGAGACAACATTTTTCAAACAACCAAATACCGGCACATTTGAGAACAAATAGAAAACTTTGAACATCTTAAGGGAAAGACTAGTGACAACACTGAAAGAATTCAATGTGACGTAGGAAATACAAAAAAATGAAATGGATGAAAATTCCTCAAGCTAATGAAAGAGAGAGACAGCAAATAATACCAAGAAATGGCACGGAATATACAAGCTTTAACAAAAACATGGAAATAAATGAAAGCTAGAAGTGGAATGCCTTAATGGTGAAATGGTGAAAATTGTAGAGACTAAAACATTACAGTAGATTATTAGATTGAGTCATAAGTAATTTTGTTTTGTGGAAACCAAATACAATGGCGAATATATCATCTTGATTGCTAATCATTTGCAGCTGTTAGGAATAAATTTGGTGTACACTAATATGCCTTACTTTCTGCACAGCACTGGCAGCAAAACACAGTGGATTAAAGAAAAAATGTTCTTCTCCTCCATGACAACACAAGGCAAAATACAGCAATATTAAAATGGGGGAAAAATTTTGGAACACAGTCAGTCTGTTCTATTCCTATCCACCATATTCGCTTGACCATGCACCAAACAATTATTACCTTTTTAGATCACTGCAAAATGATTTGATAGAAAAAAAATATTTCTCTAATGAAAACTAAATTCAAGAGTTCTTTGAAAATTTTCACTTCAAAACTTTTGTAATTTTACTCTATCCAAAAGCTGCAAATAATGGTGGCTATATAATTAAATAAATGTAATTGTATTTTATATTTTAAATAATAAAGTTCATAAAAAAGAAAATTATTTATGACTAATTAATTGCAAGTATACATGAAAAGATAAAAGAAATATGAAGTTGTTGGTTGAAGAAAGGATATAAAAAAAATTTGATATTTGGTCAGAAAAGCACTCTTTAGCAAGATTTATAAATCTAGAGATTGAACAATCATAATGAAAGAAGAAAAGGATGACAATGAAACAAGTTCATAGAAGAACTCCTCTGTGACAACAGAGGAGAAAAAAAAACAACCAAATGTAAAAATGTATTGGAAGGTCCATTAGTAGTAAAATGTGACCTTAGGTCAGCATTGACCAAAATAAAGTGAAGGAAAATAGAAGACCAGATAAGGTTGCTTTAGAGATGCTGGCAGCCCTTTGGAATGATAAGAATAGTGAAGTGATAAATGAAATCTATTGTAGAGGCAAAATAATGTATGAACTCAGTAGATCTATTTTCATAAGGCTGCCAAAGAAACCAGGTGTAAATGAAGGCATGAAATAGTCAGCTTGATGAACCACATTAAGATTTTAATGAATACTGCTTGTGACAAATCAGTGCTATATAATAATTAACATTGTATATTTATTTCATTTGTGTCATGCTCTATATTGAGAAGGGAGGTAAATCAATTTAGTAAAATTTATGAATGGTTACTTCCTTTAGTCATTTTAATATTCTATACAAGTAAAATATTTATCTTCATTTGGACAAAATTAGTTCCCTAGCAATAAAAAGAACACCTATTCTAGTAATTCAAATAATACATAACCTGCATAAGAAACAAATGGTTTGTATAGAGATAATGAAAAAATTAACTGAATACATAAGATATAGGATGTATTTTCTCACTAGATTTATTCAACCTAGACTACAACATGATTCAAAGAGGACTAGAAGACCTACCAGCATTTATAATCGGTGTATGTAACGTTAACAACACTGTGTTGATGATGGATTCAAAAGGAATTATAAGATATTGTGGTCGAGGAAAGCAGGAAATAAAATAGTGAAAATGTTATGGTTTGGGGTTGATTGAACTCTTTGATCTTTAAATTTTCTTTTGACTTGATGAAAGATTTAAATGTGTTCTATCGGAATTATAACTTGATTTTCTCCTGAATTTTCTAAATTTTAGGCTTTTTTAAAAAAAGTTTCTGTTTTGTAAGTTGAGGCAATATAAATAAGTTTTATTTTTAAATTTTATCTGAATTGTAGAGTGGTGTTTCTCTCTCCCCCTCACAAATACACACACACACACACACATCTAGTTTTAAATTTGCTATATTCATGGGGAAAGAATACTTGATATAGTAGATAGATAGAGCATTTATAGATATAGAAAACAATCTTCTCGCCATTGTCTAAACTAGCATTTTTGCTTCACTCACTTTCCCACTTGCATAATATAACTTCCCTTTGTCTTTTCTGTAAATATTTTCACAGTAATTGTTCTGATGAGTTCACCTTATTGTTGTTTTATTCCCCTCCCCCAACAGACAATGAATTGTACATATGGGGACTAGTTAAGTTTTTTGTAGAGACAATGAGGTATTATGATGGATGTAGTAAGAAAGGTAAGTAAGAATGTGTTGTTTTTGGTGTTAGGAATATTGTGGTATGTCTGGGTCAGTGTTTGTGGCTAGCTAAGTTTAATGTTAAGACAGCTGAAGACTGTCCTTTTCCCCATTCCCCATTTTGGCCTTGTGCCACATTTTGTAAATAATAACAAATATTGCTCTCCTTATTGGTACATTGACTAGATGAATTTAAGTCCAGTACTTGATTGGCAGCTAGGTCTCATAATTTCACTGTTGAAGCCATAAGTTCTATGCTAATTGTTTCTTCTCTTGCATTTTTCACTTGTGGAACTCTATTCTGGTTACCTGTCAAATACGATCTTAAAACATTTAAATGCAATGTTAAACATCATCTTCTATGTCCTTGAATCCTGTTCTTTTATTGTCATCTGCTTTTTTTCTCTCTCAGTAACCCCTTTCATCCTAGTAGCTTTTATTGCCTTTCTTGGGATGAAATGATGAAAAACAAATCAGTCTATATATATATATATATATATATATATATATATATATATATATGAGAAATGCTGAAAAGTTTGTCTGATCAAGATTGATTTTCTAAAAAAATTCTCATGTTTGGTCAGAGTTTAGGAAGTTAGTGAAGCCAATACTTTTTCAGCACCCCCTGCTGAGATCTGTCCAAAAGTAATGTGATAATTGGCAAAATCTTGTTTTCTTTTTCTTCAATAAAATAGGATTTCTTTGGTTTTAAGTAGTTTTCTTTCCCATATGTCCTGGGTAAATAATTGTACTAATCATTTTGTTGAATTATTTTCTTGTTTCTTTCAAAAGATCTGTTACTATGCTATTTTCATCCAGTGTTCTTCTGAAGTTGATACTTTGAAACCTTATTTAACATCACTATTATCTGCTGGAGTGACACTTGTGGAGGGCAGGGTCATATTTGAAACAGGAACTTGTATCAGAATTATTTGTAAGATTTTATCTCTATGTTTGATAATTTTCTTGTTTGTCTGAAAAATGCAACTCATTGCTGTTTATCTGTGCCTTTTGAAAATTGTGGAGATATGGCACTTTTCCTTTTCCAACATATTTAGTTTTGAATTCATCTTCTTTTTTGTCATGTCGCATTTTTTGTTGATAAGTTTAAATTTTATCACGCTCAGTATTTTCAACAATATTTCACTTTTTTTTTTTACCTTGTGTTAACTTTTGAGTATTTTGCTTTGTTTTCTGCTTGTCTTTGCTGCATTCCTTAATTAGAGATATCATTTTACTGTTCACAGTTTTCTATATTATTTTTGTTATTCCATTAAGCCTGACATATATTATTGATTTTTACATTACCTGAAATTTGGTGATATTCTCTCCCTGACCTTATTAGGATAGGCTTTCTGAGAATAATTTTGTCTCAATTTTAAAGCCAAATTTAACTCTGCAAGCTTCCATTCAGTTTCCCAAGGGAAATAACTGAATGCGATTTATGGAATAGTTTCCCTTAAATTATTTATTTGCTAATAATTGTAAAATAATTTCTATGAATTGAACTGGCAATTTTCTTTGACTGCTGATAGTGGCTTTTAAGTGAATATAAAAAAATTAAAAAGATTGAATTAGGAGTGAGAATTAGAAAAAAATCTTGCAGTGGTTTTATTTTAGTAGTCAGGGATATATGTTGTCTCTCTGTGCCATGTCTCTTCATGATGTAGACAGTCATAGCTCTCCACAGCTTCTTGCTTTTTGTTGCTCTCAGCAATACTGTCTCTTTTATTGCTCTTCTTTATACTTATTGTATTTGTTACGATATTTATTTGCACAAATTTCTCAAATCTGTCAATCACAGATTTTGTCTTTCTTGCCTTCAATGTATGTTGTGAGTGTTAAATTCTTCAAGCCTTCTTATCTCATTATCTATCTCCAAAATTTCACCTGTCCCTTTTTGATTGTTGTTAACAGTTTCTTCATAGCTCCTATTCTCCTTCAAAACTTGATTGTTTGTCACATTCTGTCCGTGTTATTCTCATTAGAACCAAATTGTGTTAGCCTCTGTCTTTTCTTCATTTGTGGTGAAATTGTTCAGCATTCATTGCCATCTTGAAATAAAAAAAGGCATTTACATAGCATTCTAGTATTTGTTTCTTCATTTCTTATATAATGTTTTGATCTTTAATATCTTTGATCAGTTTTTGAAAAGTATCTTTTTGCTATACTTCTGTATCTTCAAATCTTTTGCCACATTTTCTGTCTGTTATTACCTTTCCCAAATTATTGAATTACCACACTTATTTAATTTTGACGTCTCAAATATGTAGATCACATCTTGTGTAGTCCTTTTACTCACTACCATTCATTAATAATCCCTCCTTTCTTCATGATTTCATTAGAATGAAAATTGAAAGTTTATGAATTGTTCTTTTATATAAAATACAAAAAGGCTCATATGTTTTTGCTATATTCCATGCTAATAGGAATATATACTTGAAAAACATGGTGGATAAAATAAGTAAAGGTTTATTGTAAAAACCAGTACAATAAGAATAAAGGTAACAGTTAGGCACACGGTCATTGCAGGTCAATCCAGTAGTGAGTGCTACTCTTGGAAGGTCGGTAGTTCTTGCATAAGTCTGAGTCATACTCAACAGATCCCAGTTAGTTTCTGTAGTCTGTTGACTTACAGATCCTTATAGGTAATTACTACCTATCGTGTAGTCACTCATGGGGGTTACAGGTTACTCCATTACATCATTTTTTTTTATAAAATACTTTAAAAATGGTATTAATCTAACAAACTTTAATAAATTTAGCAGGTTACCTTGTAACTCTAAGTGGTAGAGGTTGAAAACTTAACCTGATATGTAGTTATTAGCTGTATTTATTTTGGCAAAGTGCATTGACAAAGGAGGTTATTATTTAAATAATTTAAACATGAACTATTAACCCCATCTTTGTTGTTGAAAGAGAGTTGACAGAAAAGCTTCAACAGCAAAAGCTGGAGTAAAAAGAGAAGCCTCAATGAATACTGTCAAGCATGATAAGTAACAGTAGCAATCATTGGTCAGTAGGTTTAGTGTTAAAGCTCCAAGTTCTCCACTCAGAATTGTCCCACAAATAGCTTAGGGGATTAAAATGTTGCTTGGTGAATTTGGGGAAATAATAATTTGTATATGTCCCTGGGCCAGACAGTGTGTACTTGAAGTCAGTAGAAATGGCACAAGCAATAGCTGAGCAGCATTAAATAAACACTAGAGGACATAATCCCAGACATGGACAGTAGATTAAATAGAGGGTTCATTTTAAAAATTTCCTTATGGTTACCCAGATTGACAGAGAAACTGATGAGGTCTGGAGAACACAACAGACAAAACATTGTGATAACAACAACAAAGATGAGGACAATAGTCTGTATGCAAATAATATAAACTCCTCGTATTAGAAATTCATACTGAAAAGTAGATCATGTTGATAAATACATTTTTGCTGTATCAAATAAAAGGTATTTTCATCATTAGGCTCAGGATTTATTCATCTGTTTTTATATATTTTTTATCTAACATTGTAAAATGTTTGTTCATTTTAGGAACACATTTGTTATTTTATTTATTAAAACATTATATATAAATAAATCAATTTGGTATCATGAGTTATGTCTATGATTTGAAATGTTTAAAACTTTTTTCATTGGATAAATATTCTGCTTTTTCAACTTTGATGTTAGTTCATTATTTATCGAGAGTTTTTCAATTAGAAGTAAATATTTTTAATTAAATGATTAATCCTTTGCCAAAAGAAGCAAGGAAATGCCATGAAGTGAAAAGTAATAAGTTTAATTATATTTTTTTAATGAACTTTGTGTCGGCCATATGATCACACTGCAGTTTAATGTTTCTGTTGATGAGCAAAAGATTTCTGCCTGAAAAGCAGATTTATTAATCAAATTCATATATATATCTATATATATATATATTAATAACATATAGGCTTATCAAAGTCAATTTTTCATTGAGATAGGGATTAACAATTATTATGTCTGAGAATCTGAAATTGAATCAAAACAACCATAGACGGGCAACTTATATGAAAATTATTAATTCAAATCTCTCTTTTGGGTCAGTGATTATATTGATATTACTTTTGAGAGTTTGAAATCTGTGTCTAAATCAAAATAATCATACAATTAGGAGAAGCAGAATTTAAAACCATCCACGGTCATCTCAAGAAAGCGCCATTATTTGTATATTATTGAATTCACAACAATCTTGTAAATATTACTTACTTATGTTCTTATTTATCAGACTCAATAGATTAATGAAATATACTAAAGGTGCTGAAAAGTTTTCAATTCGACCAAGATGACCTTCAAAATAAATTCAATTTGCTCAGTTTTGGGGGAATAGGTTGAGCTGATAAGGTCTTGGTATTTGAAATATAGCTGTTATTTTAAATAAAACCATGTAAGACACTAGTGTTTTTGAAACACTATAAGATATATAAAATTCTTCTTCTGTGTTTAATTTCCTAGCTATTCTGAGGGGTTAGTATTTACTAATTGTACATCCTGAATAATTTATGATGGATTCAGAGTATGTGCCATCACTGCGTTCATTCCAAATACAGATCATAGTGTCTGTTTTGGAAAGGTTAATCTTGAGTTCTACTTCTTGGAACACTTGATAAATAATGTTGATTTTCTGTTCAAGTTTATTCTCATCCCAACTATGAATACCTGTGTCATCAGCATAGCACCCTCTCAACATCAGTATATTAACATTGAGATGAAAGCAGAAACATTGTTTCCTAGAGTAAATTCATTTAAGGATATGATATGGAATGTTAAAATGATCAGTGACCATCTCTTCACATCTGTGCTTGTATATGTACAAGGTATAGTCTCGGAAAAGACAATAGATTAGGGTGCCTATTTTGTCAATTTTGTACTCCTGATGAGATTTGAAACATTACAGTATTGGAATCTTTGCCAGACATGTACGACTTTGTGAACCAATATAATTCCTCTATCAGATCTAGACATTTAGTGAAGTTAGAACTTGAAAGTGTTTTCTAATAGATAAGAAGCCATCTCTATTGATGTGGTCATGTCTGCAGTGAGGTCAACATAGCAGGTATGCAATTTTCTATGGGAGAGGTGTATGCAATTTCCTGGAGTTGTTTGATGACAAATATACCATTATTGTGCACCTTAACAGAATGAAAGCCAAATTGACTTGTGAGGAGTTGATTTTCATAGAAGGGTGAAAATCTAGTTAATACAATATTTATAAATTCTTTCATCATAATGGATCCAACTGAGGTAGCTTTGAGGACTACTTTTTTGTTTCCATGTACAATATACTCCACTTTTTGGAATGTGCTTCTGATTCCAGACTTCCATAATTACCCTATTCTGTCAGTTTACCTTAATTCCTGACCATTGACAATCCTTTATTGATTTTCAATGCACAACATGCAGACTGAGTAAAAAAAAATTGCTATAATTAATTTTTCTTGAATAACCACAAAACGTTGAAATTTTGTTCAGTTATCAAATTTTTCTCAAGTGCTGGTCAAATTTACATGAATCAAAAAAGTAGAGACAGGTACAGTTTGTATGAGATTCAAAAAGATAGACATAGATAGAGTAAACAGGTACTGTCTTTACTGGGGGTAAGGAAAAAGAAAAGTTTCTTTTTTTTCATAACAAAAAGAAGTTGACAACCAAAAAGGAAAATAGCAGTTATTATTCCAATTAGTATGGATCATCATCAACATAAACAATGGTTCGTCATCATCATCATCAACATAAACAATGGTTCATCATCACCAACATCAGCTATGGCACATCATCATCAACATAAACTATGGTTCATCAGCAGCAGCATAAAGTATGGTTCATCATCATCAACATAAAGAATGATTTCCATAATTTGAACAACTGTTGGTATTATTCACAAGCTCTTTCTGCAACTTGTATCTGAGTTAAATTAAGTTTTCAGTATTAGTTCATTAATGAATGAATTTTATGTTGAATAGGTCATTATGTTAGAAAATTTCATGGAAATAAATATTTGGTCAGTTTTACCCACCCTTTCCAATATGTCATGAACACTTTTAAATTTGAGGCAAATACATGGATTTCTTTTTACAGATATATAAATAAAAATTCCTGAAGATTTTATTTCAGTAAAAATAAATATATATATACACAATATCAGCTGTAAGCATATTGAAAATTCGCCCTGAACCTTATAAAAAATAATTCAATAAAACTAAAAAAATATTTTATTGAAAGTTGGTGCTTTCATAATTTAATAAAACACATTATTTTCTCTCAGATTATACAGGAAAAAAAATCTATATTGAATATTAGAAAAAATTACTTGTAATTTTCAGTGTGATCTTGAAATTCATTCAGTTATTGAACAAAGCAAGAGATTGTTTTTTGAGTGTGAACATTTTTTTAAAAGAATTTTATTTAGTTTTTCATTTTTACAACTGTTAGATTATTTTATTGTATGGAAACTCAAAAAGGAAATAATTTAATGTATTGTGACAGCAATTAATTAACTCTATCAATGAAATAAGTATTTATGATTTTTCCCCAGTTTTTAATAGTAGTACTTTCTTTAGTTTAATAAATTTTAAAATCATTAGGTGCAATTAAATATTTTATGATATCTACCAGGCAAGAAAATAATCAAAAAATAAGAGCAATGAATTAAAGTCAAAAGTTTTTAATATTCAATTTTAATTAATCTTTAGTTTCATAAATTTTAAAATCATTGGGTGCAACTGAATATTTTATGACATCAGATATGCAGGTAAATATTAAAAAAATAAATAGTGTGTAAAACTCAAAACAATCAGTTAACTTTATTTTTTAATTTTTTTTATACTTTTAATGTACTAATTAAAATCATTCATTCTTCTTAGTTTCATAAAACATAGAGAATAAAAATCCATATCAGTTTATAGATTCTAATATTTTTAGTCCACTGTACTTTTTAATTCATTTTTATGCATACTTTTTTAAAAGTGGTCATGACAGTATGAGTAATAATAACTCTTGGATTACTGAGCACAATTTTAAGAAGAGCCATTATTGTTCGAAGAGTTATTTGGAAAATCAAACCATTTTTGTTTTGGGAAACTTATCTTTTAGAATCTGAGAAAACTCAGCATCATTCCACAAGTGGTTCAATTTACATGTCTCTTTCTTTTTGTTGCTTTTAGATTTGGTCTTTATTTTACTACATCCCTTTCTATCCATACTTGAAGAAGGTCAGAAAATGGATTGGCCAAAATATTATAGAAAAAAAATAAAATCCTCAAAAGAATGAGATCAATAAATAAAAAAATCTTCAAATGAAAATATAACCAAATGTTTCTGACATTTTATTGTCAGATTATAAATATCTAAAAAGTGCTGTGTTATGTGAGTGCAAGAGTATTTAGCACTGTTTTTCTTTAAAAAAACAAAAAGACATAGTAGAAAATTGTTAAAAATGCTGGAAACATTTTCACACAATATATAAAATGTATAATGGAGTATTAACCTTTCATGAATTCATGTTAATTCAGCACAAGGATCTTTTTAAAAACATTTTCTCTAATTTGTTCATATATATCTTAAGATTTTGGCTATATTTCTGAGCATTATCAAGATCAGGGTGTAAAAAATTTAAGAGGCAGAACTTCAGATTTAGTTATAATTTTTTTTAACCTCCTTATTTGCTTTTCTATAGTCTTTAACTATATATATATATATATATATAGTAAAAATATATAGTACCCTATGCCACCAGTACAACTTAGAGTTTCATGCTACTAATGCAATCATCAGGTGCTGATAAAGATTAGTACTTAATTGCGTTAGTATTAGTGGCATAGGGTACTATGTGTTTTTACTAATATATACTTAATGGGTCTGTTATTTAACATTGAGCACTGTTTTTCTTACACCAAAATATATTTTCATTATGTTTTAAGCCAAATGTATTACATTATTTTTTCAATATTCAATTAATTAGTTCATAAATTTACTAATTAATTTTGAAACAAATGTCTAGGAGAAAAATTGAATTTTTACATTTGTTTTCATTTTTTATCAGTTGTGGAGCTTTGATGATCATGTCAATGTTTTAAAAATGTTTAAGCACCATATTTAAATACGCAAAATTAATTTTCTTTTTTTACCGATTAACTTTTGGCTATTATCTTTCAAATCAAAGCAAATTTTAACTTCAAAAAAGACATTTAAATTATTTAAAATTTGGTGATTTTTTTTTTGTTTTTTTTTAGACTATGTCTGCCATGATAATGATACCTCGTAGGACAGAAAATTATGCCAGATAAGGTGACATCTAGTCGAGGAGGAGTATCAGTTAAAAAAAAAAAAAAGCCTAAATATAAACATATTTTGTGTTCAAATATAAACTGCGATAAAATACTACCTTAAAAGTTTCTAATGCATTTATCCATCCCATAATATTGCAGAAACAATTTACTTTATTAAAAATCCAATATTTTAATCTCTGTTACCATTTTATTTAACTTTGTTTTTGCTGTCTTTAAGACAACCACAATTTTGCCACATAACATTTCAGACATTTTGTTTTTTCATGTTAGGTTTTGAGTAAATTCATGGAAATAAAAACTCACTTTATGACTGATTAGGGCTTTGAAGATTGTTAAATAAATGATAAATGGGTGGATAGAGTTTCAGAGTGGTATCTTTAATTTTAAATGATCATGGTTGAAAAAAAATGGAAAATAATATTTAAAATTAATAATATTAAAATTTCTTTATTTTGCATTTTTATTCCATGCAGAAGGACACAAAATGATGAATATTTTTCATTCATTCTTACCATGAAAATGAAAAAAAAAAAAACTTGTTAGGGGAGGTGGGAACAAAACTTAACACTGGTTGGGATTCATAATTTATGATCATTGTTAGTCTGGTGGAGAGTGACAAAAATGCTGCTCAAATGTTATGCCTTCTTTCTTTCTAAATTTTACTCTTTCTTTCACTTATTTCCTTCTTTCTTTCTAAATTTTACTCTTTCTTTCACTATTTTTTTTCCTTCTTTCTTTTGCTCTTTCTTTCTTCCAATTCTTTCATTCATGCATTCACATTTCTAAAAGATTTTACAAGTAAGTAATGTAAAATAATTAAAAAGTGAATATGAAACAAAAAAAAATAATACAATAAACCAAGTTTATTGCTCTTTTTCTTGAGGAGAGAATATAAAAATTTATATAAAAAAAAAATTAAAATCATATAAAATAACTAAAAGATGAATTTAAAATAAATATTATAATAGACTGTGTTTGTTGATCATACCTTCTTTTAAGAGAATTATTTAAGATAATTAAAAGGAATCCAGGCAGTTAGTAAAAGAATAAATTAAGATTTGTTTTTAAACTTCCTAAAACTAGAATGGTTCGAACAAAAGCCACCAAAATAAGGTTTGTTACTGTGTAAAATTTGTTTTTCAAATTTCACAAAAAGATACACTTTTGGATTTTTTTAGCCAATGACAAAGGTGGCTTCCTCTCATGCAAATTAAAATTTGGAACTCAAGTTTACAGCCAATTTGGGACCTATATAAAGAGTTGAGTTCGTTGGAAAAATCAGAAGGAAGAGAATGCTTTTGGTGGTCATAAGAAAATGACTGAGGTCTGTTAGTGAAAAATTCCTTAAATTAGAAAGAATTTGTGGATGAACTAGGCTGCTTATTATGAAACAAGAAACAAAATAAACAACTAAAAATCAAAAAAAAAGAAATAAACTGAAGAAAAACATGCAGGAGTTAAAAGAAACCAGAAAAAAAAAAAATTGAAAAATTCCTAAAATTAATTATCAAAATGTTGTTTAAAAAAGAAAACAATATTTATCTCGACATTATTGTAGCTCCTCGAGAACAAATTTGTTAATGTCCAGCAACTCTGGTGAATCTGCTAAAACTCAGTTGCGACTTTCAAATAAGTAAATGTATCTTTTTCGAAAGAATATATATTATTTTGATAGGAATTGTATTGTACTTTCTCAAAAGATTTTTCAATTGTTGACAGTTTTCTTGAAAAATTTATGTCACCTTTTATTTTAATTGAAAAATTTATATCACCTTTTATTTTAATTTTTGAACTGGTTATCTTGCCTTATTAATAATAAGGTGCACAAAAGGAAAATTCTTTTGCAATCTTATTTGTACATTTTGTATTCTGTTTGTTAAGGTCTTGTCAATGAACATAAATTTTCCTCAGGCTTCACAATGGAGTTTCAAATCTTGTTTGTTGCATTTGTGCCATAAGAATAATCAGAATATGAGAGGTGATGTCCTTTCTTCTCTCTCATTCTCTCTCCATTAAAAATGATCTTTTCTTTCTTATTAAATTTTTCTATTTCTTTCTTTCCTTCTTTCACTCTATTGATTATTCATTCATATTGGCTTCTTATCTTCACGTAAAACTGCAAAAATCCGATAACTTTTCTGTATGAGAACCAAGACAGAAGAAGAGTTGAAATGTTTTGATTCTTCAAGTTCAAATTGCAATTAAAATTCTACCTCAAACTAACACTATGAGTTTAATTTCTTATTGGCAAGAAAAACTAAATACTTTATTTTTTTCTAGGCTTCCATATTTTAAATTATAGATGTTTGCTTTAGATAGGAACTAATGAAAAAAAAGTACCTGGTCTGGGACACTTGAAATAAATTTAATTATTTTAATTCAAAGTAGATTTTTATATTTACTGCATGAATAAAGTTGGACATAATTTCCAAAAATTAGCTTCATCAGTCATTTAAAATTATTCAGTGTCATAAAGAAGTGTTTAAAATGTGATTATCGTTGTCGTCATTGGAAGGTTGTCTGAGATGAGGGTGGGGGAGTCATGATGATTGTAAGAAATCTCAGCTTGGTAGGTCTAGGGCAAAATGGAAGGAGTCAAATGGTTGTATTATCTCAGTGTATGTCTAAGTATTTTATTTTTTGTCAATAGTTATTGTTTTATAATAAGTCGGGTGGGTTCTTAACAGTTTTAGTAATAACCGACATCACTAACACCAACAGCAGTTGTTAAGTGTAAATCATGTAAACTATTTTATTATCCCTATGAACTAAAAAGAAAACCAACAATAACAACAAAACAAGGGGCCCAGCCCACATCCCATGCAGTTATCACTGTCAAAATGTGCCTTTAAATGGATTACCATGTCATTGATATTCAAATGATAATATGAAAAAAAATTAACCTTAATTGATTTGAGGGGGGGGGTATAGGCTGAATATGTTAACAACAAAATTTTAGATAAAATATAAACAGAACGGTATCTTATACTTAACATTAGGAAGAGACAGTTGAAATGTCTAGGGCACATAATGAGGAAAGAGGGCTTGTAAACTCTGATACTCACAGGACAGATTGAAGGCAAGAGGTACAGAGGAAAACAGTGCATAACCTACTTAGTACATTGATGGATGGTGGAACAAGGTCTAGAAGAAATAACAAAAAGATAAAACTTATTAAGAGCTACAAGAGACAGGAAATTGTGGAGAACCAAGTTCGCCTACATCCTGAGTCTCTTGAATGAACTAGAAAAACCAAAAATATCTTTGTTGTGTTCATAATCCCCAAAGTCTTGAAAAAGATATTATGTTGGGACCATGGTAATGATATTAATAAAGTGTCCTCATCTTTGTTGTTATAATCACAGTATTTCACCTTTTGTTTGGATTGAGGAATCGAAGAGCCGTGTTTCAATTACAGTCAAATCCATTACATTCACTTACATGCTAATACCCATAGGAAAGATATGAATCCTCTTCCTCTACCCCCAGCTATAGGTAAAATAGCAAGACAAACCGGGTTCTATGGCCTTGGATGGCAACTAGTTTACTACAGAAAGAAATGGCAACCTACTGCAGAGAAAAATCTGTCTTGTCAGTCATATATCGAAAGATACATGATTGCCTAAGCATATATCATGCATGGCACATAACTGACCCCCATAGACGTACAGGGTGAAATGGATAGCACATCCACCACAAGGCAAATGATTTGTACATCTACAGAGCAAAAGATGGCAATATTTGGGTAACTTAGAACATTTTCAGAGCAAACTGCTTCTGCTCTCTACCAACTTGTAAAATTACCTCACTTTTGTACTCTTCAGTCTTCTTCAGGTCTCTCTCTCTTTCTAATACTTTTTAGTTCATTTGGAATTTTGAACTGAACCCTTTATTCAGCACAGGAAGGTTGATTGTCTTTCACTACTGCCAGACCTAGGAATTGAACTTGGATCTACCAGGGAAACAGATATTCTTTAAACAATACTTTAATACATTAGGCAATTTAGTGATGTAATTTGAGAGCCTTAAACTTATTGCTGTATTGGTTTGGTTTGTTTTACAGCATATCAACACCTCAATGGGTCATTTAATGCCAACAACTTTTTTTTTCCTGGTAATATTTTTGTTTTGTCAAAAATGTATTTCTGTTAATATTTTTTTCCTCAGGAGAAGAAAAACTTTATCCACATTAATTGGATTTAAATGCAGTGGTAAAAAATACAGATATGATCATTGCTTTGTTTTTATTCTCTCTAGACCAGAATTTACTATGTTATTATATACGAAGTCTGATTAAAAAGTATCCAGCTGTTTGAATCTTGAGAGCCAATTGTGGAGCCATGATTTAACTTGGCAACCAATCAGGAGGGACTTTATTGTGTATGTGAGAGCAGACACACTCCCATGGAGTGACTTGGTTGGCAGTGAGGCAGAACTGAATGAGTTTGTGTATTGTGTAACAATTTGCATTTACAGCAAAAATATTCCACATTTTGCTTGAAATTCAGACATTAATCTTGAAATCTATTCAAATGATTAAGATAGCTTTCAGAGATGATTTAGTAAGTAGAGTCTAGATAAAACTATGATACTGTCACCTCCAACTTCTCAGGGAATTAACTGAAAATGATTCATGTTCTGGGAGATCTTCAACGAACAGAACACCTGTAAACATTGAATGTGTGCAATTTACAATATGGAGAAAATTATACTAAAATTTGGAGATTATATTGATTACCCTGCAAAATATCCAGCCATTTTGAAAATCTTGATAAGTAAAAAAATTTAATATTTTCAATTAGAAAATATCAATAAACCTACCAAATATTACTATAAGTTCTAATCCAAACCCCAGGAAATCATATTTCCTGCAAACAATTGTAAATTTGTTTTATATTGTGTGTCAGATAGTTTTCATTAATATTGACTTGCATTATTTTTTACTATTTTTTGAAATCACTGTTCCATTTTTATTTTTTACTAGCAGCCATATGCAGCTAGTCAATCAGAAAAAGCGTTCAATTAGAATGAAGCAAAAACAGCATCATGTTACATGTAACAGAGTTTATCTTCTTCACTTACTTCAAAGTGCTTTCATTAAAAAACATTTTGTATTAATGCAGTCACTGACATAACAGAAGTAGTCTGTATTTATTCAATTGAAATTAGCTGAGAACATGAAGGGGTAAAATGGGCAACATGAAGACCCACTTCAGACCACAATTATTTTAGAGTTTTTGAAATTCAATTTGTCAGTGTGCTACCAGGGATGTAAAAGAGGATACATTTATAAAGAAATTGTTAAGTTTGATGAAAATTAGTTGAAAGATTAACGAAAAATAAGAAAGAAACCAGTAAAAATCGCCATTTTTTGCTATTTATGTGGGTTTTCACTATATGGGTGGACTCAATTATCAAGTTAAATGACTGTTAAACAATCAATGTATTGTTGGCTATAATTGAGTGAAGTTTGTATTAGATTGCTTGAAAATTGAGGAAGCTTTTAGTTTAAAATTTGTGTTGAAATCAATTTTTCATTTTTCACTAAACGCAGTGGTGTAGAAATAAAAATGAGGTATCATTGAGTTTGTCATGATGTAAGTAACCTACATACCAAGTTTGAAGAAAATCAGAGAAAAAAGTTGAATTTATCGATTTTTGATCGGCTTTATCAATTATTAATGTTTTTAAAAAATTATCAATTTTTTATGCTAAGAACCTATCTCTTACATTGTACAATGTATGTACCAAGTTTGTTCAAAATCGTTTGGATGGATCATGAGTGAAAAGGTAGACAGACAGACATAATGAAATGATTATTTGTTAGACTTGTTATAATTGGGAAGAATCAGGAATCATTTTGTGTTAATTTCTTAAATTTAGTTGGCATACTTATTGGCCAGGGGCAGGGGTGCTCAAGGTAAAGAAGAAAGGGGGGGTATCTAGCTATTTTTGGTTCTATGGGTTTATCATTTGGTGTAGGACTATAATTTCTCTTTTATTATTAATGCCTATACAAGAAAAATATTTGTTTGCTTTAAAAAAAAAAAAAAAAAGCAACTTTACAGAAGAAATTTTCTCACAAAATAATTTTTACTCTCCATTGATTTTTTTTTCTAGAAGACTTACTGGGAACAAATGAAAATTTTCTTTTTCTTTTACACTACTAATTGCTTATGACCCATGTCACTGAGACTAAAACTTGACATACTTGAATAAAGATAACAACACATTTTAAGATTGTAAAATCAACAAAATCTTAGTTATATATTTAATTTATTTCAACTTTTTTTTTTATTAATAGCGCACTGAATACAAGGCCCAAGAGACACTCACATTGTATGAAACTAAGAGGAGGGAGTATGAAGTACAGTTTATGAGGATGGGTAGGAAATAACCTAGGATTGAAAAGGTTAGGATTGTAGCAGGGAGTCTGTTCCACAAAATAATGTTTCTTAAGAAGAAACTTCCTTTTTAATCATGGTGTATGAAGGGGATGGAGGTGATTTGTTTTAGTGAACGTAACATGTCAGGTCTAAGATGTGAAGGTCTGAACTGGTGGAACTAAGCAATGTAGCTTGTCAGAATATTTGCCATAGAAATAGCGATGTGAGATGTTGCATGAACTTACTTGGTTTCATTATAAAACTAGTTCTACATCAGTAAGGAGTCCATTTATTATTCCTAGTCTTGACTGGTGTGTCTGAAATATTGTAAATATTCTGTTTTCAAGTTGTTTTGTTAGCTACGGATTATGGCAGAATATCTTGTATATATATTGAGTTAAAATGAAAAAAGGGAGAGAGAAAAAAAAAAAGGAGGAGAAAAAAATAAGATAACAAAAAACATTATACAAATTATCGAGTGTAGGCAATAATTTAAAGTCTGCTGTTTCGTCAGAGACTAGTTTTCCTGTTTGTCATTCATGTTGTCTGCGTCATGACCAAACTTTTATTTCCTCTACCCATGTTTAAATGACACTTTAATTGCTATATTTACCACAAATCATTTTTACAAGCAACGTGTGTCTAGAAAAATAACACATAGCTTGGGTTTTAAATATTAATGCAGGTAAATAGGTGAAAATTTTTTTTTGTCTGAGGGAGCGACTTTTCCTTTTTGTGTCAATTTTGCAGTTGTTTTTGGGTTTTTTTTTTTTTCCAGAAATTGATATCTCCAGCCAGCATTAAAAAAAAATCCTGTTTTTGAAGTTGAATTTTTTCTTAGGTTAAAACAAATACAGAATAAAAAAAATATCTTTTTTATTTGAATAGTTAAATTCTTTTGTTTTTTCAATCCTGTCTCTGGCATAAATGACAATATTATTAGAACATTGAACTCTGCCATTAATATCATCATGTCATTTTAAGAATTTTTCTTTTCAATAAGAAAATAATGATTTGTTTTTTGTGAATAAGAGACTGAGAGTGTTTAATTTCTATTTCATTTTTCTCAGTAACAGAGAAAGGTTTCTTTCCTTCCACCTGTGTTTTCAGTGTTTGCGTTGTTGCTGTTAAAATGTTAAAGTCACCTGTCATCATAACAATTTCAAATCAGATGATCTTAGATAAAAAAAAAGAAAAGAAATGAAACAATCTCAACTCAATATATAAAAATACTAAACATTATGACATAAATTTTATTTTAGTATTGTTAAAATAATCTTTCTATTTGACATGTGAAGTGTTTTTATTGGTTTACATTTTTAGTTTTTCTTTTTGATATTGTTTTTTTTGACAGGCAGTCCATTCGACATTGCATCTCATTTCTTTTTAAAACACCTTTTTTAAAGAGTGCCTCAACATATCAATGGCAATAGTGAAATCCGTCTACTTTTTTCAAAATATAGTTTTAATCTCTGGTGCTTATAAGACATTTTAGCTGATATTTTGGGCCATCCTGTTGTCTGCAGTTATGAGACATTTGTTCATTTGTATATATTGTAAAATTATTATTAGCATGAATGTTTTTGTAGAACTCGCTTAACCTTTAAATATGTGGTATTCTGGTGTATGTCGGATGAATGGAGATGAATGAATTCTTGTGTAATTGAGTAGAAGTGTAATGAATGAACAGGTCATGAATCAGATTAGCTAAGTTTATAGTCACTGTTGACCAACCTCATCTCACTTCCACTTTGCCCTTGTGCCACAATTGTATTTTTATATAAAAAATATAGTTCTGAGAGGAAGTATTTAATTTAATATTTCATTCATTTTATGTCTTATATACAACAGACTCTTTTCTTATTGTTTTGAGTACAGTATTGCAGTTGATATATTATTTTCAGTTTTTTTTCATTATCCCATTTTTTGAACTGCTGCCAAAATCCTCCTTGTTTTTAATCCAATATTACTGTTGATACATTCTTTGGCCTTTGAATTGCACTGTTTCCATAAAAATATAGTTTTACTTTTAAGGCATGTTATATTTCTGGATAAAAGTGCTCAATATTAGGGATAGGACATATGTAAATATAAAAGTCAACACTGAGGACAACACTGAGTGGTGACTGTTTCATGCCTAAGCACTCAAGCATAAAACAGACTGTCGCTTCTCAGTGTTGACCTCTGTGTCCACTTATATATATATATATCTAAATTGCATATATTTTGGAAGCAAGTTTTCATTATGACATCTCATTAAATAATTTAGACAAGTTTTGTCTAGATATTTTTAATAGGACCCTCATGTAATTACAGACACATTTCTTAGTATCCTTTTTAAAGAGAGAAAGAAAATTAACATGTTGATGCATATTCATTTTATTCCATTTACTTTTGGCATTTTAGCACAATGTCATCATCAGGGTCTTGTTTTTTCTATGACAAAAAAATTGTTGTGTTCATCAAATGAAACTTTTACATGTGAAGTGAAAAACACTAAGGTTATGTACTGTACAATTTTTAAATTTTATCATATAGACACACATATGAACACAGCAATTTTTGTACATGTTCCATGTATTTTCGGCTAATGCCGAAAGTACATGGAATAAAATGTATATGTTTCAACATGAAATTTCTTTCTTCCTTTATTAAGGATACTAAGAAACTTATCTGTAATTATGAGAGCATCCTATTAAAAATGAGTAGACAAAACTTGTCTAAATTATTTAATGAGATATGTCATAATGACGAGTATAATTTCTTATATTTATAAGATTATGACTAGTATGTGTGTATGTATGTGTGTGTGTATATATATATATATATATATATATATATATATATATAATTTTATTTTTTTAATACATTTTGATCAATAGTTTTCCAACTTCCTCAGGTGTGTGTTGTATTCAATGAACTTCAAAAGTCACTTAGTGTTTAGTGTTTTTTCTTTTTTTTTCTTCCTCCCTTTCCTCTCTTCAACTAGAATACCATAATTTCACAGAGTCAGGGGTATTATTGGTGAAACTGTAGTACCAAGGAGAGAACAGTACAAAGCAAATTCTAAAAGAAAAAGACTACTTAGAACATACACTCTGAGAAGTCTGAAGAATATGTTGGTCAAAAAAAAAAAAAATAATAGTCTAAATTTCATCTCAAAATGAGACAGTGTCTCTCTAGTATCTGGAAAAATAAGACGAAAAAACGATTGCATTTTCCGTGTATTTCATTTCTAAGAACTGTTTTTATCAAATAATTAGATGCAAAAATTGGTTAAGTATTCAATTGTGTACTGCAGTTAACGAGCCGGTCTCCTATTTTTATCGTGTGCTTGCGCATTAGATTGCGGAAATTGAAAGCGCCAATAAAAACGTGAAAGAAAAATCCGACATCTAAATAAATCATAAAAAGCCCCTTTGCTTTTTAAACCGTTTCTATTGGAAATACGACCAGAAAATATTTAACTTCGCCTGCTTAAGCTTCTGCTTAATTATGATTTAAAATTTAAACTTGACGATTTCATCTAAAAAAAAAAAAAAACTTTAAGTAAAAATAAATGATGAAATTGTTATTGAAATAAAAATTTTCGATTTAAGTCAGTCACCGAGCGGACCTGTCATTATCCGAAAAGCTTAGCAGATCTCGACAAATTTTAAAATTTTTTTCCCCAGTTTATCATGAACCCGAAAAGCGATAGTAAATAAAAATGTATTTTTCTTACCCGTCTCCGAACTTCAGTGAATATAGAAAAAAGTTTGTCAATATTGAGTGATTTCCAAAAACAACGATAAATACAGTTACAATCGTACCAATATGGAATTACAAGTAGAGAGAAAAGAAACTTAATTTAATAAGGTCCTGGAATGAAAACAAAACACTAAAATTGTCGTCGAATCTGGAGAACCTTAAAGAGGAAGAATAGTAAATTTACATTATCTTCTGTACTGATCAAAGTTTTTGAATGATAAAAGCTATAGATCATAAATAAACAAAGATAACATATTTTTTTATGCTTTTTTTTTGTAGATTCACTGTAAGTAAATTGTGTGTTCATGACATATGAACATTTATTCTGAAAAAACGAAGGTTACAAAAAAGAAAAAAATATATTGTAAGTTCATCAGAAGAGTCGATGAGGGTGGAGGAGGTCACCTCGCTGTTTAGTGTTTTTTTTTTCTTTTTAGAGATAGCAAATTAAACCTTGGGATCGCCTTTATTGGAATATGTGTTTGGTCCTCACTGGGTGCCTCTCTGTTTTAGTTTTGTGCTAAACTAAACCCGCCTTTCGTAATTATTGACCAGGGATTGGAAGTAAAAGTTGGTTTTCTTTTCAGTTACGTTCGCAAAAATGAAGGTGGGTGGGTTTGGCTAAAAGGACACTTGACGTTTTTTTTTTTTCAACAGTCCTATTCACTTTCTCATTCATCTTCAGACATTCTTTTTAGTCATTAATGCAGAATTTAATCTATGGGACGTACAATTTCAACTTGTCATTTTAAAAAATAGTAATAACTGTAAGTAAAAGAAAAAATATTAAATTAAATTAGGAGTTCAGGGCTATTTGATTTCTTTCTTTTTTTTTTATGGCCGGGGTCCAGTAATTTAGGAGAACATGGCTTTTTAGTTTATTTCGATCGTGTCGTGTCTTTTGACCGTTGTGTTTTTTTTTTACACAGCAAAATTATTGCATTGTAATTGGATAGTGGAAGTCTCTTTTAAAGGGTTTATGTATCAAATCCAAATAAATTTAAAATGACTAAGAAACGTGTTGAGGCAGTGGAAAGAAAGAAAATAAAAAGGAGAGAAGGAAAACGAAGTTTATGACAAAAGAAAAAAGAACAAAAATTACATGTAAAAAAAAAACAAAAACAAACACTGCAAAACGTCAAACGAGACACAAAATGAAGAAAAAAAAAAAAAAAAGAGCAAAAAGGGAAAAATATAGTCTTTCAAAAATCAAAACTAACCTGAAACGTCACAGATTGACATAAGAAATAGAAATAAGAGAATTCTGGCCGTTCTTAACGTTTCTCTAGGTTCCATTATTAAATAACAATCAATTTTGGTGTCAATGAATGGAATTAACTTCACTTTTTTTTTGTTTAGTTTACTGGAGGTGAAAATACGTTTCTATATTGTTGTTACCGTTGCTTATGGTGTGTGTAATTGTAAATGTTATTTGGCATGTACGTCTATCTGGCTTTCTCCTTTCTTTACAAATGTGTGTACAGGCTTTCACCTGTCTTTCTGAGAAAAACAAGTTTCTAGTTGCTAGCCTTTCTGTCAGACTTGCTCTCGCTAAAATTAGATTTACGTTTGTGACCTTCTCCCAGAGAACACTGCCCATTTTTCTCTTACTCTTTTTTGTACATTTTCTTCTTCTTCTCCTCTTCCTTCTTCTTTACTCCTCCACTTTCTTTTTTTCTGTCTTGGTTTCCACACAAATTTATTCTGAAAAATACCATTGTGGAATGACTTCAGATGGAGAAGGAAGGTAGATGAGTGGTCACTTAAAACCTCAGTACAAATCGGAAGTGCAATCATCCTACAGTACAAAGCAGAAAAAAAATAAATAAAAAGATACTGATACCAGTGCATTAAATGAGCTTAAAACATTCGATGACGGTGATATTATGATCGATTTATACTCGTAATATTCAGGTTTATAACCACGTGTAAGTGGAGACATTTTTTAGTCATTGCATCCCACAAGTGCAACATCTTTGTTTGTAAAAACGAAAGTGAAGAAGAGAGAGAGAGAGAGAGAGAGAGAGAGAATTACTTCATCTCTAGTTTTTTGTAGAATGAAAATTAATCAAAAGCCAGTACAAGTTAAAATGCGTGGTCCCTCCGACAGAATTCTTCCTGAAGCATAGCTTACTTTATTTACTAGTTTTCAGGAAAATAACCAATTTGTTTTGTTTGGCATTGTCGCAACTTTATCTCTGCAAAGGAATTTTTAGATGACATCAAGTATTATCCACCATGATATTTATTGATTTTACGTGTTTGATGAAGTGATGGACAGAAGTAACATGAAGAAAATTTCATATCCATCTCACAAGAGAAGAAAGTCAACATTTCGTGACAGTTACGAAACAAAAAAATTTCTTTAGAAACAAATATTGTACTGAAGTGTTATGTAATATCGGTCCTCCTATATGGCAGTGAATCCTATTACTGATTAAAATTAAGTTTCACTAAGTATGACGATAAACTACACCCAGCAGCAAGGCCTCTGATCTGGATATTGAAGGTTTTGATGAACATGGAACCACCTTTTAATTGCTGTTGTTCCTAGGGCCACCTTCATCTGGGGTGGTAGCACCTGAGTCCCAGCTATGGGTAAATAGTGAACACTACGAAAGTATAAAATCACCAGCAATACATTTTTATATAAAAACATTTCCAACAATATTTCTTTATAGATAGTAAAATTACTATATAAGAACTCTTTCATGACATTATTAATCCATATAATATCCTACAATTTCTTAAAGAAATCAAACTGTATTACAAACTATAACTTCAACAAAACTACAACATAAAACACATATCCCTGCCTCTGGTAATTATGTCCACACAAACATGTATATGCACAAAAGCTGAGTATCATCTACCATGTATTCAATTGTGAAAGCAGAATAATATATATAAAATTTTTTACTACTTCAAAGCTCCTAAGAAAATTAAATTTCAGCATTAAATGATCAATAAGGAATTGATATGTCATTAAACAAATCAATCAGTTTCACTATTTAGGACCAAAATGAAAAATAGGTCCCATGGTTCTTGTATCAAAATATACCACTCTCATGTTACAGTGTATACTTTAATTCTTTTTAAAAATTTTCATTATTAAATTAAAAATTGCAAGTGTGGTGAAAATGGAATTATTTTACTTTGTGATTTCTTTAGGACCACAATTGTTTCAGTGAAAAATCTTTTTCTTAAATTTAACCACAATACTTTAGGTGATTCGCCTCTCTAATCTATCTGGTAAAAGGCCTAACCTATCATGTGTGTCAGTGCAAATCAATTGTGAGTTTCACAAATCGTCATCTTTCATTTGATCTTTACTTGTGATTTTTCTTCCATAAGCAAATTTTTCTACCATGAGCAAATTTAAATGTGGGAAGTGAACTTTGGGTGCCTATCATAATGTTGTGCTTAGTAAGTCTGTTCTTCCCATTCAGTTCACCCAGGGTTAGTGAATTCCATCCACACTGAGTACTTTATGACTGTGGCCTTTTGTTTTGTTGGGTACCTCATTGATGAACAATATTGATTAATGAGATCGTCTTGGAAATCCCTTCATGTGACATCCTACACGTGTGGCTGACTCATTTAACTCAAGTATTTGAACAACATTCAAATGCAGTGTATTTTAATGAATTTATTTTTACAAAACAATTTACAAATATCTAAGTTAAAATTCAAGTTGACCTATTTTTAAATGACACTTAAGATGAGATTAATAGTCTATCCCTAGCAAGACTGGTTAAGAGAGGAAGTATGCCATGGTAATGCCTTTTAAGAGAAGGAATATTTAAAGACAATATACAACTCCCAAGAGGAAGCTTCCTCAATCACTACAATCTGAATCTGTTCAATTCTTGGGTCAACCATTATATTCCTTACATATCTCTCTAAACAGTCCCTCTTACTCTATACTCCTATACCTTGAGTGGCTTTTGGGGTTTTGTACAATGTCAACATCATTGTAAAAAAAACCAAAAAAAAAAACCACATACATGAGAACCGATAGCTAACAACACAATCTAAGCTGTCAATATTTCTCTGTTTATAAAAGATCTGTGACAAGCTATTCCAAGGTTTCAACAAAACAGCCTTTTCCAGTATAAATGCTTCATTTTTCAGGTATAATACTAATAATCTTCATTTTCAAGGAAGATTGACAAGAATGTATGTTGTGACAAATTTGACAATAATACATTTAAAAATATATGTATTCAGACAAGTGAACAAACACTTTGAAAATAAAAATAAAATTTGAGAGAATCCCTCTCTGCCTTCCATCAGCATGGCTGATGCTATCCTCCAGGAAAGGGAATCATTGCACGTTATCGGGCTAACGTTTTTGGCTGACATGAAGTGGAAAGACTATATTGAATCCATTGCTAGGTCAGCTGATAAGAAAGTTGGTTCAGTGTGTTGTAAAAGACATTTTTTCTCTCCAGAATCTATTATACATATCTATAAGTTTACTATTATTCTATGCTTAGAATTTTTCTGCTGCGTATGATCCGGGGCTCCTGCTATTTACCTTGAGTTTTTTGATAAAATTCAAAGAATCAGCAATATTATCAGTCCTGCTCTGGCAACTCAGCTTTAGTCACTTTACCACCATCATAAAATCGCCTCCCTGTGCCTTTTCTATTCATACTTTCATGGTAATTGTTCAGATGAGCTCTTTGTTATGGTACCTGGACTTTATGAATTGAAGTGCTGTACTTGACAGGTGTTGAGATTTTACCAATTTACAGTTGAGTTTGCGTACATACTATGCTCACAGTTTTTTCTCACAATTCTTGCTTGTGGAACTTATTTCCATCTCCATGATTTCCAGCCAACTTCAATATTTAAAAAATTTAAATGCAATGTCAATTGTCAATTGCTATTTATTGTCTTTGTCTCCGCTCATTAGTAATGTTTATGTTTTCTAATTCATCCTCACCCAGTAAGACTGTGTGTCTTAGTGGCTTTACTGCCTTTTTGGGGGTAATTTTGATTAAAAAAATTCCTGATGTCCTTTCTTGTTTCCTTAACTTTGCTCCAAATAAAATAATTTACAATTAAACTTCATTGCTTTTGTGTGATGGGTGTTTGATTGATTAAGATTAGATTAGGAGTAGGTTAAAATAGCCAATCTAGTTGAGGAGGATGTTAGTAATTCAACTGGGAAATTTGACAGATTTAGGAAAATACTAGACTACCCATAAACCCATTGGTTTCCTTTTAAAAGCAGTTCATGATACAAAAGGATGAGGTAACAATATTATCAATTTTATTATAAGTTACACATATTTTAATTAGTATTTGCAATGCAAGTTATTGTAATAATCATTATTAATCACATTAGACAATATTACTTTGTTCAAAGGCAATAAGAAATGAATAACTAGAAAGGTTTTCAGACTGCATGTTTATTTTTCACACACAAAATAGTTGGAATATAATATGCAAGTGTTTCTTTATATATATGAATTGATACAATAATGTATATTGAAAATCGATGCTGAATTTCCAATTAAAAATGCTAGAAAACAAAACAAACTGCACTAGATCAAGAACCCCATTGTCTAATTTTAATGAACTTTGGCACTGCACACACCAGAGGTACAATTTACTCCTAAATTGGTTGAGGTATTATGTATCGTCTAAGCTGTATCTCGGGAACACACACATACATGCAAGTAGAGTTGACACTGTAAAAGCATAAAACAATGACATGTTTTGTCTTCAATAACAGTCAGCTTTATATAAACTAGCATAGTGCCTGTAAAAAGTGATTTGATTTTCATGTCTGAATTGGCACCTCTGCTCAAGATCCGAGTACTCTTCTGTACCAAATATAAGTGACAGTACAATTAAATTATTTTCTTCAATGCCACCCGACCCATAGTGCTTATTTGGTATGGAACACTTATTATTTTTAAAATGGCATAATTAATTTGTTCTGGTTTATTAAAATTATATAAAAAATTCCTGTCAGTTCCTCTATTTGAACCCGTAAATAGTTGAAAAAATTCCCACCAGCATGACTAGTACTTGTGCACTCTGTAATTAGTTGGAGAAATGTGTTATGTTCATATATATATAATATATATATATATATATATATATCATATTAATATCTTTAATTTTTTTTTGTTATTTCTTTATTATTCACTATTTTTTTAAATGGATTGGTCCACAGTCTTAACAGTGATATTTAAATTTTACAACTGTTAGTTTTCAGTTAGTACCTTAATTATTGCTGCATGCATGAAATTCAAAGGTGTACCACATGGTGAGGAAAAAAATGTATATTTAATAATAATGTGTACACACACACACACATATAATAATAATAATAATAATAATTTAAGAGATTTTGGTCAGAAGAGATGAATATACAGATGTTCATGAAATATAACCAAAATGAATCTTTAAGGTTTTCTTCTTGATTATTATTATTATTATAATGCTCTGTAGTCTACATTGAGCTCTCCCTGGATTAATATTCCCCTTGGAATTATCCCTACTAATTACAAATTGGTAATATTTATATGGCCGGTGTGTACTCCCTCCGAACTCTGTGACGAGGGGGAGGCAAGCCCGATTGGGGGGTTGTCCGAGGCAGTGCTTTGTGACTCTTGCTATCTTATCAACATTTGTTTTTCTCTAACTACATTTATATATGTTACACATTAATCTATGCACAACTGATAATTAAAAGGATGAAAAATTTTCACAGATTTTGACGTCAGTCTGGAGTTTGTTTTTTTTTCATTCGAAACAATGAATTTATTTTGTTTGTGCCAAGCCTTGAAAAAACACTATTTTTATTCACTATTTTTTACCCATCTTTTTAACAAGAAAAATCTCAAGTTGTTGTTAAAAATTGCCACAAAACACGAAATGATCTATTATGACATGTCTCTAATTTTTATTTAGATACATTGTATTTATTTTCAGTTTTTCTAGTTGAATTATTTACCTATATTGCATATGATCCATTATTATACATAATTAGGTTGCAATAAAATTTGTATTTTATATGAATATTATCTTATTACCTTACCTTGAGATGTAGTAGAGTGGGGGGGGATCTGTATTATAGATGCATTGGGGGCCCACAAGACCCTAACACTGACCATATATATATATATATATAATACATACAACTACTGATCTGTTTCTGTCCAAATGAGAAGAGAACTGAGAAAAACAAGATTGGGGGTGATAAGGTGTAAAGAAGAAAAAGGCAGGGGGAAATAAATGATAAAGCTATTGAAAAGAAAAAAAAAAGGTGGGTCAAGATGGAGATGAAAGACCTAGAAAGACTTTCACTCTGAAAATTCTTTTAGAATTTGTGAAGTTTTATTTAATTTGTTTTTTTTCTTTTTGGAGCTTGGCCCAGACCTTTAGTAGAAAATTAGGTCATTATTCCAGTACAGAAGTCTCTGGTCATAATTTTAATCAGCAGTCAGCAAATCCTTTTTGCTATTACTTTGACACAACTATTTCCGAGGGGGCTGTTATCCTGAAACTTTTTACCTATGGTGAAATAGATTGTGACTGATAAAATAAAAGAAATTTATAATATATATATATAGTTATATATTTATGCAGCAATCCTTTGTTTATGCATGTTTCATTAAAAATGACAGACAAGGTACTACAGTCAAGCTTTTTATTTAATTTTTCTTGTGTTCGAACAAGAGCTTTCTTTTCTGGACAAAGAGTGTGTAAAAACTGTCCAAATGTTTTATAGTTCTGAGTGCTTTCGGCTATACCTTTAGCCATTATCAAGGATGATTCAATTTCTAAAAAGAAAAAGCCAACTCTTAACAATATTAACTCCGAACAAGCCCACAATGTGCTAACCGTATTCAGAAATTAAAAACATCTCTATAACACATTAAAACATACACATTATGCAAACACTCACTTAAGCTCGATAATGGCTAAAGGTATAACCGAAAGCACTTGGAACTATAAAACATTTGGACAGTTTTTACACGCTCTTTGTCCAGAAAAGAAAGCTCTTGTTTGAACACAAGAAAAATTAAAAAGCTTAATCGTAGTACCTCGTCTGTTGTTTTTAATGAAACATGCATATATATATATATATATATATATATATATATATATTTTCTAATTGTATTGTTATGATTTTCTATACAAGCATACTTTTTCATCATTGGGCAGGTAGTAAGACAAGTAAATTATACAAAATGGCAAATATGAAAGAAAATAACATGAAAAATTTGAAAGAAAAAATCTCAACTAAGTTGTGCCACCTTTTTCCTCTGCAAAAGAAAAAGAAAGAAAGATGAGAAAACAAATAAATAAATAAATTCCAATTGTTTGCTTGATGCACTATACTTGGCAAAATCCTGTCACCCTCCCAGTAATTTCGAATTTTGCTCTGTCCCAGATAATTTAGCCCTATTTGCCAACTGCTGATTTAAAAAAAAAAAAAAAGGAAAAAGTTACTGATGACATTCATCTGCACACATTCTGTGTATTTATTTGCTTTCAATTTTCAAGTAACATTCAAAATAAACGCATAGGCATTAAAACACAATGTACCTTTTTCCCACCTACTGTCACTTTAACAGATAGTCCAAATGAACGAAGAGGTAAGTGTGAGGTTGTGCAAGTTTCTGTCTCTCTAATTGATTGTCAGGTGGTGGCCTGTCAGTCTAGACATTAAAGAAAATAGATGTAGACAGATAAATAATTTGTGTCTATGTGTCACACTGTAATATAAGGGCTAAATAATAAACTTATTTGTAAGAAATTGCATGCTTTATTCTCCTGTCTGTCGGACTTCGATTTGATTGAAGGGAGAAAATGTTGATGATTGACCATTGCTTATTGAAATCTTTATCTTGGTATTTGTTTCAACAATATTCTGTGGATTGAAAATCAGGAAGAAAGGATTTGTCAATGGTCAGGAATTAATACATATGTTAGGGAAGATAGGGTTATTAATTGCATCTATATTGTATAATGGCATTATTACTGGTTTTACTGTAGTATGTAATGAAAATCATGATGAAAGGGATTGTCTGTGGTCAGGAATTAATAAATAAGTAAGAATAGTAAGCATAGTGTAATGGCATTGTTAATGATTTTACTATAGAAATGTAATTAAATTCAGAATTGATGGGATTGTCTGTGGTCAAGAAATAAATACTTTAATGTTGTGTGTTTAATGACTGAAGTTTTGAGAATGACTTTGCAGAAAAGACAAAAATGTGAACATTTGCTGCAGAAAAAATATCAGAATATATATATATATATATACACCAGAAACACACACACACACACACACATATATATATATATATATATATATATATATATATATTATAAATTAATTGATTTAAAATATGGTTTTTCCGCTACACAGTTCTAACCATGTTTCAAAAATGGAAGGTCCGAATTTAATTTTGTAATTAAATTAAAGACATTAGTTCCATTTCATCCTCAAGCAAATTTTGGAGTAACTTTTAAAATTACTGGGTTTTAAAGACAGCAAAAATCATAATTCACGTTTCCAAGGATACAGAGAAATTCATTTCAACCAGACGAGGAGTGTTTGCGTGTTCATTATGTCTGTATTTTAATGTATCAGTTATTAGTTACATTTTGGTAGGGATGTATTCTTCAAGGGAATCTGACATCCGTTAAATGCATGTCGTCTAGATTTTTTAAAAATTTTATTGTTAACGGCAAAAATTATATATATATATATATATATATATATATAAAAATATATATATCTGTTAAGAGTTCAAAAAAAAAAATACTGTACCGAAAACGGATGTATATAAAAAAAAAAAGTGCTCAGTATAGCTGACTTGAAAAAAGACATGCAGGGCAAGTAAATATAACAAAAGGGTAAAAACGTCTTATATAACCGCACACTAACTTGGTTTTGACCATCAGGTCTCTTCAGGTGGTGGGCAATAAGTGATTGTAATATGATACTCCAATTATTCAACTATGGCACAGGAAGTTGAGAAGGAGAGAAAGTGTAAGCAAAAAAAACCCCAAAACACTATTTACATTATTCGGACTATTGTCCTCATCTTTGTCACCATATCTATTACAATGTTTCGGCCATTGTACACACCGGCCTTCTTCAGGTGGTTGGAATGTTGAACTGAACCCTTTATTTCGCTCACTGGGGTAGACTGTTCTAGTTCCATGTGCCCTGTTTAATGGATGTCAGTTATCAGTTATCTCCTGTTAATTCCCCTCTCCAAGTTCTCCACTACCTTAAACGTGTCCTGTCACTGGATCTAACTAATGCCTTTATCCACTGTGCATGTGTTCTTGAGGACTAGAACAGTATACCCTAGTGAGCGAAATAAAGGGTTCAGTTTGACATACCAACCACCTGAAGAAGGCCGGAGCATACAATGGCTGAAATGTTGTAATAAATATGGGGACAAAGATGAGGACAATAGTTCGAATAACATAATTAGTGTATATGATACCTCATCTCAGAAATATAGACAGAGACTGAAAAAAAAATATTATTATTTTTCATCTGGGGTCGTACTTATTATTGCCTGCCACCTGAAGAGACCTGGTTGTCAAAGCAAGGTTGTGCGCCAGTTACATCAGGTGTTTTTACCCCCTTTTTTTATATATATATATATATATATATATATATATATATATATATAAAGATAAACCTAGGGAGCCAGTCAAACCTACCTAGGTTTCACCTAAACGGATCGTCAGGGTAATGCTTACCCTGCATTATCTGGACGATTAGTTTAGGTGAAACCTAGGGAGGTTTGCCTGGCTCCCTAGGTTTATCATAGGTTTGCTCTACTTTGTGTATTGAGCATTTTTCGTGATTGCCTTTACTCGTTTTGGAGGTTTTTTCTTTGGACTCTGAGCTTGAACTCTGAACGATTGTTTTCGCCTCGGTTTCATGTTCTTGGTTCTTTCTTTTTTTATTCCTCATTTTCCTTAGGTACTGGTTTTTTCTACTATGTCTAAATACCCAAGGTTTTTCCAAGTTTAGTACCACCATTTATATAATATATATATATATATATATATATATATATATATATATATATATATATATAAGAAGATTGCAAATATGTATCTTGGTAGGAATGAATAAGAATGAAAAATATGTTTGTATTCCAAATTGACCCCCCAAAAAAAAAAAATGTTGGACAACCAAACCAACTTTGAATATTGAAGATAAGCTGAAAATTCTGCAAACACTTGAATAAACATACCTGTTCTTCTTTTTCTCTCTTTTTCTGATTTGACATTTTTTCACCTTTTAAATATTGATTAAAAAAATGTTATTTACAACTTGCATGTATTTGATTGCAGTAAGAAAAAGTTGGCTTTTGATATCTGTCTCATTGAGTAAGTAAACATGAGGAGTCGTATTTTGTTAGCAGATGACAAAGGTTTTCTATTTTCAGTGAAATGAAGAACTGGATCAGAGTTATTATTGACTTTTGGGTTGAATGGTATTTATTTGCAGAAGTCAAAATTTAATAATTAAAATAGCTACATCTAAATATTTCTGTAACATAAAAAAGAATTAGAGCACACACACACACACACACATATTAATAAGTACACATACATTTACTTAGTAGCGCAACTCAGAGTTTCATGGTTACCCAATTCATCAGGGAAAATGGTATGGGAACTATTTAATATGGTTGTTTTTTAAAAAACATAGGTATCTGTATATTTATTAATATATACTTTATAGCTCTGTTTAACTACATTGAGCACTGTTTTATTTATACCTTAAATAAATACTTACTTGCTCATCTGTATATGTACATTATCGCATGCATATATAGTTGTTAATATCTCGTTATTTAGCTTATGTTCACACTTATCTACCCCCTTCTCTCTCTCTCTCTATATATATATATATATAATATATATAGCAGTAGGTTTCAGGAAAAAAAACTGTCAAAAATAAAATCTAAGATAAGTTTAAAAATTTGTTATAATTTGTAGTAGAAAAAAGAAGTTCAGAGAATGTAAAAACATCTTTTCAGCCAAAATTTTCTTCTGCTGAAAAGAGATAAGTATGGGATTCTGCAATAGGTTATGGTCAGTCATCTCCAAAATTGTCAGCTTGTCTGTATTACATCACCAAGTGGCACTGTTCTTCAAAGAGATAAGCAAAACAACTAGAGATCAGAAGACTTACACTGACAAGTGAAATTTCTCTAAGTCAGTACATTTGTACATTCTTTTCACTTGTCAACAGTGAGCAATGACAATTACTAAAATGTCTAAAGTTTCTCAATATTAAATTCCTGTCTTTTCTACAGACATTTAAAATAATAACACTGTTTACTGTGAAAAAATATATCCACAAAAGGCAACATATATGCACTTTGACATGCAAAAGCCTCCTGCAAAAATGTAAATTGTAGTTTTAAATTTGATCATAACGATTGGAACTTTATTTACTATATTAATTGTGACTTTGACTAATTATCTGCTATACATACACACACATACAACATACACAGTGATTGAAAAGTAACCCCCTATTTTATGTATGAGTGTCCATCCAGGAGCCTTGACTTAACACCCTGTAACTTTTTTCTTTGGGGGTTGGTTAAAGTAGCAAGTCTATTATACCAAACCAAGATTTTGGAAGAATTTGAAGGGTGAATACAAGAAGTCATGTCTTCCATACCACAAGAGTTTCTGGTGAAATCAGTTGACTTGATTCCTGGGTGGGTCAAGAAGCTGGTAACAAAATCTGGTTCCCATATCGAATTTTAAATAAAACCATATGCTAAACACTTTCCTTTCATATACATTTCTTATAAAAATTATATTTAATGAATAAATTATAAATATTTTGAAATGGGTAGTTACTTTTCAATCACCCTCTGTGTGTGTGTATATATATATATATATATATATAAACTACTATATATTTACTGCATTGCTTATATTTCTTCTGAACATGTAATAGATTATAATTTTGCCTATGGAAAATGCAAACTATTATACATTTTTATTTTAATCATTTCACCCGAAGGAAGGCAATAAAGGCACTAAGATACAAGGAATTATTATGTGTAAAAGAAAAACATAATTGAGGAGAGAGAACAATAAAAGAACAAGAATTAAGAAGACAGAAGATAACGATTGATATTGCATTTAATTTTTTTAAGGATCAAAGTTGATTGGAAAGCAGAATTGAGTCCCACAAGTAAGAAGTGGGAGAGAAGAAACTGTTAGGATAGAACTTACGTTTGCATCTAGCCATTTCAACTGTAAAACCTTACAACCAATCTCGTACAGTGCGCAAACTCATGAAGTCAAGGTACCGAAGAAGGAAGTTCATTGGAACAATTATGAAAATATTTTATAGAAAAGGCACAGGGAAGTTACGTTACAGTAGTGGGAAAGTGACTAAAGTTGAGATGCCAGGTCAGGAGTAATAACATTGCAGATTTTTTGGATTTTATCGAGAATCTCTAAATGCACAACAGAAGCACCAGTGTAGATGTGGCAGCATTCAATGAATAGATGAATGGTAGACTTAGGAATGTGCAAGACCATTTCTGGCAAGAAAAATTGTCTATGACGACACAATGAACTAACTTTCTTAGCAAGAAACCTAGCAATTGGTTCAATAAAATTGTTCAGTTTCATGTTAGCAGAAAATGTTTGCCTGTGAAGGCATGATGTGTAACTCTCTTGGAGGTTAGCATTAGCCATGTTGATGGAAGGCAAAAAAAATTTGATTAAATGTTGTGGTCTGTTAGGGGCCAGAAAAGAAAGACATGGGAAGAAAAAGGTAGGTTAAACAAGTGCATTGAAATAACAGATATATACAAAGTAAGGGTGTGATTAGTCAGCAGATAGAAGTGTCCGTCCAAACTGTCAGGTTACACTGCATCTCGACTGCCTCTTGGAAGTCTCGCAGGTTAGTACTTATGAAAGGAGGAAGAGTTCATTCCCATGTAGGTAGGTCACCATAACATTAAAAAAGAACAGTTTCATTTTGGAGTCAAAATTAAAATCTATTTCTTCCCCTGGTTAACAACAGATTGAAGGTCTTTATTGAGATCAGTTGCCAATATGACCTTATCGAACTTATCAGAATTAGGATTAAAACAGGAGTAAATAGATGTGTCATCAGCATAGATACTGAGACAAGAGCTAACCATTTTTATGATTGCTTCTTAATACTAATTTTAATTAACAGTACTTTTTACTATGTTAAAAAAATTTAGCATGTTTAAATCAGATTGAAATGCAGTTGAAATCACTTTATTGATTCATCAGAAATTAATAATAATGATAAATAATTAACTAGTCATAATAAAATCATATTAACTAAACCAGAATTATTACTTAGGGTATATGAAAAAATTTTTTATTTATTTTAAATGTTATTTCATGTCAGTCAGTTAAGTGCCACATGTGATACACGCTTAAATGATCATGTATCTTTCAATTCATGACTGACAAGGCAGAAGATTTTTCCTGCAGTAGGTTGACATTTCTTTTTACAGTAGACTGGTTGCCAACCAAGGCTAAAGAACCAAGTCTGTCCTGCTATTCAATCCATAGCTGGGAGGAGAAGCTGGATTCAAACCTTTCCCAAGTGTATTTGTGCATAAGTAAATCTAATGAACTTGACTGGAATTTAAACTTGGCTCTCCAAGTTCTCATTCCAAGTTGATATCCATTACACCACAACACACATCCATGTACACACCCCAAAAGCATGGCTTTATTATATTGTTAATATATTATATATATATATATATAGGTTTATAGCCACATCACACTGAAACGTTGGTTCCTATATGATCATCAAAGTTAAACAATGTTGAGCCTGGTGGTTGACTATGCTTGGCTGTTGGATGTTCAGGTGGTGTAATGGATAATGGCTTGGAATTCTTAATCGGAAAGACAAGTTCTAATTCCGGTTGGGTTTGTTATATTCACTTACACACAAATACTTTTGGGAAAGGTATGAATCCACCCCCCAGCTATGCGTTAATTAGTAAAACTTATATCACTAAATCATTATTATCTCCAAAAAGAAAAGAAAATTCTTAGAATCTTAAGATATTTTCTGGTTTTAAATAAATAGCAAAGGGTTGATAACCCATAAAAAATAAATCAATCTATCATATAATGTATACCATCATCAGTCCCATTCAGTTCTACTTTGTGCTTCAGATGTTATAATAATAGATAAAAGAATTGAGCTTTGAGCAATTTTGAAGGCTTATTTTAAACTGAGAAAACTGTATACCTGCTGTGTCAATCTCAAAGTAACATATGACCACATCAATTGAGACTTCCTCTTCTCATCCATTACAAACCACCTTCCAAGTTCTTAAATTATTTTAAGAGAAAGGTTTTATATATTTCAACTCAGAGTAGTACAAACTGCTTGGTCAATGAAGCCAAATCTTTCCTTGTTCTGAGTTTGATGATAAACTACATCCAGCAACAAGACTTTTAATTGGGAGATTGGAGGTTTTGAGGAGCGTGGAACCACCAACTGCTGTTGTCCCCAGGTCCACCCTGACCCAGGGTGGTAGCACCTGTTAGGGTTCCAGCTATGGGCAAATAGTGGACCCCCCCAAACAAAAATCAACAGTACATTTATATAATAAAATGAGCAATAAGATATTTTTATAGCAAAATGGCAATGCAATGCTAAAAAAAAATTATAAAAATACATTTTTATAGTAAAACTACCAACAATACATTTCATGATCTACAAAATATATATCTAAAAAACATACCTTTATTCTGAAAGCATAAAATCACATACAAAATATTTAGATTTTGGTATTAAATAACGCATAATGGTTGATATACTGCGAAACAAAATAAACCAACCAACCAACCAAATCTTTCCTTATAAGGAAACAATATTATAATTACCATTAATCCAAATTTGATTTTGTTTTGTACATGGATACAGCAGAAACTGTTTATTTTTTATATTAATTATGACTGATAACCAATGTTGATGTTGACGCTTTTGGAGATGTTTCATCATTTTTAATAATACTGAAAATACATTACTGAAAGAGTTAATCATAAAAATGTTTGATTTTTACTTATATATGTTATAAATTTTATTGATTTTGTCTTTTCTGACTTACATCAAATGATAAATTGTCCATACACACCTGTAGTCACTTGATTTCTTTTATTATCAGCAAGGGTACTTAAACAACCATCAAGGACCCATGAGAAAAAAATAGTAAATGTGTTTCACCAGCCCTGCCCACTATTTGTATGTATGTATGTATGGGGGGGGGCTATATTGGCAGTAATAATTAGAACATCCATTTCAGAAAGAAGATAAACTATTTAAACACTTTGAAAGATAATGTCATCAGATCTTCTTGGTTATTGCAAATGTTTTGAGGTTTTTAATTGCAGTTCTCTGCTGTCAATCTGGTTGACAGGAAATCTACATTGTTAGAATTTGTTTTATTTCTCCATCAAACTCAGTAAATTTATCATTTTAAGTTTGAAGATTTATTGCAAGAATGAGCTCTTGTACTTATTATAAACAATCCTTTTGTTTGAGGTGTTTTTTTTGTGTTCTACAATGATTCATTCAGACAAGTTTCCTCATCTTTGTTGTTTGTATCAAAATATTTTGACTGTTGTCATCTCCATTCTTTTTCAAGTGTTTGTTGAATGACTAAACTTCTAGGAATGTTAAATGGAACCCTATATTTGATTCAAGGAAATATGTTGGGCTTCATTACCATTTACCAGGTTCACTAGTTGGGCAGAAGGCTATGACTTGAACAAAACAGATGACTAAATGGAATTGATAAACACATGTTCAATAATTATAATTATGATGGCAAAGAATGAATTTAAGAATAATGACTAATAATTTAAATAAGATAACCTTGCCTATTATTGTGTGAGATCCACCTTCAATAATTAATACACAACCTAATTAAAATTAACAGTAGATAAAGTAGGAACATGAATTTAATTATATTGATTGTTCAATGAAGCCTGAGATGTACTTGTCAAAATATTACGATTATTGGATGCTGAGTAACTTTTTTAATCCCAAGAGCCACTAAATGTGGAGGATCACTGAATAGTTTTGTTTATAGGTGTAAGAATTTTAGATTATGAGGATATGTAGGATAGATAATGATTGAATCTAGACTGTAAAAAATGGCTCTTGAGAAGAAGCTGTCTGAATGGAGATTTCTTCTTGACAATGGAATATGAAGGGGAATAGTTTTTCATAGCATGGAAGGTCTTAGCTATAAAGGTGGAACTAAAGAATATAGCTTGTCAAAATTTCATTTTCTTTGGTCTTCTTACTCTGACAGTGAACCATAGATGGATTCAAGGCAATTTATAGATGTGGTGATGATGGCAGGGATGGTAAGAGACTATCCCAGAAACCTCAACCATAGGGGCCAAGCCTGAATGAGAGCCACAGGCAGAGCTTTGTGACCCTCACTATTTTACCTACACTTATATACATTAGAAATTAAACCAAGCACAACTGACTATTAAAGGATGAAAAAAATTTTGCTTATTTTGACATCATTCTGGGGTCTTCTTTTTTTTTTTTTTGTCCAAATACGTGAATTTGTTTTGTTCATGCTAAATTTGGAAAAAACACTATATAAAATACACTATTTTTAATCCATAATGTTGAATGTGTTAAAATTGTTAAACATTTGTACCAAATTTTATGTTAAACTTAGATAAATACTGCGATGCCTTTGGTAGGTAGTATTATGCATCTCAATTCGTTAAGATCATTTTTCGTAATGAATCTGATAGCATAGTTGTTGTAAATTCAAACCCTGTTCTGGGTAGTATAGACTGAGGGACAACAAGAAACTATCCATAACAGAACATTGCTAAAAAAGAAGATGAGATATCCCTAGATATAGATGGCAGCACTAGAAAAATTAATAAAGGATTCTATTCAAAATTTCATTAGGGTTACCCATACTGACAGACATTTGAAGCAGACTAGAAAGCCAAATTTAAAAAATGATAACTCTTCATCTGAGAAATTCTGACATAAAATTAATGTGTGTGTGTATTCATTTTATGTTGAAATATATATATATATATATATATATATATTACAAATATTATATTTGCTTATTTTTAGCATAATCCGATTATGCTAAAAAATAAGTAAACATAATGTTTGTAATTTATTTAATCAGACATGCCTAAAAGAGAATTTGCTGCTTAAATACACAAATATGCACACACACACACACACACACACACACATATATATATATATATATATATATATATATATATATATGACCCCATGCAGACAGTACAGATGTGGGATCTTATATATTTTTATTAATATATACTTAATAGCTCTGTTATTTTGCCTTGAGGACTGTTTTTCTTGCAACAAAGTATATATGTATGTGAAAACTTATGCATACCCTTATTCATATTTATTTATTTGATTATATTCATATATATATATATATATATATATATATATATATATATATATATAAAAAGGGAAAGAAGTTTTTGTGATATATAAAAATTAAATTTTTTTTCTTATTATATATATATATAAGATAAAGATTAGATATATATATATATATATATATATATATATATATATATATATCTAATCTTTATCTTAGAAAAACTTATTGTTGTTTCTTTTAAATATTTTAAAGTGTAAAAGATGAAAATGATTTCATAAAATGTTTGCATCTTCTTAACAAAGTGTATTTCATTTAGTTAATCATGTTTTCTTTTGTTTTGAATTTGCTCATAAAGAATTTTTGTGATATTATGGATAAATTAATTTTAATTGTACTTCAGCAGAATTCCTTGGACCATTCCATTATCAATGCCTGTATATTCTTTTGTATTCATTCATATTTGACTTTTGATAATAGAATCGCAAAGTACCATAAATCCCATAAACATGTTTCTAGAGATTAAGTTCTTGCTAAAAATCCTCTTTTGTTCTATAAAATACTTTCTATCTCAGATATAGGAAAGTAAAAATAATATATTAGCTAAAATGTATTATAAACAAAAAATAAAGTTCATAGTCCTAAAATACAAGAAATAATTTTAAAAATCCCCAAACTTTCAACAGTTCAACAAAGCTAAAAAATATATAAGCCAAAATGTGCTAAAAACAATAAAGATGAAGAAAATAATTGGAAAAAATATCTAGAGATAACATGATGAAAGCAAGTAAGAGGAAGGGAGTTCTACTGTTGGGAAGTGCAAGAAAAGAAACTGCTGGAGTAGAAGTGACAGTTGCATTTAACTATTTCAACAATAAAATGTTGGGACTTAGATGCCAGTAGATTGTAAGATGGACTCTGATGAGAAAAACCTTCTGGCATGACTCAGCGAACTGACTTTCCTTGCAGAAGATGCAGCTATTGATTCAATGTAGTTGTCCTACCTCAGGTCATTGAAAAACGTGAGGCCAAGAAGGCACATTGAAACACTCTCATGGCATTGATCATCATCCATAATGATGGGGACAGGGAAATATTTTTGTGGCAGTTAAATGAGAGCATTTTAGTTTTGGAGGCATTAATGTTAACAAGCCATTTCCTGCCCCAGTTAACCACTGATTAGATTTCCTTTTTAAGAGCAACAGCCAGATTAACTTTGTCGGTGCTCAGGAAGATCATTGATGAAGATCAGAAACAGTGTAGGACTCAGGATAGAGTCTTGTGGAACTCCTGCATTTGTATGGAAATAATTGGAAGAGAACCCATTCAGGATTACCTTCATTTCACGATTTAATAGGAATGATTTAATTGGAATAAATAATCATCCTGTAATACCGTAACACTGAAGCTTATGTTGAAAACCAGCATATCAAATGCTTTTTAGATATCTAGAGTCACAGCTTGAGCTTGAATGTTATTATAAAGAGCTTGAAATACATGTTCAGTTATGGCTGTAAGCACATCAGCAGTAGACCGGGCAAAATGGAATCCATATTGTTTGTCAGAAAGTAGATTGTGGGAGGTAAGATGCTTAACCATGCTGACATTGATTAAAGCCTTGAGGACTTTGCTGAAAAGTGGTAGAAGACTGATAAGGTAGTATTTAGAGAGAGATCAGAAGGTTCTCCAGAGTTCTTAAAAACAAGTATGACAGAGAAGGACTTCCAACAGGCTAGAAAGCAGGAGGTAGTGTGACAATAGTTGTATAGTTTGGAGAGAACTGGAACTAGCTCAGGAGCACATTTCTTTAGGACTGGTGTCCTGTCACCTCCATTTATGGGGGTCTAGTTTAGAAATTATGTCCAAGACCAATGATAGAGTTATGCACATATCACTCAGTAGCGCCTCAGTTCTAGTGGGGAAGTCAGATGTGGGCCCACTGGATGAGTTAAGAGTTGAGTTGGATGAGAATTTTTGAGCAAAGCATTCAGCCTTAAATGCTGTAGATGTAATGACTTAGTTATTCTTAAGACTCCAGCTTTTCAGTTAACCATTATGAAAGTGGATCATTGATAAGTTTAAAATATGAAACTATTAACCAAAATTACCAATAAAAATGTATAGTATAAACCCTTATGTTCTCTATAAATGATGACAAGATATGCATTTGTAGTTCATGTTTAGTTTTGTTGTTGTATCCTGTCTGACAAGTTGCTGAATACTTATCTCAAAATGTCCTCTTCTTTTTCATGCTAATTTGCATCTGATATAAATTATGTCTGACAATTAACAGACTTTTATGTAGATATGCTGTCTTACTCATCTAAAAACTCGGCAGGTAAAAGTTTTATTTGGTTAGGGGCACAACTTGATAGCAACTGTTTATTTGTGAAGATTACTGGGAGAGAAAATTATGTAATGGAATAACCAGTCACCCTTATGAATGATTTCACTATAGGTAATAACTACCTATAAAGTCCACTGTCAACGAGAGACTTGAGGACAAAAAGAGGAAGTGAGAGTGAGATGACGCAAGCACGTCCAACCTTCCAACTAGTGACACTGTGTATAACTGTACCGTATTTCATATTGTACTTGTTGTGTACAATAAACCTTTCTTCTAGTATCCACCTTGTGTTATGTGTTTATTCCCTTAGCACGGAATATATCAGAAAAGTTTTGGAACAATTTAAATGAATAAAATTAAATTTTTTGGGTTTCTGTTGCAACTGCAAGAGGCCATATTATTTTTGTTGTAAAAAATATTTTTCTTGATCCCATAAATGATTCGGAGATAAATTCAAATCTTTTTTTTTTATAATTACATTTTAGTTGTATTGTCCCATAAGTTTGCGAAGACTCATTGCACTTACAAATATTGTTTAGTTAATTGAACACTTTATTTATTACTGACTTAAAAAGAAATATAACCATAACTAACAGTAGTTTGACTATTTGAAATAAATTCTTTTTGACTGTTTAAATAGAATGCTTTATTTAGGAAAAAACATTAAATTTTGGCATCAAATGGCCCAATGTATTGATATACCATAAAAAAAAAAGAAACTTTATTTATTGACCTGATGTTGTTGACACAATGTTTCAGCCAATCCATTCTTTTGTCTTCATCAAGTGTTTATTTTGTGAGAAAAAAAAGAAACCCCTATTTTTTTTCCTTAAATACAGAGGGCTCTATTTTCTTTCATTGTTTTTTTAAGTGCAGTACTAAATTGGTGGAAAAGTCTCAAAGTTTTACAGTTGAAATGGTTAGATGTAAGCATAAGTTTATGCTAGCGTTTTCTTCTATTGGACTTCTGGCTTGTTCAACTCTTTTCTAGCTTATGGTTTATGTTGAAACTTGACTAATGCATGGAATAATAATGCAACACAAAATGTACTTAGAACAAAATGTATTGAAACAAGAAAGTGTACACAATATTTACATATAGTCTTTTGTATATTCCTGGGAAGACCGTTCCTGGAGAATGTGTTGACTTAGTCGCAGTCGGGCAGAGTCTCTGGATTGAATCTCTTGATTCCTCCTCTTCCCTTCCCATTACCAACCATATTTATATGGTCGGTACTCCACTATGCAAATTAGGTGGATCCTACCACAACACCCCCCTCCCAAGCCTTGGAATCCCTTTTGGATTTCCAACTGGCTTCCTATATGGGTTGATGATTATGGCTATTTCTTTGTAGATCCATTTGCATAATTCATATGCATATGTCCATCTGCTTAATTTTAATATTTTTTCCGTTTTGGATTCACGTCCAATGGGTCCGTGAACTTCCGTTTCCTACCAGATCTTCTTGGTTCAGGAGTATTCTGTGGAGGTTCTACTTGAAACATATCATACATTACATCAATGGGATCTTCCTCCTAATCCGGTATACTCTCTTCATGCTCTATAACGTAACATTTTTTAAGTTGGTTCTGGTGCCTTTTATGAGTATTCTTCGGCCCTTTAATTATGTAAATCAGGTCACCGATTCTCTTGTCCACTATGCCTCGCTCCCAGAACTCAACGTTGTTTTTGTAGCACTTGAAAAACACCTTCTCTCCGGAGGTGTATCTTTTTCTCGCTGTATACATAGTATTCTTTACTCTATTTTTTCCTGGCAAAAGCTTGTCAAACACTGACTTAACATTCCTAGCGAACATTAGTTCAGCTGGTGCCATGTTTGAGTGTGTTCTCTGGTTTGGCGTGATTCTGTATACTTGTAGGAATTGCTGAAGCGCCTTTTCCGTTGGAACTCCTGAGGCTTTCTTCAGAGCGCGCTTTAAAGTATCGACAAATCTTTCTGCGAGTCCATTGGACTTCGGATGATACGGCGGCGTCGTTATGTGGTTAATTTGATATAACTCACAAAATTCCTTAAATTCTTCAGAAGTGAATTGTGTAGCATTGTCACTCACAATACACTCTGGCACACCGAACCGTGCAAATAGTTCATGCAAAAAAGTTGTTGTGGTATTGGACGTAGGCTTTTTGCAGCGTAGTACTTCCGGCCATTTTGTAAAACTATCTACCACTATTAAGTAGTAATAATCTTCTACTGGACCAGCGAAATCAATGTGTAATCTTGTCCACGGATGATCCGTCTTGAGCCATGGTTTGTGTACTATAGGTGGTACCTTAGCTGCTAACGCACACCCTTTACATCGATGAACCATGTTTGCGATATCCACATCCATTCCTTTCCAATATACAAAGCTTCGCATTAAGCTTTCTGTTCTATTAATCCCCGGGTGACCCATATGAAAGTCCCGTAGTATTCTTTTCTGCAACGTTTTTTGGTACTACTACTCTCTCACTATATAATAAAACTCCTTCACCTATTGAATAAATCTCCTGCAATTTTGGGTCATTTGCTACCATTTTGCTTTTTATTTCTAAAATGAAATCATCGCTTTCAGCTTCTTTTTTAATTTCCTTTAGTGTAACCGGTAGCTCTCTTACAATGTTGTTTACCATGCTTTTCACCTCATAATCTGCTCTGATATTTGCAATAATTGATTCTTCGAATCTTTCTTCTTGACTCGGTACGAGTCTTGATAAACTATCCGCATGAATTATATTTTTGGATGATAAGTGCTTTATTTGAAAATCATAATTGAGAAGAATGGTTCCCCATCTCAACAGACGATTTGCCGTATAAACGGGTAACCCTTTTTTTTGAACCAAAAATAGTGATCAGAGGTTTATGATCCGTTTCAAGCATAAAATGTCTGCCGTGGATGTATCTATGAAATTTTGTTATGGAAAAATGATACTCAGCGCCTCTTTTTTCTATCTGGGAGTAACTTTTTCTCCTGGGAGTAAAGTTCTCGAAGCATGTGCAATTGGTTTCTAGAACCATCTGGCATTATGTGTTGAATACACGCTCCTATCCCGTATGAACTAGCGTCACTTGCCACTACAATATCCAGTTTTGGATTGTAATGGGTTAAAAAGAGGTCAGACGTAAGCATTTTCTTTATTTCATCAAAGGCTTTATGACATTCTACCGTCCATTCCCATGCCTTGCCTTTTTTTTTTTTTTTGTTCATTCAACGGAGCTCTTAAATTGTACATTCCTTTAATGAACGCTTGATAATAATTTGCAAGCCCCAGAAAACTCTGTAGCATCGCCACATTAGTGGGCGTCAGCATGTCTCTAATCGCAATGGACCTTTCCGGATCTGGAACTCTGCCATTTTTGTTGATTATGTGACCTAAATACTTAATTTCCTCCAAACCAAATTCGCACTTTGACTCTTTGACTTTAAATCCAAAGTCCTGAATCTTTTAAATACTTGATTGAGATGCTCGATGTTCGTCGACGGTTTCGCTCCTTACTATGATGTCGTCTAAGTAAGCGCACGCAAAGTCTAAATCATTCAACATGACGTCCATAGCTTGTTGAAAAATGGCTGGTGCCACTTTAATACCAAAAGGAAGCCTGTTGTACTTGAATAACCCTCTATGCGTGTTTATCCTAGTAACTTCGAACATTCCTCTTCGACGGGAATTTGGAGATAGGCATCTGATAAGTCGATTTTTGAAAATATAACTCCACCATTTAGCTTGTTAAAAATCTCTTCCGTACTCGGTAACGGGTAATGGTAGTCCTTAATTACCGAGTTCAACCCTGTCGAAAAATCGATGCAGACTCTGACTTGGTTTGATTTCTTTTTATGCACACAATCGGCGCAGCCCATGAATTAGATTCTACTTTCGAAATAATTCCCATTTTTTTTCCAACCTATCAAGTTCTTCGTTAATTTTCTCTACATTTGCGAAAGGCACGTTACGTTTCTTTTTAAAAATTGGCATAGTATTTTCCTTTAATTCAAATTTGGCTTCAAACTTGTTACATCTTCCAAGACCAGGTGTGAAGGTTTCCGGAAACTTTTTCTTTAATTCATCTTTAATGTCCTGTCTTGTTTGCGTATTACTTTCTACTTTTCTGCAGAATGAGTTTAACGGTTTATCCCACAATTCGAATGTTTCAATAAAATCTGTACCCATCAAGTTTTCTCCATTTTTCAGAATGAAAACTTTTATTTTTTTAACTATCCCGTTCAATTTCATGGGAAGTACAACCTCGCCTTCGAAGTTAATTTCCTTTCCAGTTACCGTTCGAGCGCATTTCGTTGACTTCATTATTGTAGGCCTTTTTAAAATTTTCCTTATTTTATAGTTCATTATTGTTAAATCTGAACCCGAATCGAGTTGAAATTTGATATTCTTTTTAAATATTTCAGTCGTCACATACTTCCTCAAATCTCTATCTGATTTGATATTTGAATTTGTTTGTCTAATTCGGCTATTGACTTTTTTCGTTTTACAACACGACCCTTTGTGACCATTCTTATGGCACACGAAACATTTTTTATTTCTATATGGGCAATTTACCTCCCAGTGTCTTTCGTTGCACCGTCTACAATTACATGGTGGAACCTTTTTTTTCTCCTCGTTCTTTTCATTTAATTTTTCGTGTCTATTTTTAAAATACGCCGAATTTTTACTCCAATTTTTTCTGATGGGTAATTTGACTGTTTTTTTTATTTTTTTAATATAAGCAATGCCAGCTTCTTCGAGTTTTTGAGACTCTTTCTTTAAACTTACGGCCCGCTGACACTCCTCTGCTAACTTTTGTAGGGTAAGGTTTTGTTCAGATTCGAGTTTTACGTCTTATTTCGGCACCCTTACTGGATACCAGTCCTTGAGCAAAAATTAAACACTTGAATTCTTCAACCGTAATCTCTGCCAATCTGAAATTGTCACAATGTCTATTCACTATAGATGCATATGTTAAGTAATCCTGATCGTCGGATTTAGCGACATTCATGCATAACCATCGCTTATGCCAAAGCGACATATTTGCTCCAAACAACTCCTTTAGCAATTTCACTGTTTCCGAGAATTCCAATTCATTTGTTCTTCTCGGTAGAATAAAATCTACAAATTTGCTATGTTCTGCTGTACCTAGCTTTCTTAGTAATAGACTGACTTTTCTTGAATTCGACCAGTTTTCACAGTCTGTGCAGAAAATATCTTCATATCGTTTAAAGTACGCTTCAAACGTTTTTCCTTCGTCTGGCACATAGTTGAAAGTTTCCAGCGAATTAAATATGATGTTATTAGAATATTAAGAATTTCCTTCATTTGCCTGATTGTTGATTAATTTCTCCAGTGTTAACTTTTGAATTTCTAAAACCTTGATCTGCATTTCTTCCTGTTTTCCCAGTCTTTCCTCTTGTTTTTCTTGATATTTTTGCTGTCTTTCCTCTTGCTTTTCTTGATATTTCTGCTGTGATATTTGTTGTTCCCTTATTAATAAGGCAAACTGTTCACTTTGACGTTGCTGACTCAACTGCTGGGATTTGAATAATTCAGATATGACTTTGGATAATTCATCCATCTTTAGCTGATAGTGTTCATGCAACAAAGAATATACTTTTAATTTGTGTATCCACGAATATAAGCTGACCAAAAAAATCGAAACAACTTACGACTTTTTTATTTTATGTCATGCTTTATAAAATATTGTTGAGCAACCAAAAAAAAAAAAAAAATTTTTTTTTTTTTTTTTAAAGTTCGTTACCTTTCAAAAGTCGACATGGTGTATTTGTGCGCCTTTTAACTTCATGCATGTTTTTGCAGTCGGCCAGTTTTTTTCTTTTTTTTTTTTTAATTCGCCGTTATTCGTTTACGCCACCTTTCAGATTTTTCTGAGTGAACGTTCCTTTATGCTTAGTCGCCCTTTAACGAGTTCTAAATATCCAGAACTTCAGAATCCTTTGCCGTTCCATTAGATGTTGGACTTTTAATTAATAATTTTTCCTTCAGCCTAGGTTCTTCAAAGACTTGTCCCAATTGTTGAAGGCTATCAATTATCAATTCTTTTTTTTTTTTTGTAAAGTTCTTTCTACCTCGTCGCCATTGTTGAAACTTGACTAATGCATGGATAATAATGCAACACAAAATGTACTGAAACAAGAAAGTGTACACAATATTTACATATAGTCTTTTGTATATTCCTGGGAAGACCATTCCTGGAGAATGTGTTGACTTAGTCGCAGTCAGGCAGAGTCTCTGGATTGAATCTCTTGATTCCTCCTCTTCTCTTCTCTTCCCGGTACCAACCATATTTATATGGTCGGTACCCCACTATGCAAATTAGGTGGATCCTACCACAACAGTTTACCAGACAACTTTGATTCTGATTAGCTTTACTCTTTTGTACCTTGAACTGACAAATTTAAATGCAGTACTAAATTGGCAGTTAAGTCTCAGCATTTTACAGTTGATATGGCTAGATACAACTATAAGTTTCTTCTATCACACTTCTTGTTTGTGGAACTCACTTCTAACATCTTGCTTTCCAGCCAACTTAAAAAATTTAAATGAAATGTCATTTGTTATCTTCTGTCTTCGTAATTCTTGTTCTTTTATTGTCCTCTTACATTAACAATAGTTTTTCTCATATTCTCTAACACTCAGTAACCCCTTTGTGTCCTAGTGGCTTTATTGGCTTTGATCTTGAAAAATCTAAATGCAATATCAATAGTCATCATCTGTCTTCTTAATTCTTGTTCTTTTATTGTCCTCTCACATTAATAATTGTTTTTCTCATATTCTCTAACACTTAGTAACTCCTTACATCCTAGTGGCTTTATTGGCTTTGATCTTCAAATATTTAAATGTAATGTTAATTGTTATCTTCTGTCTTCTTAATTCTTGTTCTTTTATTGTACTCTCTCCTAAATAGTTTTTTTTTTTCCTCACTCAGTAATCTCTTGTGTTTTTGTGATTTTATTGCCTTGCTTGGGGTGAAATGATGTAAAAAAGAAGTTGTTCTAAGGAAGTAAGTCATGAAAGACTGGTCTAATCCTTATTTATTTACATTAGGACTAACATCCTCATCTTGTTATTATCACAATGTGCACTCTGACCTTCACACGTCAATCATTAGGTTTAAGGTTCCAAGTTCTAGCTTCCAGCTTAAATCAAAGCCAAAACATTAAATTAAAAGCAAAGATAGGAATATTTGCCTCAATCATTCATTTTAGAATTTCAAACACAGCTTTTGTTTTGTACTTAATTCATAATTTAAAATTTCTTTGTTCTTTCTAAAACTTATATATTTGACAGATTAAGAAATGTTATTGTTATTTCATTTAATTTTAACTCGTATAAAATCTTGTTGGCTCCAAAAACCTAATCGGTTACTGTCAACTTTTAGGTTTTTAATTTGCACTTGACTAGATCAACTCTCATGAGATTAAGACCTAGTTAGTCAGACTGTAAGTAACTGTTCATCCCAGAAATTCAGACTAATTTCCTCATCTTTGTTGTAATTATCACAATGTTTAAGCCATTGTGACCCCCTGTTGATCTGGTTAACCTCATTTTGAGCAATACTAAAAAGAACTAGTCAGGATATCCCTAGACATGGACAACAGAAAGAGAACAATCTAGATTAAATAATAGGTTCAGTTCAAATTTCCTTGAAGTTTATCCACATCAACAGACACATGAAAAGGTGAAAGCCCACAATCACTGAAATGTTATGATACTAACAACAACTAACAACAAAGGTATGGATATAAGTCTGAGTATAAATGATGTAAATAAGATTTACTTAGTTCATAAACACACACGCACACATACATATGTGTGTGTGTTGATTCCTTGTAACTTGGGAAGGCATGTGTATGTATGTGTATGTACTGATTCCTTGTAATAGGATGGTATGTGTATGTAGAGAGGAAGATTTGTTTATAAATTCCTCGTAATAAGACAGTGTGTATGTATGGAGAGGGATATATATATATATATATATATATATATATATATACACGCATGCTGACAAAAACACAAGAAAATGGAAATAGATCTAAGAACACACAAGGGTCATTAAAAGATAAGAATGCTGGTAACTCTTTCACCATTTCTCAAACCAATCTTAATTGTTTTATAACCCTTCACACAGAACTTTTCACTGCCAGTTCAACAAAGACACTTGGGTAACTAACACACAAAAAAGAAAATGTCTCATATTGAGAATATTTAACATCGAAAAACATCAGAAAAAAATGAATTATTTTTAATAATATGTGGAAATCTCCACACTTTGCCTCATGATGATCACAAGACCAGAAACACATGTAGCAAAATTATGGAAAATAAAGCATAATATTTAAAAAAAAAAAAAATCTACATTGCAACCAAAAACATTTGTGGTTTCTCTTTTCTTTTTAATATACACACTTTTCTCTCATTGGAACTACTATAACTTCTTCCGTTTATTTATATATATATATATATATAAGATAGAAAGAGAGATACACTGTTAACTAAAAGTGTGGGAAATGTATCCAATAAAAGAAGAAATTTGAATAACTGTTCCATTATCGCTTTTGCAGTTATCTCTATTAGCAAACATACTGGCTCAAAATGGGCTTCTTTCCCTCCCTCCCTCCCTCTCTCTCTCTCTTTCTTTCTATGGTGTAGTCTCTTCAGCTCTCTACAGCTTCCTCTTGTTTTTTGTTGTTCTCATAGAGGAAGTTGTGGAGTGGTATGATTGAAAAGATGTTGGTCAGAGAAGTTGAATCACTATTTTCTATTACATTCAGTTTGTGCATACTATTCAAATTGTCTAAACATAGTTTTACTGTATCTTTCTTTGAAATTTTGAATAAATTGTTGGTCACCAAAAAACCTTCAGGAATTAAAAAGTGTAACCATTGAAGAATAGAAGAAAATCCCAGAAAAGACTTGTTCAAATCTCATAAAAAACTTTAGAAAATGATTGCAGCAAGTTATAAAGATGAGAGATCATGTTATTGACTATTAATATTGTGAAAATTGTTCATGTTTTTCAGTTTTTGATAGTGTACAAATAATTTTGTTTTTTCATATTTTGTATAATTCACCTGTCAAATTTGTTGTATTTAACCTATTGTTGAGAAAATTGAGTTTTATAATTTTTTTTGTGCTTATTAACATCTAAAAAACCTGGCATCATTTGACCATTAGATTCTGAGAGATGGATAAAAATATTCAAAATTAATGGGTGTACAAATAATTTTGTCACTGTCTTTATACATATATATATATATAATTACCATAGACATCATAGACTATCAATTCTTGTACGTAACCTAACTCCATAATACTGTTAATACATACATATAATACATATTAAATTTAAATAGGAAGAGGGTTTTTTTATGCGATTTTTCTGGTAGATTCCTGTTTACCAAGAAACCATAAATTATCAGTACTTGTACCTAACTCTCATTTATTAAATGTAAATAATGGTGTTGGGTGGTGAGGTGTCTCATGCTATTAAAAATGGTAATTAGATTTGCATCCACTTTTATTTCTTTCTTGAAAATATATTACTTTTTACCAAACAATCTAATATTTTACATTTTTTGTTGTTAAATATATAGAAATTTTTAAATAAATAATGTTCATCTTCAGTGACTTTTTCCTTTTTACTTTTACAGAGAATCAAAAAATGTTTATATCTGAGAGTATATTTCCAGATTTTAAAAGAAATTTCTGGCATATAAAAGCCTCTCTCACAAAAAATATCTTAAAAAATATATTTTAGATTATATATGGGATGTACCTGGTTGTCTAATGTTTACTCAGGTAAACTTTGTTTTTAGTGGATGCCCATATTCGAGTAGACACTCTGTCTATTTCTTAAACAGAATATCTATTTTCATCAACTGTCCTGAATATTTGAAAAATCTTATTAAAGCAAAATATAACAGAGTGCATATTTTTGTTTAATAAAATTTCTTGACCATTCAGGTGGGTAAAAAAAATATATATTGTTTAATAAATAAACAGAGTGTCTACACAAATATGTACGTATCTTGACTGTATAATACTGTAATATTAAATATAAATTATGTATATTTACATTATTTGGACTGTTATCCTAATTTTCATTGCCATATTCACAATGTGTCAGCCGATGTACGCTCCAGCCTTCTTCAGCTGATTGGAATTTCGAACTGAACCTTTTATGGCCCAGTGGATAAAGACGTTGGTTAGATCCAGTGACTAGACCCTAAGTGTTGTGAGTTCAGTCACAGGTTACAGCAGTGGTGAGCCAAAAAACTAGGATAGCTGAGTTAAAGGGAAATAACTAAGACATTCAGAAGAGGCATGAAATGTGGAACTAGAACAGTCTACCCCGGTGGATGAAATAAAGGGCTTGGCTCGAAATTCCAATCACCTGAAGAAGGCTGAAGTGTACAACGGCCAAAACATTGTGAATATGGCAATGAAGATGAAGATAACAATCATAATACCTCATCTCAGAGATATAGACAGATAAATTATATATGTGAGGGAGTCTTATATACCATTAAATACAGTAATATTTTGTATTGTGATCCTCTTTTATAAAATAAATTTTAGATACCCACTCCTATATTCTTGCATATTGTAATCCTCAAAAAGTTTTCAACAATCATCAAATAGAGCAGGTAAATTATTTCAGGACCTTTCCCAGGATAGATTTTGCTGTAACCGCAGCAAAGTCAGGTGCGCCAGTCAATAGTATGAGAAAGGGAAGACAACAGGAAACAAAAAGTAACAGCTGAAAATAATTGACAAAAAGGTAGGAGAAAATTGAAGAACAAAAGTGTTTGAGCCATGAAAATGTCTGAGGATTTTGCTGTAGGCATGCTTCTGGGCTGAAAGATATTTGGCGGCATATTTCTATCCATTGTCATATATATACACTACATCAGATTTTATTATGCAAATCAATATTTTCACAATAAAACTGATATTAACCCACCAATTTTGGTAAAATTTCAGGATATATTCATATGTTAAAATATCTGTTTTTATTAGAAATATTTCTTCTTCTTTGTGCTGTGTCAATTCAGGATCTTGGTGATCATGATTCTTCACAATCTCCTATTCTTTGTAGCTCTTAATAAATTTTGTCTTTTTGTTATTTCTCCTAACCCTTGTTTTGCCCTTATTTACACAAATTTGCCAAGTAGGTTATGCATTGTTGCCTTCAGTCTCTCCTGTGAATATCAACTTTTCCAAGCCCTCTTTCCTCATTATGTGCCCTAAAAATTTCAACTACCTCTTTCTGATGTTAAGTATAAGTATCCTTTTTGTTTCCATTTTCTCTAATACTTTGTCATTGCTCAAATGTTCAGTCTATGGTATTCCCAGCATCATTCTGTAGAACCACATTTCCACTGCTTCAAGTTGCTTCTTCATCTATGAGGAGATTGTCCAACATTCACTGCTATATAGGAGGACTGATATTACATAACTGTTTAGTACTCTTCTATGTTTCTAATGAAATTTTCCTGTTTCTTAATATTTTGCTTAGCTTTTGGAAGGCATCATTCGCTATCCCAATGCACCTTTGGATTTCATTGCCACACTTTCTGTCCTCTGTTAAAACATTTCCCAGATATTTAAATTGTTGTACTTGTTTGATTTTGGTATCTCCAATTTGTAACTTACATACTGGGCTGTTCCTTTTTCTGGCAACCATGAATTCTATCTTCTTGCAATCGAGATTTACTCTTTTCTTCTTATTTTCCTTCACTACCTTCTGTAAGAATTCTTATAATTTCCTTTCTGGTTTTGCTATCAACACTGTGCTGTCTTCATATATTAAGATTGTGGCTGACAATAATGAATTTCTGGAAAGGAAACATTTGGCATTCATTGGTTGAACAACCAGTACAGTTTTCAGTTGAATTTTATAAAATCTTTCTCTTAAAACATTGTTTTAAGAAATCAGGTTTCTCAAGCTTGGTACCTGTTATGAATCTTTCAAGTGTTGATGGGGCTTTCCTTTCTAACCTTCTATTTGAAGTGGTGTGGAATGTCAACATCTTGACTATGCTATTATTTTCTCTTTAAGTTATATGTGTTATCTTGATATAATGAATATGCATACACCTGGGTTCCCCCTCACAGTAATATGATTGGCTGGTATCAGCCATAAATACAGACTGATGTGGAGGTACAGGAGGAAGCCTATTGTCTTCCACTACGACGAGGACCAGTCAATTATGGTTACCTGCTAGATTGTCCTACCCAGTTACAGTAGTCAACAAACACTTTGCTACTTCGAACAAATATATCCCTTTCCGGATATATCATATCTCTTTTAGTTGTTGCTGCTGTTGATAGTCCACAAGTGATGTGATTTCTGTTATTTGGTATAGTTCTTTATTTACACTATTTACATTATTCAGACTTTTGCCCTCATCTTTGTTGCCATATTTATAACAACATTTCAGCCATTGTACAGTCTGGCTTTCTTCAGGTGGTTGAAATGTTGAATTGAACCCTTTATTTCGCTCACTGGGGTAGACGGTTTTAGTTTCACATGCCATGTCTAAGGGATATCAGACATTCCAACCATCTAAAAAAGGCTGGAGCATACAATGGCCGAAACGTTGTGATAAATGTGGCAACGAAGATGAGGACAATAGTCCGAATAATGTAAATAGTGTACATAATACCTCATCTCAGAAATATAGACAGATACTGAAGGGCCAAAATGTTGTAATAAATATGGCGATGAAGATGAGGGCAATAGTCCGAATAATGTAAATAGTGTACATAATATCTCATCTCAGAAATATAGACAGATACTGAAAGTCGAAATGTTGTAATAAATATGGCGATGAAGATGAGGGCAATAGTCCGAATAATGTAAATAGTGTACATAATACCTCATCTCAGAAATATAGACAGATACTGAAAGGCTGAAACGTTGTAATAAATATGGCGATGAAGATGAGGACAATAGTCCGAATGATGTAAATAATGTACATAATACCCCATCTCAGAAATATAGACAGATACTGAAGGACCGAAACATTGTAATAAATATGGCGACAAATATGAGGACAATAGTCTGAATAATGTAAATAGTGTACATAATACCTCATCTCAGAAATATAGACAGATACTGAAGGGTCGAAATGTTGTAATAAATATGGCGACGAAGATGAGGGCAATAGTCCGAATAATGTAAATAGTGTACATAATACCTCATCTCAGAAATATAAACAGATACTGAAAGGCTGAAACGTTGTAATAAATATGGCGATGAAGATGAGGACAATGGTCCGAATGATGTAAATAGTGTACATAATACCTCATCTCAAAAATATAGACAGAGTTCTTAATTTGTGTTTTGTAGTTCCAGTTCATAATGTTCAAAGAAGCATGATCATTGCTAAGACCCTCAAGCTTTACTCACTCAAAGCTTCTTTTTTAACCATTGATATTAGGAAATGATTGTATATGATTGACAGGTTAGATATTTCTGAACTGGTGTGGTACCACACATGAAATCCATCTGACTTCTAATTCTCTAAATATTTACCATAATTCATTTGTGGATGTGTGATTTTGTTAGGCAACTTTAAGGTTATTTATCATAATTTTAGATCTATAAAGATTGCCATGGCTTTTAAAAGTGGTATAACTTAAAAGAGAAACATGCTATTGTAAAGTTATTGAGTGATGAGAATACAACTTTTAAATTTTGAAAAGGTTAAACTGGGGTAACAGAACAATCCAAAAAGAAATTGAAAACTTTGACAGGATAAATACCAAGAAAAAAAAATCTGGTTGAGTTGATATTAATTATTAATAAAAGGTAAAATAATAAACTAAAAATTTTTTTCAGGAATATGCTAGAGATAAATAAATATACGTTCTTGTGTCCTGAAATCTTTTTCATTTTATTTATAAATAACTATATTTTTCACTTTGCCTAATAAAAACTGACATTCTTCCAAACCAGTTAATATCAATATTTTAATCCAGATAGTTATTATAAAATGAATCTCACACAATATGTTGCTCATGTAAATTAAGTATATCCTGAAAATGTTATCACAATTTATTGGTTAATACTAATTTCCTAGGGAAAATATTGACTTGCATCATAGAATCTAATTTAATATGTCATTAGCTTTTACTGTGTCACTTGATATATAAATCATTAGAGTGAATAAAATTTTTGATTATCTTACTTGTGATATAAGTTTATTTGTATTAAAAAAAATATAAATATATGAACCAACCTGTATATTTTGGTTTATTGATAATTTTAATTTTTGTATGAATGCAGACAAACAGGAAGTTTCAGTTCCTCATGAAACGAATGGATTGGAAAATAAGTAATGAAAATTTCTAAAGCTTCCAAATTATTCATTTATCATTTAATTTTTATGTTTGGAAGTATGTCTTGTGACTGAAACAGTTTCATGCTTTCTATAAACACTACTTGTTAGTGTTTGAGCTCAGGTAAAAGGCAAGATTTTGAATGTTGATTTTCATGGAAGGCAAGCAGTGTCTTCCCACTTGAAAGATTATGCTTCTCCAATTCTGTCTACAGAAACCTTAATGAAAGTAAATGTCTTAATATTTTCATGATTTGACTGATTGGGTTGGCAGTTTTCTGACTGTTACATCTTGACCTATACATAAAACTCCATCCATGGTTTCCACTATCATCTCAAAACATTCCCTCAAAAGCATGTGGACTTGATGGTTTCACTGCAATTGACCTTTAAGAAATGTGCCCCTTGTGATTTTCGTGAGCAAGATATGCGACTTCATGCCCAAAAATGCCTACGCATTGCATGCGTATGGTGTCACAGAGCAATTGAAGGAAGAGAGAATTGGCAGAGTATGCCTATGCATATGTAAAACTCTCGGCTGCTTCGTCATGGTCTATAAAATGAGTGTGTCTGAAGGCTTTGGCAGTTGAGGCCAAGGGAGCTGATGAGAGATGACTGCCCTGTACGAGAGACGACTGCCCAGTTCCAGTGGGTCCTTTTTGGTGTGACGGCTACACCCCTGCTCTCCCCAAATTTTACAATAGAAGTCTTGCTGCGTCTTGCTTTCCAGATTGTTGGAAATCCTCTTCTCCATGTTTTAGTTTTAAGAACTCTGGAGAACTGTATGATCCTTTAAGCTATTGACTCCTAGTCTTTTACTTCTCTTTGGCAAAGCACCAATGGACTCCAAATTGCTTTCAGACAAGCAATATGGTTTTCCCTTCTCTAGGCCAACCACTGATATATTAATCCTTATTGCTGAAAGAGTATATCAAGTTTTAGATAAGAAAGGCAAAACTTGGATTGTTGTTATAGCTATTTTGAAGGTGTCTGACAGTGTTTGACATGCTGGTCTTTTTCACAAGTTAAAGACTTATGGTGTTCTTGACCGTTCCTTTGATTTAATTCAATCTTTCTTGTCAAATCCTGTAACAATTTATTTTGAATTGTCCTTTACATGTTTTTGGATTAATGCAGGTGTCTTCCTTGCCGCTATCCATGGACCAACTCTGTTGCTAATTCTCATCAATGACCTTCCTGATGTCATCAGTTCCTAACTCTGTATTTTTGCTGATGACACAACTATTTTATCCTATCTTCATGGTAATTCTGATCAGTTCAATAAAATAGAATTGGCAGCTGATTTTGAAAATGATCCTCAATTTGTTATGAACAGGGGCAAGAAATAGCCAGTTAATTTTAACACTTCTAAAATGAAGCCTCTCTTTATTAATCATCTTAAAGAAACCTTTTCTGCCTCACATCAGCATGGCTGATGCTATCCTCCAATTCACTGCACCTTCTTGGTCTCGTGTTTTCCACTGACATGAAGTAGAGTGATTATATTGCATCAATTGCAAAGTCTACTACTTGGAATGTCAGTTCATTATGCTAGACAATTTTTCTTGCCAGATTCTATCTTGCACACTTACAAGACTATCATTTGTTTGTACATCAAATATTGCTGCCACATCTTGTACTTCTATCTATCTAGAGAATCTTGACAACATCTAGAGAAGAATGTGCAATATAAAAGATCCTGACCAGATATTTTTCCATCACTACAATGTAGCTTCCCTGTGCCTTTTCTATAAATACTTTCATGGTAATTGTTCTGTTAAGCTTTCCTTTTTGGTTCCTTGAATTTACAAATTTAAGTGCAGTACTAGATTGGTAGCTAGGTCTCATAATTTTGCTGTTGAAATTGTTAGATATATCTAAGTTTTTTGCTAATAACCTTTTGCACTTTTTACTTTTGGAACTCTCTTCCAGCTTTCCAATCAACTTTGATCTTCAAAAATTTAAATGCTGTGTCAATTGTTCAACATATCTCATTGCTTTCACTGGTGGTCAAGTAGCAGTTTACTCTTTTCAGTATTATTACTTTTTTTTTTTTTTTAGAAATGTTATCTGAATGTTGTATTGGACATTTTGTTTAGGTTTTCAGTCCTTCTGGTCTTATTAGGAAGCTATTCAAGATTTTCCAAGCATGCCAACAATGATGGTTACAATCATAACCTTCATATTCCACAAGTCCTTCAGCTCCTTGTCAAGGTGCAAATATTTTTCCAGCTTTTATTCTTTTTAATTTATGCTCTGTATTCATTTGATAAGACATTAACTACTATAATTCCTCATGTATAATACACGTTTTCTTCTAAAAATAATAAACAAAATCAGGGCTTTGTATTATGCACAGCTACAAAAAAATCTTTACAAAATTGCCATTTCATAGGTTGATTTCAGTTGTGAAATGACTACTTACCACAAGCATATGACAATTTGACACTAACATTTGGCAATTGCGACCCCATAAGAATGCCAAATACAATCATATGTACCTAACAATACTTACAAATGTAAAATAAAATCAGAATTATCATAAAACTAAATTAGAATAATATTATTCTATGTTTAAAGCCATTTTTTTAAATAAGAGTAGGAAATGCTGATCATAATGAAATTAGAGAGGGACAATTTATAGGGTTTGATTATTCAAAAACAGATGTGTATTATGCATGAGTAGAACCATTTTCCCATACTTTCAGCACAATTTTAGGGGTGCATATTATGGGTGAATGCATATTATACATAGCGAATTACAGCAAGCTTTTATTTGTACACAAGAACTAAATCTACCGACTTGCTCTAAATTGATTGATTGCTTTGAATTTCAAAGTCACCTTTTACTTTTTTGTTCAGCTGGTCTGTGCATATATTTGCAAAGTCAAATCCCAGTCATTTTCCTAATTCCCAGTAAATCTCCATTCCAACTCACTCATGTTTTTCTTGTATTCATTTTAAACTCACCTGCTTTGCTGGATATTTATCAATTAAAAAATATAAATTTTAACTTGGTGTGAATATTTAACAATTGTTAGAAATTAATTCTGCATACTTCATGAAAATCCAGACCTCACTCTCCAGCCTTGATAGAGTCAAAAAGAATCTCAGAGCTGTTGTGGATGATAAATTATTCTCCACCTTCTCTCCCATAGGCAGGATGGGACAAGCCACTGGCTGCTCTGTTGCTATTTCTATGAAAAGTGCTCAGACGAACTACATTCTCTTCATGGCAAGGACATAGCATTCCACTTAGATAATAGCAAGCCACTCACATTCTCTCTGTATTCCAACAGTGAGAAGTAAATTCCACATGAACAGTGTCTTACTGTGAACCACTGCTTTGTGGAACTGACTGCTAAGAGGATGTATCTCCTGTCACACATAATCTTAATCTGTTCAAGGTTGGGGTTAACCATTTTTTTTCCACTCCTATCTGCACAAATTGCCTCCTAATGTAACCCTTTACCTCATGTAGCCCCCAGGCCTTGTACAGGGTGAAACTTAAAATAAAAAAAAACATGAGATGGCTAGTGCTGAATAATATAGTTAGAATACTTGATGTCAATTTTTATGTGAACCATCCTGATATCTAATTGTGGGATTGAACTTGTGAGGGTACATAATGTTTTATATATATATATATATATATATATATATATATATATATATATATATATATAGAGAGAGAGAAAATAAATACACTATTTGGTTCATGGATATTTTGGAAGGGACTGTTTTTGTTAAAACAGTTTCCGAGAGAATCCTCATTAGTAGTAGAAAAATTCTTGATGTCACTTTTTTGTGAACCATCCTAATGATGTGTATGGAATTTTATTAAAGATTTAAAAAAAGATACTCAGAGGGAGAATTAAATTCAGGACTTCTTCAGTTGAACAATAGCTACAGACCATTTGAACTGATTTGCTGATTCTGTTTTTGACACTGATATTTGTAATGTCATCTCATAGCTTCGATGTAATGGACATCAAAATAAAAAATTGTTTTTTGCATAATTTGTACAGAGCCATTTGTTAATTTATTATTGATAACGTTGTGAAGCGTCATTAGCAAACAAAACATTACGAAAGCTTTAAATACGGGCATTTTAAAAGTATATATATAGATATATGCAAAAATATAAAACTTCTGATTCCCTGGTAGTCATTTTTTTCTTCCTTTTCTTTTTAGTCATTGTGCATATATTTATATGTTTTGTCTTCGATTGAGCTCTGAAGAGCGAGGAGCAATAACCAGTTTGTCCTTTTTTATTGTTATATTTTTTGCATTTGCCACTTTACACTCAGTAAGCTTTTCTGTTATCCTAGATATTCCTCCTCTTTAGTTTTATATGTTTTTATATACTATATACTTTAAAAATGTCTGTCTTTAAAGCTTTCATAAAATTCTGTAAACCCCCCCCCCCCCCAACAGATTATTTAAATACTGAACATTGTTCAAACACTTAGATTCCTTCTTTGTACAGTTGTTGTTAATATTATAACTTTTTATGGTCTAATTCTTTTTTAGTTAACACTGTGCATGCACACACACACATGCACGCACATATATGTGTGTGTATTCTAAGCAATTTCTCAAGTGTGCATACATATATAATAAAAAGCTATAATAATAGACTAAAATAATGAAAGAAAATCTTTTTAAAAAGCCTCAATGCATTTATAGGATTGGTACGGCAATATTGCGTCATTAGATTCCTTGTTTATGTACATATTCAGTGCATAAACCAATGTGTGAACATTGAAAAAGTTTCAATATAATTTTATTGACATAAAATTTGCCTGAAAACACAGAACCTATTTCTTCTTCCATCAAACTGACAATAGGGCCTTAAAATACAAAGCTAGCTTGTTTAAACATGGGGTGGCTTTTGTGACTGTGTCCTGTCCATGTATTTTTCTTTCCTCTTCTATTTTAGAAGAGGTAAAAGCAACTGTCAGGAAATTGTTCTATTTAAGTGAATGATAACAACAAGAAAAAGAAAACATTGTTGTAGTTTTAAAACCAGAAAATCTATTATATGTGTTATTGGCATGTATCTGGGATTTACTCAAAAGAGTTAAAGCCCAAAACCAATAAATATATTGAAGTAGTTTTTTTTTTTCCAGTAAATGGTTTTATGCCATTTATCTGGGAACATCACAATTTGGGATGAAATGAATCTTTCAAAATCAGTTCCTGTAGATAATTTTTCACACAGAATCTAATTGTTGGGTTGAATTTGTACTTTTACTGAGTGTTGTATGGCTTTAAACTTGTTTGGACGTCTAAAAAAATTATTTCAATTTCCTCACTCATAACGTGATATCTATCTTACCCCATCATATACCTTATATCTTATATCTATCTTACCCCATCATATACCTTATATCTTAATCTATCTTATACAGTTAAGTGCCAGATGTGAAACATGCTGATGCAATCATGTCTCTTTGGATGTATGATTGACCTTGGCAGAAGATTGCTGTTTCTTTCTTTGGTAGACTGATTACCAACCAAGGCTATAGGACTCAGTCTGTTCTGCTATTCAACCCATAACTGGGGGAGAAGAGATGGATTTATACCTTTCCCAAGGGTATTTCTATATAAGTGAATGTAACAAACCTGAATACTAAAATACTGATAATATAATATGCTGTACATACTTTTTATACTTTATACCAAGTTATATTTAACATTTTTTCTATAGTTAGTAACACTGCTTGAAAATTTTGGTGTGTAGATTTGAAATATGCTTAAAGCTTTTAATTGTCCAGTTCTCATTTCAAGAATATGGCCTTCTTGATAAATATTTATAAGATTTCTTCTTGTTTTTCATTTTTGGGAGAATTTGATTTTAAAAGGTATGAGTAAAGCTATGAGAATCTGATGGAATGGTAAGTCCTGGGCATGAAGACACACTACATCTGGCAGCAAGGCCTCTGATCAGGAGATTAGAGGTTTTGATGAGCATGGAACCACCTCTTGTTGTTGTTCCCAAGTCCACCCTGACCTAAGTTCTAGGGTCCTAGCTATGGGCAAATAGTTGAACACCCAAACAATACACTATAAAAGTATAAAAATACATTTTTATAGTAAAAATAAGAGCCATACATTTTTATATAAAAAAAAACTAACAATACACATTTATAATAAAATGACCAACAATACATTTTTAAAGGAAAATAACCAGCAATGAATTTTATCTGTAGCTGAAGGCATTCAATTGCAGTCAAAATATATTTGTTTGAAGCCATAAAATTGTGTTCAGATTATTTAGATTTTGGTATTAAATAACCCATTGAGGTGTTGACACGCCACCAAACAACAACCAACCAACCAAAAAGAAAAAAAACTCTTTCATAACATTAATCTATATAATATTTGACAATTTTTTAAAAATCAAACTGTATTCTAAAATATAACTGAACAAAACTGCAACATAAAACCCACATATCACTGTCTCTAGTAATTATGTCCACACAAACATGTATATGCACAAAAGCCAAGTATCATCTACCATGTATTCAATTGTGAAAGCAGAATAATATATATCATATTTTTATTACTTCAAAGCTTCCAAGAAAATTAAATTTTGGCATTAAATGACCCATGAGGAGATTATATGCCATTAAACAATCAATCAAATGGAATGGTAAATATGAAAGACAATTTGGAAAACTTTTTTTGCCATTGAACCTATGTCATTAGTAAAAGAACTTTATTTCAACAAAATCTATGTTAGTGTGATTCATATTTCTATAAGTGACATTCAAAAATAGATGTTAATAACTATATAATTATACATACTTATTTCTAATATGATGAAAAATCCTTCAGTATATTAGCCACATTGTTTGGTTTTCTTTTTCTCATATTCTTTCACCTTGCACCTTAGTGGCTTTATTGCCTTCCTTGGGATGAAACTATATATATATATATAATCAAATCATTGACTTGCATAATGGAATCTGACATTGTGTGTATGTGTAGATCTGGATTGATGTGCCAGTGTGTGACTACCCCACTGGGATTGAAGGACTCTGAAAATAACACCAACCTTAATGCAACTCCAGATATCTTGCAACAACTCATCTGTGGGATTGTCAGCATTGTTGGTGTGAGTCGTTATGGTGTTGTGCTAACTGTACACAACTGTAATCCTAGCATGCATTGCCGACATCTTAACATCTATTGTTTGGATATGTGGGTGGCTTAGTGACTCAGAATGAGACATTGGCAAGCTGTGTTCAAATTCTAGTTGTGTTCATTGCATTCACTTTTATGCAAATACCCTTGAGAAAGGTATGAATCTATCTCTTCTCCACTCAGCTATGGGTTAAATAGTAGCACAGACTGGATTCTTTAATATTGGTTGGTAAACAGTCTAGGAGAAAGAAAACTTTGAATTAACAAACCCAGGCAGATGGAAAACTTGTCAGCAATGCTCAATACTTGTTTAATAAGTTTGTGACAACCCTCAAATCGATAGAAAGAGAGTGTTTGTTCATAAAATAGCAAACTTTTGACATATTATGTGAAACAAATATTTTGTAGACTCATATTCAGGTGTAAATGTTGAAAAATCAGTTCTTGTTTGATCACCAAAGTTAAGCAACAATGAGCATGGTAAGTACCTAGATGGGTGACTGATTTGTTTTTTTTTTTTTTTTTTAATCATTTCATCCCAAGTAAGGAGGAGTGCCACTAGTACAGAGGGGGTTACAGAGAGTGAACGTGAGAGAAAAGACTGGGTATGGGGGGGGGGTTGTGAGGTTGAGAAAAGGATAAAAGAAGAACAGGGTTTAAGTCAACAGAAGATGGCAGTTGGCATTGCATTTAAATTTTTGAAGATTGTAGTTATCAGGGAAGCAAGTAAACAGAAAAGAGTTCCACTGTCAGGAAGTGCGAGAAAAGAAACTGTTAGAGTAGAAGTGGTGGTTTCATTTAATCTATTTCAACAATAACATGGTGGGACCTAGATGCCAATCTAGTCTTCTCTTCTTTTATGTGCTGTGTCCCTTCAGGGTATAGGTGATCATGGCTCTCCATGTCCTCCTGTCCTTTGGAGCTCTTAATAAGCTTTGACGTTTTTTGTTATTTCTCCTAAAGCCATCCACTTGCTTAATCTCATTATGTCACATGTTGCTTTCCCTTATCCTTCTTTTCCTCTATTTGCCCAGTGTGTATCAGATTTTCCAAGCCCTCCTTTCTTATTATGTCCCAGAAATTTCAGCTACTTCTTCCTGAGGTTAAGTATGAGTTTCCTGTTTGGTTAGTGTCCTCTCCAAAACCTCATCGTTGCTCACATGTTTGGTCCATGGTATCCTCACATCCTGCTGTAGGACCATACCCTCATTGCCTCAAGTATCTTCTTCATCTTTGAGGAGACCATCCAACATTCGCTGCCATAAAGGAGGACAAATATCACGTAGCAGTTCAGTAATCCTTTCTTTGTTACCAAAGAAATCCTCCTATCTCGTAATACTCTACCTAGCTTTTGAAATGTGTCTTTGGCCATCCCAATACATCTTCAGATCTCAGTGTCACACTTACTGTCCTCTACCAGAATACTTCACAGATATTTAGATTTCCACACCTGCTTGATTTTAGTGTCCCTGACCTGTAAATCATATTTCAGGCTCAATCTAGTAGCACACTTAAATTCATGTAGTTGGAGCACCAAGGAAAGAAGCTTGACATAGCTGTTGCCATGAAATTGTTTGTAGAAAAGACAGAGGAAGGCCACATAACATCTGTGAGAAAGTGACTGAAGTTGATATGCCAAGTCAGGATTGATTATATTGCAGATCCTTCTTTGGATTTTTTTGAGAACCTTGAGATGAATAGCTGGAGCACCTGACCAGGTATGGCAGCAGTATTCAATGCACATACAAATAGTAGATTTGTAAATATGTAAAATGGACTTTGACAAGAAAAAACATTCTGGCACAACACAGTGAACCAATTTTCTTGCAGTAGATGCAGCAATTAATTCAATGTAGTTGTCCCACCATCAGTTGCATACGTGAGGCAGGTGCTGTAATATGTAATTGGATGTGTGGGTAGTATAAAGTATAATGGCTCAGAATTGGAAATCAGAGAGCCAAGTTCTATTTCCTGTTGGTTTTGTTATACTTACTTATGTGTAGATACCCTTGGGAAAGATATGAATCCAACTGTTCTCCCCTCAGCTATGGGTTAAATAGTAGTATTTGTAGCAGTAAACATTATCTCTAAAAATATTTTCAGACTTTAAATAACCTGCAAATTTTCATGTAAATGTCATAAAAAACAATTAATCAAGTGAAAATAAAATTTGTTCACTGAATCCAGAATAAATAACAAAACAAGTTGTTATATTCTGTGCTAATAGGAATATATACTTGAAAAACATGGTGGATAAAATAAGTAAAGGTTTATTGTAAAAAACCAGTACAATAAGAATAAAAAGGTAACAGTTAGGCACAAGGTCATTGCAGGTCAATCCAGTAGTGAGTGCTACTTTGGAAGGTCGGTAGTTCTTGCATAAGTCTGAGTCATACTCAACAGATCCCAGTTAGTTTCTGTAGTCTGTTGACTTACAGGTAGTTACTATCTATAGTTAGTCACTCATTGGGGTGGCAGGTTATTCCATTACATCACAAGTTTAAACACATTTTCAAATCTTTTCATGTAAATGTCATTTTAGTTTATATTTTTCTATGCTTTCAAGAATGAAAAAATTCTGTAGGTAATTATATATATATATATATATATATATATATATATATATATATATATATATATAATATGAAACCATACTTTGCTAAGGACCAGATTGACTTGAGATCAAATTCATTAAGGAAAATAAAATCTGATCAGCTTCTATTACCCACAAATTTTTTAAATTTAATTTCTGGTGATTATTACTGTATGAAAATAAGACATTTTGCTCAGAATATTATCTAACACTAGCAGTAGAGCCTGGCATTGCCCGGGGATGTAACAGTAAGAGATAGATCAAGTATCGACCTTCATAAAGACTGAAAAATAAAATTGACAAAGATTATAGTTTAAGGTTGACGGACATGTATGTCTTAATTAGTTTTTTTTTGTTTTTTTTTTATGAATTGGTCAAACTCAAAAAAAACCTTGTTTTCAATTGTTATGAGTCTACCGATTGAATAGAATTTTATTACAAATAATTGTCTTGTAAATGGAATTTTTAAAACATTCTGAATGTAAAAATAAAGAAAAAAGTGTGCAAGACAATAAGAAACACTACCTGCGAAAAAAAAAGTTTTGTTGAAATTGGTTGAAAAATGTAGGAAATCCGATCCCATATATAAATGAACACACACACACACACACAAACAACCTGGGTTTTATAATAAGTATAACTCAATATGAGTTGTCCCCCTTTCATTCTCGTGACAGCGATGCCTCTTAATCATGTTTTCAAATTGATTTTGTGCAAAAACCATTGTATTTTTCCAATTTTTGGCGCTGTCAGAACCACCGCAAGGTAATTTTATGTAGTCCTGTGAATTTTGTTGAAATCGGTTGAAAAATGTAGGAAATCCGATCCAATATATAAACATACAGACACACACGCACACAACCTGGGTTTTATAATAAGTATGATTTCAGAACAACATTCAAATATGAATAATAATCTTTCAGATTTTAAATTGATTTTAAAAAAAGACGTCACAGTTGACTGATTAAAATTTAAACAGTTCTTTCCTACTTTTATTAGTTTAACTCTAAACATTAAGACTTTGACAAAATCAAAACACTCAAAAAACTTAGAAAAAAATTAATTAATGTTCATCATGTTTTTATATTAAATCATTAAATTATATGAAAATGCTCAATGTATTAACATGAATACTTTTACAAAACTTAATGGAAATTCACCCCTAGAAAGGCATTAAAGCCACTAAGACACAAGTGGTTTCTGAGTGTTAGAGAATATGAGGAAAAAAATTATTAAGAAGAGAACACAATAAAAGGAATTAAGAAGACAGAAAATAATGATTGACATTGCATTTATATTTTTAAAAATCATATTTAGCTGGGAAGCAAGAAGCTGGAAGAGAGTTCCACAAGCAAGATGTGTGAGGGTTGAAACTGCTGCTTACAGTTGCATCTAACCATTTCAACTGTAAAATGATGAGACCTTGCTGCCAATCTAATACTGCACTCAAATTCATAAATTTAAGCTCATCAGAACAATTACCATCAAAGTATTTATAGAAAGAGCACAGGGAAGCCATTTTATGGTGGTGAGAAAGTGACTGAAGCAGAGATGACAGGTCAGGACTAATAACTATTCAGATTACTTCATGAGAAAAAAATGAAATTCCTATAAAAATGCAAAAAATGCTGAGAGCATATTTTGACTGACAAGGATAAAACATTCATGATGGGCATTGTTATAAAATTACCTGAAAGATGGTGCAAGATTGTGAAACAAAACGATTTAATATATTCTTTGATAAAAAATAATTTCAGAAGAAAAATGTAATTTTTATTTAATAAACAGTAAACAAAAACAAACTTTTTGTTCATCCAAATAAGTATTGTCTCATCTCTGATGAAGGATCCTCATCCTGTTTGTGTTTTTCAATGCTTTTAGTCAAAAAAAGAAAATTAGTGGCCTGTTGACATAAAGAGTTTTATAGAGAGACACAATTTATTTTGGGTAAATAGAGAATTTAATTCTAGAAGACAGTAAAACGTAGGTCATAAGTTAGTACAAAACAAATAGACATGGTATGTAGGTTAAGTGGGCAAACTAGTTATACTTTTAGGATACATCAGCAATTCTGAAGGATGCTAGCGTGAAAGTGAATGCAACTGATTAGACTGGAATTTGAACTCTGTTTACTGATTTCACTCTTCCTGCCAATAGCATTTACACTAACTGCACATCCAACAAACAGCCTCAAAATGAATGAAATTTGAATTAAATAACACTATAAATGCAACAAATATTGCTTTAAATCCAAAGAATATGCAATGTTATTGGTCCTGGCATCTTGGCTTCAGTCACTTTCCCACCACCATAACGTAGCTTCTTTATGAATTTAAGCACAGTGTTAGATTGATGGCAAGGTCTCATCAATTTACAGTTGAATTTGCTAGATGTAACCATAAGTTCTATGCAAAAAGTTTCTTTTCTCATACTTCTTGCTTGCAGAACCCTCTTCTGGCTTCTTGCTTCTCGGCCAACTTTGATCTTCAAAAATGTAAATGCAATGTCAATCATTATCCTCTGTCTTCTTAATTCCCAACTTCTTTTATTGTTCTCTTTCCTTAATAGTGTTTTTTTCTCTTTGTGTCTTAGTGGCTTTATTGCCTTGCTTGGGGTGTAATGATTAAACAAAAAATATGTGCCATGAGCAGAGACCTGTTAGAATATTTACAGCTTTTCTGAACCAGCTCCTTAATGCAGAGATTGATTAGCAAGGACAGTCCCTCAATATAGCCAATGGCATTGACCATGAGGCATTATGGGAAGACATTATATAGCATAACATGGCCCTTATTAGTCGAGTCATCCAGGACCATCACAGATGATGTGAACTTGATCTATTTCTTAGTGAAAAACTCTGTGGAGGTGCTTACAGAACCAACTGTCATTCCTTCTGTTTATCTTCTGGTAAAGGTCAAAGTTCTTCTCATTGGAGAAGAACCAGAACACATCAGGTTCTTTGAGGTTTTTGAATTTGATTCAGTAAATGCTTCACATGCTGTTTTCAGATCTTGTTGAACATAAACTCACCTCTCATCATTTGCACCTCTCATCAGTGCACTACATGTTTTCATAGTAGATATTTAATGTGAGTATTCAAATTATTTAATGTTTCTTTAATCTGCAAATTAAGAATCAGAAAAACACAAATTTAAATATAGACCTTTCTTTTTTGATCTGAATTTGACAAAGAATCTTAATATTAAAAAGTTAGATATTTTTTATATTGATGATTATTTATATAAATATTTTATATATATAATAATGTTTATGTATAAGGGTCTGTTGTATTTTACTTATAAAAATGAGGTCAGTTAGTGCAGAAGGCTTTATCTTATCAATGATATTTGAACATAGTGATGTTGCTATTGAAAGCACTTATGACATTCTTACTTTTGAACCTGAAAAACTGCCATTTCTTGTTTTGTTTTTAATTTGCTTTCTGTTTCTGTATAACTGACCAGCAGGGGACTTATAAAATTCCCTAACTTCTAAAGACAAAAATACTGATAAGGTCACCTGGATTCATCTTTATCTAAATATCAGTGAGATTTAGATTTATTGAATAGTAAACATGTTGAAGAAATAAAATCATTCATTTTTAAATATATCCCAGATATTTTAAATTGTATCCCAGAATTAATTTTGAATATAATAACTATATTGTATTTATAGCAAAAGGTGCTCAGGAACCTTAATAATTTACACTTTTATTTTTATATATTGTATATAATTCTGTTTTAAAAATTTGCTTTTTTTGTTATGTTCTCTTGAATTTTGGGACCTGAGTTAGGCCTGGAAATCTAAGCATATGTTTCTGAACAGATCTGTAGAATTTTAGATTGCATGATTTGATTTTTTCCTGTAGTTTTTTCTTTATTATATCAGGTTTTTTTTTTTGGTTTTTTTTTTGTGAAAATATTTATCTGGCATTTCATTTTAATTTCTCTCAAATCCTTTCTTTGTGACTGAAAATCAGGGCTGAAACATTTGCCTGGAAATATACATTGTCATTATTAATATATCACAAGGTCAGAGTACTCCTGTTGGGACATCACATATTTATTGAAGTATTTTCTACACTTTTCAAACCAATCTGCAAATTCCCCTATCTGGACCACCGTCAGCTGTCTCATAAGGTTCTTAATCTCATTTGTGGTTTAAAATCTCCATTTGAATAGTGATTTTTAACTTTGCGATGATCCAAAAGTCACTGATGAAAATCAAGTTAAAGAGAAGATATGATATTTTGATTATATGATGTTTTGCCAAAAACCAAAAAAAAAAAAATAAACACAACCCCAAAACAAAAAAATGTCAAGAATGGAGGTAAAATATACAAGTTCTGGTATCTTAATACTAAGTGTACAACTGTGAGTGTAGTAAGACCGCTCTGATATCAAATTAAATCAAAGATACACAATAATTTGAGTTATTTTAAATAGCTGGATACTTTCTGGACAGGTCTTGTGTGTGTGTACGTGCGCGCGAGCGTGTATATATATATATATATATATATATATATATATATATGTGTGTGTGTGTCTGTACTGTGTATATGGCTAGCAATCCCGCTTTTATACAAGTTTCATTGGAAAAGACTGACAAGTTGTGGTGGTTCAGTTTTTATATAATTTCTCATGTGTTTGTTTAATTTTTTTTTTTTTCAGGACATACATTATATTGAAATTGTCTGAAGGTTTTTTCAAGTGCCTTTCAACAAAACTTGCATGCATATATATATATATATATATATATATATATAAAATAAAAAAAAGCTAAACACTAATATTCCATGGTCATAATTTATCCATTGGAATCGTAAATACAATCCAATTCATCAGACCTACAAATTCAATAAGAAAACAGAAAAAAGCTATATATATATATATATATATATATATATATATATATATAAAATATATATAAAAATCCAAACTATATATATATATATATATATATATATATATATATATATATATATAGAACACTAGAAAATGTGTAAATGTGTTTTTTTGTTTTATTTTACCCATTTCCTTTTCATTGCACAGATTTTTTTTAATTTAAGTTAATCTTTCATGGAAGCCTGAAGAGCAGGAGCAAAACCGGTTGCTTCGTTTTTAATAGGTCTAGTAATATCAAAATTCACACTTTTAATTCTGTGATATATATATATATATATATATATATATATACACGCACACACATGTTGAACCAGCAGAGGAAGAGGGCTACATATGATGGACATGCTACAGAATCTCTGATATTGATATTACCTGCAATACATTTTTGTGGAAAAAAAATATTAACAGAAATAGATTTTTGACAAAACAAAAAATATTACCAGAAAAAAAAAAGTTATCTGCATTAAATGACCCATTGAGATTGATATGCTGTAAAACAAACCAAACCATATTATATGTCATGGTAAAAACAACAGGAAGCCACTGATGTGTGACACCATGCATGCAAAAGGAATATGGAATAGCTAGTTGCACACAGTATTCCATTGTTCAGTCAAGTGACAGTGAGAGCAACAAGGTCAGATATATGAACATTCCTCCTCAGCAATTGCACCATCGAGGAACAATGCACTGTAGTGTGCAGAGTGTGTCAAACATGTGGAAATCCATTGCTGGATGTTGGTGCAGTATGGACCATGCACCATGAATCAGGGAAAGGTGTATGAGTAGGTAGAACACTTTAAAGCAGGAAGAATAAGTGAAATTGGATCTGATTGATCATTAATATCATGAAGAACACATCCAAAGAGTGGATGCTTTGATCAGGGAAGACTGACGAATCACATTCGCAAAAATGGTAGGCTTCAGCTATGGATATGCACAAAGCATAGTGCATAATGACTTACACTACCATAAACTTTGTGTAGACATGAATTTATGAGCAACAGAAAATCTCCTTTTTAGAAGGGACAAAGAAGTTCATGGAACAATACCAGAAGTGGGTCATTGTGTTTACATATGCATTTGCTTTTCATCAATGAAAATAAAGGTGTTGTATGGAAATTGCCTTTATTTTTTGATTTACCCTCATATTATGTTATGAGGTCTGTCTAGAAATCCATTTTAATATTATAACAATAAAACCTCACTTTCAAGTAACATACATAATATGGTGCTACTACCTCAGTGTGTTAGACATTGTTGTTGTGGTTTCTATAGTAAGTATGTTTTTTCATAGGATGGAGTTACTAACCTCATATCCAACCAGTTGTGAATTTGAGGACTGGTTGCCAAGTGAAGCTGAAGAGAACAGTCTACCCTACTTTTTAACCCATACCTGAGGGGAAAAGAAAGGGATTCATAACTTTTCCAAGGATGTGAATGTAACAAACTTGACTGGTATTTGAACTTTGCTTGCAAAGTTCTTGTTCTGACCTGTTAAGTATTATATGCCCAACACATCGTTAACAATATAAATAGCCCCCCCCCTAAAGCAATGGCACTTTTTAAAGACCTCTCCTTGTGACCTTAGACTCTTATCCCAGCATCTATTCTATTTTTGTTATGTCCTCTTTAGTGATCACCATCAGCTGTCCCATTATGTTCTCTTTATTGTCAATGGATTTGAAATCTTCCCTTCAATAGAGGTTTTAGCTTTGAGAAAAATCAGAAGTCACAGTGGGGCAAATCCTATCTGTAGTGGGGTGGGGGAGCTGAATCATTTAAGTGACGTGATGTTTTGCCAAAAAACTCAAGTGCAAGATGTTGAGAATGAGCAAGCTCATTGTCATGATGAGTATTGTACAGTACAGAATCATACTCAGTGACATCTTACTGTTTACTGAGTAACTACATAGGAGAGTATGTGCAGTAAAGGTTATTTTGATCTCTTGTTAAGTTACATCAAAGCTGCCCAACAGGTTACATTAAAAATGCTTGAATACTTTCTGAACACACCTTGTAGACATATTATTTTAAAGTTTATACATTTTTGGCATTTAAATAATATAATATTTTAAATTTTAATTATTTTATATCATGTTCATTAATTGATTTTAAAAAAATTCAAATCTAGTTTGAAATATTGAAGTTGAGTGACATATTTGAAATTTTTTTTTTTTTTTTTTCATATTCAATCACCTCCATCCCATTCCTTGAATTCACATTGCATCTTTGTCAAACCACATGCCTTCTGTTTTGGTTATATTTAATAAATTGATTAAGACTAAATGAAGACATTTGCATCATTAATTCATTTAGATTTCATGCGTGTATGTATTTATATTATTTGTGTACTTGTAAAATCATACTTTATTTGAATCTTCTTAAGACAAAATGAATGACTTTGAATTCAATCCATTTTTGTACTTGTAAAATCTTCTGTGACATTTGATATCTTAAATATTCATTTTAGATATTTACAAAGCTTACTTTCATGTCACACATAAACAAATAGAGGGTAAATTAGAAAGGAAGATTATGTTGTGCCAGTTTTTTGATTGGGGAGGACTTGCATTTCTTGGAAATCAACTAGCTGAACACAAAACTGATGCTTGTAAGAAGTAGCTGACTTCAATCATCAAGCAAGCCCCTCCCACCACACTTGGAAGATTGCTTCAATAAAGTCTTTCTCAGTCATTTGCTTTGATTTACCCTTGTGTCAGATGAAGTTATCATTAGTTGATTTTATTGGCATGGAAGGAAAATATATTTAATGTTTTACAAACCACAAGCACTTTTCTTTTCAATAATATATATACATATATATATAATCAAATGGATAAATATAGGTAAATGCATGGGCAAGTGTTCGTATATAAACACATACATACATACACACACACATATAGATATATATAGATATATATATATATATATATATATATAATATCAAACGCAACTCGTTATAATTTATTACATTGGAATCATAATTTTTGAATTTGTAGGTCTGATGAATTGATTGTGATTCTGATTCAATGTGTAATAAATTTTAACCATGGAATATTAGTTAAATTGAGACTTTTAATATTATATTCTAATCTGTCCTGGTCATTGAGTTCTACCTGGATTCTATCCTCAGTGGAAATTTATATATATATATATATATATATATATATATATATGACCATTAAAATAAATATATATATATATATATATATATATATATATATAAGTGTAAGAAAAGACAGTGACTCAATGTTAAATATCAGAGCTATTTAATATTGTTATGCATTATTTTTATTAGTATTTTCATTTTACCACTGCATATTTATTAATTTTATTATTGATTTTCATTAAAAAAATAGAGTTACTCCACTTGATTTCCAAACGTTTATTTTTTAGTGACAGCATCCGTTTTTAAAGTCAAATTTATAATTCTTATTTTCAATCTGAAATTTTAATCTGGCTAAAATCAAAACCCAAAATTAAACTGCAATTTAAACACAATAATAATCCACCCTAACAATAAAATATCTTTCTATAACCAGAGGTATTAAACAAATGGTGTCAACCCAAAAATTACAAATGGCATGAAATGCTGAGTGGTGCAACCAACGTAGGTATTGTGTGTGTGTGTGTATATATATATAAGGAAAAAAGACAATAGGAAAACTGTATAATTTTAGCCAACGTGTTTCTGGGACTACCCAGCTGCTAATGCAATGCACATTTTTTTTAACGGTGATGAATTATTTTTCACTCTACAACCTGCGTTTCCCACAGACAAATGTTGCCAGCTCCTTTCTACTTTATCACTATTTTCATGGCAGATTTTCATATGAGCTACATTCATTAACTTTACCAACTCAGACCTTCAAATCTAGGATTTACTGTACATATTTATGTGAAAGAATAGGGGATGCTTTCCTGATCCCTATGGTCTTAACCCCTTCAAGCCATCCATTATCTATCCTTCATATCCTCATAATATGCACTTTTTACTTCCTCCTTTTATGATCTTACAACAATCTTATTTGGTAATCTTGTATTGAGTGAACAATAGTGTCAAAAAATGGCCAGTATACTTAAACCTTTGGTTAGAATGATTTATGACTAGCTAACGCAACCTTCAATGGCTTCTGAACAGTTTCAGTTCATGGGTCAACCTGTAGAATGGTTTTTAGGTACTTTCCAATGGTGCTGAATTCCCTTAGGGGTGATTATTTTAAAAGAATGACACATTGACTGATCAACCATGGTGAAATACAAAACCATGTCTTGTGGACAGTATGCTTAAGTTTTAACATGCATACATATGTACATAGACTTATTTCTATAGAGAAATATAGATTATCATAATATAGGGTGTCCCAAAAAATTTGACATTGTTTTCAAAGCAATTATCTTGAAAACTACTAAGTCTAGCTCAATGAAATTGAACAGTTTAAGTGTTTAGCATCATAAGTTTATTATGGGACCAATTTTATAAGTGTTCAATATGTGTACTGCCTGTGACACAGCACATGTCAAGTTGATAGTAAAGCTCTTGCCAAACATGCTGTAGCATGTCTCCAGTAGCATTATCCAGTGTGGAAGTGATTCTCTGCTTGAGTTCACCAATGCTAGCAAGAAGTGGGGGGGGAAATAGATCAGTCTTCTCCCATATCCCCATAAAATGAAGTCACATGGGGACATGTTCGGTGACTGCGGCAGCCATTTCATCAGAAAATTGTCTTCATCTCCACTATACCTGATCCATCTCTCTGGCAGATTCTTACTGAGATAAGCATGTACCATCCTCTTCCATCAAATATATCTTGATCTCTTTCTATACATTCTGTGAAAATTTGAGGTTATTTCAACAAGAATTGTCAAATTTTTTGGGACACTCTGTATTATTGTCTGGGTAAAACTATGCACATGTATGTGTTTTTAATTTTGTAAATATTGACTTAATTTGGTGTGTTTGTACACACATATCGTCACACCTAATATAGTTTTAAAAAAATAATAAAAACAAAGCCAGTTCACAAAATCCTCAAAATAAATAAATCAAAACAGGAAACCTAACTTCACAATGTAAAACTAATCCAACGAGTGTTCAGTGGTCTTAGAACAAAATCTTGAAGGAATAAAATTCTAAGCCAGAAAAAGAATGGCAGTTGAGATAATTTACAAACACGTGTGTGTTTGCATGTGCCCAGTGAGGTGTAAAATTATTCATACTGTGCAGTCAATTTCATTTGAAATAATTCATTTTCAAATATTGAAACTGATATATTTTTCCTATAAAGCTAGAATTTGATCTTAGGTTCAGAATAAATATGCATAATCCATTTCAGAAACTTTTTATTCAATTCAGTAACATTATGAACAGGAAGAAATTCAGCAAGAACAAAATTATCCATACGCTTTAGCTAATAGTCAATGGCATAGCATTTCTGGTCAATAACTTTTAGCGTTTTCTATAGTTAGTAACTAATCAACTACAAATTTCTTTTGGTATAGTGTTCCATTCTTTGAAAACAAATTTCTCTTACTTAAATTGAATTTGAAATGTTGTCTTAAATATACTTAACCTTTACATTCTTGTCACAAATTGGATTTAGGTCCAAAGTTGAAAGTTCAAACTAAAAAACATTAATCTTGTCTTTGAGCCAAATATTTACTAGCTCACTTCTAAGTTTGGGATCATGTTGGAAAATGAAACGTCTTCTTCCCAAAAGGTACCTGGCAGAATATTTTAAATTTTCCTTTAAAATATAACGATATATTTCTTTTTCTACAGTTGCAACAATTATAAACTAAGTACCTGATTTATTCCGACTAAATCACTTCTAATCAATATTATTGCCACTCTGATTTTTTTTAAACTAGATGTGGTGTTCCTAGGATTCATGGCATCACCTCTTTTCCTTTACTTTTGCTAGGTCTAAATCTGATGAAACAATTTTAATATCATCACTACCTAAAACTGAGTTCCAAAAATCAATATCATTTCCAAAATAGACATTGGCACATTCTAATAAAGACGTTATAATGAACTTTGAGCAAAGGTGTCTTTTTTTTTAAAACCTATTTACTTAACACCGTTTTATTGTGTGACAAATTGTAAATAATATCTTTCTTCACAGTTTTCAAGTTTAGATCTTTGGGATAAATTCTTTCTTATGTTTCGAAACATTTTCCTTTTATATACTATAATGGGGTACTGAAAAATGCTTAACTGCTGACCCAAAACTCATTCCTGAACTGCAGATGTTGACACTTTATTGTTTGAAATCCACTGACAACCCTCTGTTCATTTTGTTGCTGTTTGAGTTTGAAGCGAACAACATAAATGTTCATTATGGTAAACTGAAGTTCTTTTAAAACTTTACAACTCACACACATAAAGCCTGTCATATTATAAGTATTATATTATAAGTATTTTATGTTAAGTTGTGGGAAAGAGATTCAAGCCCAGATGCTAGGTTAATGCCTGACCTAGCATTTCAGCTTCAATCACTTTTTTACTACTGAAACCTACCTTCCTTGTGCCTTTTCTATAAATCTTTCGAGCTAACTTTTCTGATGAGCTTTTTCCAATATGGTACATTGAATTCATGGATTTAAGCACAGTACTAGATTGGCAGCTAGATCTCATTATTTTATTGTTGAAATTGCTAGTTTCTTCTTTCACACCTCTTACCTGTGGAACTCTCTGCCAACTTTTTGCTTTCCCCTCAATGATTATCTTCAGAAATTTAAATACAACTAATCATCATCATCTCTTTTTTTTAATCCTAGTTCTTTCTTCTCAATAATATTTTCTCAGTTTCTTTTACTCTAAGTAACTTCTTCTACCTTAGTGGCTTTATTGCCTTGCTTGCAATGAAATTATTTTAAAAAATCATGAATTTTATGAGTAACTAAATCAGTTTTCTGCCATACAGATAACTTGTCTTTGTCAGTTTTAAATGTTAACACTCGCTGGACATATTGAAGATAAATGGGACTGAAGAAAGCTGTGAATAACCTACCTAATGATTATATGTAAATGCTTGGCAGAACAGGGATTATATGACAAACACTGCTAAGAACAACAAAGGATAGGAAGTTGTGGAGAACCATGATCGTTCATGTCCTGAATGGACACAACACATATTCTATCTGATAAAATAAATTAAAATTACAATGTTGTTCATGTCCCCACTTCATGGACACTACTGACCATCCGGGATTTTTGCTGCTGCTGTATGAATTGTAATTAATCTTTTCTCCAAGTCTATATCTCCTTTTCAGTTCATTCCAAAGGATAAATGTAATGCATTGTAAATGTAAATATCTTATCCATTTTTTTTTAAAACCATGTCACCCCAAGCAAAGTAATCAAATCCACTAAGACACATGGGGGTCACTGAAAGGGGGAGAAACAGAGAGATCAATGAAAGAATAGGATTCAAAAAGACAGAAGATGACGACTTTGCATTTCAAATTTTCAAGCTTGCAGTTGACAGAAAAGCAAGAAACCGGGAGAAAGTTCCACCAGCAAGAAGTGCGAGAAAAGAAACTATTAGAATAGAACTTATGATTACAATTAACAATTTCAAGAATAAAATTATCAGAAATATCTGCCAATCTAGTCAGTCAGTTATGTGCCATGCATGATAAACACTTAGTCGATCATGTATCTTTCAATACATGACTGATGAGGCTGATTTTTTCCCACGGTAGGTTGCCATTTTTTTCTGCGATAGACCAGTTGCCATCCAAGGCTATAGAACCCGGTCTGTCCTGCTATTTACCCATAGCTAGTGGGAGAAGAAGAGGATTCATACCTTTCCCAAGGGTATTAGCACGTAAATGAAGGTAATAGATTCGACTGTAATTCAAACTTGGCTCTCAGATTCTGCAATCCGAGCTGCCATGCCAATATAATACCATATTTAAATTTGTGAAGTTGAGGTACTAAAAACGAAAGCTAATCAGAATATATATATATATATATATATATATATATATATATATATATATATATATATATAATACTAATAATCTTATAAATATAAGCAGCTATACTCATCCGGCAAACCCTCAGGTGTTTTAGCTTGCAAATCAACAAACCAATACCCAAGGGAAAAAAAAGGGGGAAAAAAAGAAAGAACATGTACTTCCAGTGAAAATAATCGTCAAGAATCTAAGTCCAGAGTCCAAAGAAAAAAAACCTGTGACACAAATAAAGTAAAAATAACTAAGCAAAGTCTCTTTCCTGACAAATCGACCATGGTGAGATTTGAACCTGGGTTTCATGGTCAGAATGCGAATGTTCTAACCACTCAACCACATGCCCATGTTGTGGAAATATTTATACAAAAATCACAGGGAATCTACGTTATGGCTGTGGGAAAGGAACTGAAGCTGAGGCGCCAAGTCAGGACTGATAAGATTGCAGACTCTTCTTTGGATTTTCTCAAGAATATCTAGATATGTAGTAGAAGCATCTGACCAGCAATATTCCTTGCATGGATGAGGGGTAGACTTATAAATATGTAAGATAGCTAATATTTTGAAGATTGTGAAAAATTGAGAGACCTGGGGCTGTAAACTATTATCCCTGCAACTGATAATATATATATATATATATGATATGTTATATATTAGATTAATTTCAAAAGGAAATATAGAAAATAGTCCTGTTAGAATGAGATCCTGAAGGAAAAACGGAAGAAAAAATTTTCAATTATTTAAATATAGATATTTGGTTGTTATATAAATATATATCCATCAATAAAATTTAGAAATACGTATATTGCAACTACAAAATTATATATTTTATATATATATATGATTTAATGTTATATAATATAATTTTATATAATTATGTATACCTATATTATAATATATATATAATATTTATATATAAATATATAATATGATAAATATATATATACACATAATATATATATATTATATATATATATATATTATATTTAATTATATATATATAAATAGATGATATTTTATACAGACATATTTGCATAAGAATCCTAAGTCTTTATATTTATTTTATATATTATATATATATAGCTATATATATATCCCTAAATATGTATATATAAGGTGAAACTACAGTTGATATCCCATACTTAATGAGGAAAATATAACGTAAAAAATATATATAGGTCTCACGTATATATATATATATATATATATATATATATATATATATATATATATATATATATATATATATATATATATATATATATTATTATATATATATATATATATATATATATATATATATATATATATATTATATATATATATAAATATCTGTGCAGTTTGGTGCAGAATGTTCGTTTTACATTAAAAATGAATAAATGTTGGCTAAAGTTTATTTTCTTTGGATAAATACAAATTGGATTCTTGTCTTGGGACAGACTTAGTAGCTTGCAGTATGTTGAAACAGAGAGAGGGAGAGAGATCCCTCCTTCTTTGTTGCAGACAGTTGTCTTGATTAGTTCTTTGGTGGATATACGTGTGGATCAGCCTGTCCCACACATGTATCCATTAAAGATGCATTTATTAATGGACATTGTTTAGCATTTAGGCTATTCTGACTGACCTGAGGTCATTCAGTCTCTGATGCATCTAGTACGGAGTTATTGTGTATTGTGATTCATTCTTTACTTTACCTTGATTCAAACTATCTTCACTAAGTGCCACAGTAGACATTGTGTTTGATTTAAAATGGTGGGAAAGCCTCTGTTCAAAACATGCTTCTGTGGGTCTTGATTGCACAATGCATTTTTAGCAGTTGTTGATGTTTTCTTCTTTGAGTCACTGTTGATGTGTACACATCACAACTGAATCTGTTTTGTACCATTTTGGAAATGTCTTTTTTTTTTTTTTTTTTGCTCAATACACAGTACAGGAGCAACTCTAGTTTTAAGGGTTACTGAATGAGGTTGTTATATAGACGTGAGTGCAGTTTATGAGTATATATAGGATAGATAATGGTTGATCTTAGATGAAGAGGTTAAAATTATAGTAATCTTGGAAGCACCTCTTGAGTGTCTGTTCCACAAGCCATCGGCTTTTGGGAAGAAGCCATCTGTATGGAACTTCCTTCTTACCAGTAGAATGTGAAGGGAATGAGGATGATTCAACTTTGTGGATGTGGCCTGATTGATCTTAGCTGTAAAGTTCTGAACTCGTGGAACTAATGAATGTCACTTGTCAGAACATTTTCCATGAAAATGAGGATTGAATAGGGAGAGACTTGTAATGTTTCATCTGTGGGGAAGTGGTTGCAGAGTGGAAAAGAATCCATCATCCACAAGGCTGTGCAAATGCTTTTCAACTCTGTCATGATGAGCAAGTAAGAATTGGGAAAATGTACATCAAATATAGCAGCAGTATTCTGTTTTTAGTCTCATCTGACTTCTGTAAAGATAGAACAAGGCTTGTGGTTTAGGTACTTTCTGGATTGCTACAAGGAACTACCAATTCTGGCCATAATTAGTTTGACCGTTATCAATGTCACTCAGATTGTTGTTCTTGCACACCACTGTGGCATTCAACACATCAAAATGAAAGGTATAAATACCCACCTTTATATATACTTATGACTCTGATATATACAATTGTTAAATGACAATAGCTGTCATGCTTGATATATGTTATTGGTCACAATATTTTGCTTCTTCAGTGTATTATAAATATACAAAGATATACTGTGCAATTTTTAGATACATGATTATCATAAATTCTTATTTGAGAAAGAAACTCTACTCTTTTCAGATTGGTCCAAGAGAATGGTCCAATTCTCACTTATGCTTCCTGCCTGTTTAGCCTTAAGAGAAATTGAAATCAAAGATTTTATTTTTCTCCTCAATTTGTCACTATTAAAAAATGATGAATGTCAAGTGCTTTCTTCATAAAACCATTCAAACTGAGCAAAACCTCAAAAAGTGACATTAAATGTCTTTTGATTGAAACAAATTCTCTTGGGTATTGCTTTCGAAGAATATGATTTGAACATTCAAAAATGATATATTTTTACAAATTTTGATTTCAGAGAAACAATTTGTGAGGTATTCTAACAAATAAAGCAATCATCTTTTCATTCATTTCAAAATGTGTAAAACAGGTGCAAATAAAAATTTGTTTGGGAATTGTTTTTTTTTTCTCCCATACAGAGATCTCTTTCAGAAATGTGTTGTGGAAAAAAATTATTTCCCTTACATCTAGTTTTAGTGTTTAAGCCGGCTATTCAAACATGAATTTCCACATAATAACTTTTGGGGTCATAGGAAATTATGTTGGATAAAAAAATCTATTGATTCCTTACAAATTACTTTCCATTTTCATAGAACTCTCTTTTAATAATGGATCATTTTTTTTCTTGGATTAATATCTGGAAAGGCTGGATCCTTCCATTAATTTGGTGCCTTTGAAACCTTTTTTAGCATTGTGAACAAAATGCAGCATTGCAGAATGTGAAAAGGCATTGTCTTTTATGAATAGACTTCTTAGCTTAAAGTTCCATTTTGATAAATTGTGTACAAGATCCCTTTTGTGTTCATAGATATCTTTTTTAAATTTCTGCAAATTTCGTCAATGTATTGTGAAGAGCAATTCTAGCTTTTTGAATAAATTGTTTTGGAAAAGGGATTTTCTACACAATTTATCAAACACATTAATCATTCATAGAAATAAATTCAACCACAACTTTGATCTAAAGAAAGCCACACTTATTAAACGAGAAAGTAACTTAGACACAAAATTCTTGAGAGTGCCACTATCGAATCTTATCAAAATATAAATCTGCGGCCTAGATTTTTTCAAATATCTCCAATCCTCAAAGAATTACTCCTTTCCAAAGCAAACATAAAAATGTTAAAAAGTTAAGATAAAACAGTTAACTTCGTAACCGCATGTTATTTTAATAATATATAAATTAACCCCAAACTTGAATAATTTAGATCTTAATTTGCATAAAAAAAATTTCAAGAACATGCTTTACTCAGTTTTGATTATTAGGCATTAAATTATGTCACTTAGTGTCCTTCATAACCTACCTAGACTTGTCAGCTAACCTGATGAATATTCTTGACCTTTTCTTAAATTTAAACATTTTGTAAAACTAACATTTCTTGTTACAAAATAAAATCTTTACATTTGCCTTGATAAAGGCCATCATAGGATGAAGGATATTAGCAAAGTTTTCCTTTTGTCTTTATTCATATTGTCCTTTTACAGACATATTCTATCTGAAAAGACTTACATACACACACACATATATAATAATAATAATAATAATAATAATAATAATGGACTCTCCCATCGATGTATGAGGATCTGACAGCTTATTGATTCAATTCTGAAAGTTTGTGCGATAATCTTAAGTGGCATTTAAGACCTGCTAGTGATTTACAAAAGAGGGCACATATGGAGCAAGTGTGAGGATTGTGAGATGAGATCATTGTTAGATTGGCTGACCTTTTAGATCTTGCTCTTGCTTCTTGAAGATGATTCAGACAAGCAGATTGAAAATTGCTGAGTCCACTAAAACACGTTGATCTCCATTCTACCCACTCCAAGGCTAAGTGCTCAAGATATGTGGTATATTGACTGCTGAAGTTGCTTTTCAGTTTGTCTTTGTATCTTAGCCATGGGCGTCCTACATTCCTGTAGCCCTGATCTAACTGGCTGTACATTAGGATCTTGGGTATCCTGTCATCAGACATTCTCAAGACATGATCAGTCCACCGTAACTGAGACTGTATGATAAAAGTCTCGATTCCTCCAATATTACACCTGTTAAACAGTCTACTTTAGGTGTCCTATCTTGAAGGCTAACTCCACAGATTGCATGCAGACAGCTTTTATGGAAAACATCCAGCTGACGTATATGGTACCTGTATGGAGTCCACAACTCTGAGCCATACAACAGCTCTGTAAACCCGAATTTTCATCTCCAGTTGAATACCCCGCTTATTCTACAAGCAATGAAGTTTGCTGAAAGCACTGGTAGCCTTAGCAATCCGATGCATTATTTCATCATCTAAAGTTCCACTGTAATTGACTTTGCTACCAAGATAGGTGAAAGACTTTACATAGTTCAGGGGTTTGTTTTCTATTTTCAATGGTCTCTCTGGAAATTTGTAGACTGGTGTTTTTTGTTTCTCACCAAGCAATTGCTTTGGAGTAGGACAAGGTTGGTGCACTACTTCAGTTTTCTTTATGCTAAGTGTAAGACCAAATGCTTTACCTGCAGCAGAGAAATGATTTATTAGATGTTGGGCCTCCAACAAAGGATGTCGCTATAAGAGCAGCATCATCAGCAAACAACAAATCACAAATAATATGCGTACGAAGGTGGGTCTTAGCTTTGAAGTGCTGATGATTGAAGAGACCACCAGTTGCTCGAAACTGAAACTTGACGCCACACTCTGTGTCTGCAAATGCATATTTCAGCATCACCGAGAAGAAATGGGCAAAAAGGACGGAGGCCATGACACAACCTTGCTTGGTGCCATTTATGACATTTGTATATATCATTTCATCCCCAAGTATAGTGATAATGCCACTAAGACACTAGGGATCTCTGAGAGTGAAAGAAAATGAGAAGACTTTAGTAAGAAGAAAGGACAATAAAAGAACAGGATTCAGGGAAACAGAAAATGGCAATTGATGTTGCATTTAAATTTTTGAAGATTGATAGGAAAGAAAAAAACCAGAAAGGAATTCCACAGGTGAGAAATGTGAGAGAAGAAACAATTAAAATAGAATTTTATGGTTACATCTGGCAACAGTAAAATAATGAGACTGAGTTGCCAATCTAGAATTGTGTCTAAATTCATGTGGTCAAGGTACAATGGAGGAGAGCTTGTTAAAACAATTTCCAAATTCTAATGAGTTCTACTATGAGAAAGAACCTTTGAGTTACTGAATAAAAAAATCCATACTACCAACTGTTATAAATATTTATATTAAAAAATATTATAAGCTGAAATTCACATAATGTAAATATATCTTGAAAACTTTTTCCAAAATCAGTTGAGTAATATCAATTCAAGTGTGAAAACATTAGCATGAATCATAAAATGATATACTGTATATATGATTAGGTGCTGAAAAATTCTCAGCTTCATCACTTTCGAAGTAATTCTGTGTAGTGAATGTGCATCAGTACAGACACAAAAGAGGCCCCGGATGACTGTCTGTCAAAACCAGTCACATCTGGGTTTTTCCTGTTAGCAGCAGAACAGCTTGGCATGTTCAGATACAAGCCTCTCTGCAACTTGTCTAGATCTGGGTTTGTCTCCTGTCAATACAAGTGACAGGAAAACCAACAGTCAGTGGGGGGCAGTTGGCAAGATTCGGTGTCTTATGACATCAGTCCCGTGACCATTTTGTTTCTTATCTCATATCTCTTTCCTTTCTCTGCCTATTACCCCCATGCCAGTTGGGATAATAATCAGTTAGGTGTTTCCCCCAACCCCAATACAGTCTTGATGTATTTTACAACAAGCTATTTCAGCACTCATGGTGGACAACAAGTTCTGATTGAAAATCACAATTATTTTCAAAGTGATTCTTGGTTGGCTTATAAAGTTTTCACCTCACTCATCATATATATATGCTTTAGGAGAAATATCCAATGTTGCCTGGCTTTTGGTAATATTTAAAATAAATCCATTACAAAGGTTCACTATACTTTGTCTGACTTGATTTTAAAAGATGTTGACAATCTTCAGTTGGTATGGACTGTTGATTCTAGCAGAATTGTTGCTTTCAAACAATTAAGAAAATAATTCTATTTGACATTTATAAAATTTCAGAGAAAAATAAATAAACAATTATAAGATCTAAAGTAAAATCTTATTCTTAAATTTAAAAAAAAATGTCTCTATTTCTGAACTGATTTGAACTGTTGTCCTCATCTTTGTTGATATATTCACAATGTTTTGGCTGTTGTATGCTCTGGCCTTCATCAGGTGATTGGAATTTCAAACTGAACCCTTTATTTCATTCATTGAGGTAGATTGTTCTAGTTTCACGTGCCATGCCTCTTCCAGATGTCTCGGTATCAATTATCTTCCAAGTCTCAACTCACCAAGCCAAGTATTGAACTCACAATTCTTTGGATCAAGTCACTGGATTCAACCAACACTTATATCCAAGTATTTTTACGAGATACTGTATGAATTTACATGGTTTCCTTACATGAATTTATTTTAATTATCAGCTTTAGTCAAGATTCCATTTAGTCAAAATTACTGTTTTGGTATAAAAAAAAATGTTCTTTTATTATTAAGTATCTTCTGTTATTATTGATTTTTGTTTACCTTTCGTTCATCTTTATCATTTTAGTTGCATTATCTTGTAATCACTTATTCTATATCTCTTGGTAAATAGTGTATATTGCAAAAAAAAAAAAAAAACGCGAAAAAACCCCTCTGTTCTTAGCAAGGCTTGATCTTGCATTCCTTTTGCTTTGACTAGAAGCCTATTTTTCTGTAATGGTTACACTCCAATGTGAACAATAAAAGTTTTTATTGTTAGAAGATGATCAAATGTAATAATTTAAATTTGCTGATTACTCTGCCCAATCACATAGTGACCAATTTATTGTTGTTATGTATACAAGTTGGATTAGTAGGAGTAGTAAAGATATCTTGAATTATTCTTAGAAGAAGCATTGTCAAGCATTCTTCATTTTTTTACTAGAATTTTTTTTGTTTTCATTTCAGTTGCTTTATTTCCACTATTATTATTATTAGTAGTAATCTTAAATTTTGCTTAGATGATGTATCCATTCACATAAACGCATCATGTAGGTGGTCCACTGCCTTCTGTTATCTCTCTGACCCTTGACATGCCCTATGAGTGTCAAGTTCTCTAAGTCCTCTTTCCTCATTATTTATCTAAGAAACTTAAGTTGTTTCTGATTTTGAGTATAAATGTACTTTTTGTTAGCATTTTCTTTAAGACTTCATTGTTGCTTAGTCACTCTGTTCATGGATTTCTCATCATCCTTCTGCAGAACACTCATTTCTGCTGCCTACATTTTTTCCTTCATCTGTGAGAAGATTGTCCAGTATTCACTGCTAAGAGGATTGATATTACATAACAGTTCAGAGCTCTTTTTTGTGTTTCTAACAAAGTTGTCCTGTTTCTTAGTACTTTGTTTAACTTTTGAAAAGCATCTTTTCCTAATCCAATGTGTGCTTGGATTTTGGTATAGTATTTTCCGTCCTCTATTAAAACACTTCCCAGATATTTAAACTTCTGCACTTGTTTGTTGATATCTCCAATTCATAGTTTGCATCTTGGGCTTTTTTTTTTTGCTGACAACCATGCTTTATATCTTTCTGTATTCTTAAGTTCACTTTCTTTATCTCAACTCGTTATATTAGTAGCAGTAACATTTTTTATTAGGGGAATCATTCATGTTATTAATTTTTGATTAGAATTTTTCCTTAAATCTTGTCTCTCAAATGTTGACTAATGATCTTGAGTTTCTCCCTGATGTCTGCTAATGGTTGTAGACTGATGGTTTGAGTGGTTTCAATGAAAAGCAGCAAAATTTAAAAAATGTCATCTACTGAAAAATTCAAGATAATATTCCAACTCGTATTCTGAGTAGAAATAAATCTTCAATAAAGAGGAGAAAAATACAAGTCAAAAATGAATGATAGTTCATGAATAATAACAGGGATATTTTGTGTTATTAATTCTTAAATCATGAAAATCTTTTTCAAATAAATTCTGAATTTTATTTGGGAAGTTGATGTTTCTTTGTTTGGTCATCATCATTCTAAAAAAAAATTTACAATGGCTTTCCTTTTTTTTTTTGCTTTCATTTGTTTCACTTTGATCTGAAAACATTTAATAACAATATAAGGTCAATAATTATGGTTCAACAAATGAATTTTTTTATGCCCTTACTTTTTTTATTGATCATTGATCAATCGCACAGATATTAATAAATGACTAATTTGTATAAAATACATTTTTATATACAGATTTTTTATCAAATCAACAAAGTGAAATAAATCCTAATGTAATTACAAATAATTATACAAAAATGTTTGTCTTTTTGTGTTTAATATAAAAGGTTATTTATATTGCATACATATACACTCTCGGCCAATTGTTTGGGGCCACACTCTAAATATTGAAAAAATCACCTAAAAATTGAAGGTTGTGTATATTTTTTTATAACTAATTTACTTTTTTTATAATTAATTCACTTCAAGCCAGAGGGACTCTCTCTACCTGAAGGATATTATCATCTATTCAACAATAATAATAATAATAACAGTAACAATGAAATTAACCCATTTCTGCATCAAGCTTCCTTAAAATTTTAGCTCTTTTTTTTTCTAATCTATCTTGCTGGCTAATGTTGATCTGAGGACTGGCAGATTTTAAAATTAAAAAAAAAAATGAGTGCTACACACTAATGGGTTAAATAGTATCAGTATTTTAGCTGAGTAGGAGTTAATTAAACCAAAGAAAGCATGAAAGTTAGTATTTATTAAATCCAGAAGGTGGCCCCAAACATTTGGCTTATAATTTCTGGTGAAGTGAATTGTGTCATGGTGACTGACTGATCCTACTATACTGTGCTGTCAACAAAATTAATATAAAACAATGTGCAAAATTAAAAATATAAAATGGTGGCAATTACCCTGCCACCTGTTAGCATTGTTGATGCAAGCCATATATATATAAATATATATATATATATATATATATATATATATATATATATATATATATATATATATTGATAATATTAGTGGTTAATATATACATATGAATTCCCAAGAGGATAGAATCCAGGTAGAACTCAATGTCCAGGAGAGAGTAATATATATAAAAGGCTCAAACAAGGTATTCCATGGTTATAATTATTCCATTTAAAATTATTCATTCATCCAATTCATCAGACCTACAAATTCAAAAAGAAATTGGAAAATATAACTCTGGGTATAAAAAAAATTTTTTTTTTTTATACTTGAAGTTATATTTTCTGATTTCTTTTTGAATTTGTATCTCTGATGAATTGGATCATGATTACGATTCCAATGTAATAAATTATAACCATGGAATATTAGTGTTTGAGCCTTTTATATTATATATATATATATATATATATATATATATTACATATGTTAGAATTCAGAAATAAAAATGAAAGAAATTCCAAAAGGCCAAGCATCCACCTACTCAATAAAGTGCTCAATGTCCAGATTATCAAGACAGAGCAGAAAACACCACACAACGTCAGCACTTAACAAAGGACGGCTCAGGTCATTACTGAAGTTTCATGCTCTCACCATCTTCAGATGACTAGAACATTCTAGTTGTCTGAAGATCATGACAGCATGAAAATCAAGTAATGACAAGTCTTGTTCGATATATATATATATATATATATATATATATATATGATGGACTCTCCCATCGGTTTTGACGTATGAGGTTCTGACAACTTTGTTTATTTAACCTTGTGTGTGAGTCGCAAGTGACATTTCAGTCCTGCTTAGTGATTTGCAAAGAAATCCAGATTGTTGTGCAATATATATATATATATATATATATATATATATATATATATATATATATATATATAAAAATAATGGTTAAACAGTTGTTGGTCAGAGTTAAATCAGTCCAGGAAACAGTTATATTAAAAAGTGCTCAATATACAATTAAAAAAATTGAATGTGCAGAGATTTTAAATGTTAAAAATTAGAAAGATCAACCATTTATGCTACCATGTTTCAACTACTGAAGTTTTTTCAGGTGGTAAAGGCTAATTAATTGCCTAACATGTTATTTGTTTATTTATGTATGCATAACAGGAAAGCCAACAGGAGGGAAGGGGTAAGGCAAGAGTGGAGAAATTAGATGGAAGTGAGAGTTAAGGATGAAAAAAGTAATACTTACTTTCATCTGAGTTCGTACAAAGCCAAAAATATACTTTTTAATGTGCTTACACCCTGACATAGTTTCAGACCTTTCATTTAATAGTGTTTTTGGTCTGGATACATTATTATTGCTAATTTTTCTTCTTGGCACAGTACTGTAAGGCTTGTCTCTTCTCAATAAGCTCCAGCTTACATTAGGGCTTTTTATTATTTTTTTCCTTTAATTTCTACACAATCTGGAACAACTTCTGTGGCTTTCTAGTCTGAATGATGACTTGTGGTTGTATCATCCCTTTTTGAAGCTGCCTTCAGTGTACTCTTTATTTGGCCATTTGCATCCCTTACTTTCGCTTTGTAATCTATTACTTTCATTTTACAAACTCCATCCAGTGGATATTTACCTTTATCCCTACAATTACATGTTTCTCTATTAACTATATCTTGCTGCACACTAGCCTTGAAATTCCTAGTGTTCTGTCTCTTTATTATAGTTTTCAAATTGTTAGTCCACCTGTAATTTGACTTTACTGTAAAAAAAACTTGTGCAATTCAGAGCTTTTAGGGAAGTGTTTATCAAGCAACTTGAAGATAATCTTTCCTATGTTAGATTTCACCTCTAAATTAAAAGTTGTGTGTGTGGGGGGGAGTGAGGTTTAAACGAAATAATGTTTCTTTTCATCCTTTCATTCCTCATTTGTTCTTTTGAGGTTTGAATTCCCTCCACTTTTAATGCTCTCTCATACTCTTTCTCTTTTTTTTTTTAAAAAAATGATTTTACAAGAGGAATTTCTAGATAGCCTGCACTATATTCCTTTAGGGATGTGCTTGATTATATTATCACAGGGTGGTTGGATCCAGCATTCACATACCTCAATTTTGCATTGGGTTTCATGTAAGTGGAGATGCTGCCAGTTTGTAGATTTAATTCCATCATCCAAATATTGGATGACTTTCTTGTTCATATCGACCCCAATTTCAAATTCACAGTTCTTGAAGAGTTTGAAAAGCATTTTTGTTATTTTGTCATTTACTCTTCTGTTGTCCGACTATCATCACCCCATCATCCCTATACAAACAATGGTTGTCCATTTCAAGGATCTTATTTTTGATATACATACACACACACACACACACACACACATATATATATATATATATATATAAAGGGTGTATGTGTATTCCTCTATACAATGTCTGTCTGGAAAAAGGTATCTTGGAATTTTGAATCTCTCAAAGAACTGGTTGAAGAATTTAATAGACTCATGTGAACAGGCAGTCTTCCCAATGATTACATTTGTGTATCAAATACAAATGCTTGAAATCACCCAGGTTTGTTAGCACAGATTTGGCTTCTTGCCACCTTTGCCAATTGAAATGGAGACTTCAGATAATGGAGGAGATTAAGTAAAATGGTGATGAATCACTTGATCTTGATAACATTACCCATGCCCTAGTTAGGTATCTTGTATATCAAACCTCCATAAATTTTGTGTTAGTGTGTGTGCATGAATGAGAGTGCATCAGTAAATCTGCAGCTTGGGTTAGCTGAATTTTGAACTGAAATTTCCAATTTTTGATAGATGTGATTATTATTCACTACATGTATTATAAACGAAAAGAGTACACTGTTAACATTATTTGGACTATTGTCCCCATCTTTGTCGCCATATTTATTACAACGTTTTGGCCGTTGTATGCTCCGGCCTTCTTCAGTTGATTGGAATGTTGAACTGAACCCTTTATTTTGCTCACTGGGGTGGACTGTTCTAGTTCCATGTGCCATGTATAATGGATGTCAGTTATCAGTTATCTTTTGTTAATTCCCCTCTCAAAGTTCTCCACTGACTTAACCGGGTATTTAACTCACACTCAAGGACACGTGGTACAGTGGATAAAGGCATTGGTTAGATCTAGTGACAGGACCCAAAGAGTGTGAGTTCAATACCCAGTTAAAGCAGTGGAGAACTTTCAGAGGGGAATTAACAGGAGATAACTGATAACTGACATCCATTAAACATGGCACATGGAACTAGAACAGTCTACCCCAGTGAGCAAAATAAAGGGTTCAGTTTGACATTCCAACAACCTGAAGAAGGCCGGAGTGTACAATGGCCGAAATGTTGCAATAAATATGGCAACAAAGATGAGGACAATAGTTCGAATAATGTAAATAGTGTACATAATACTCCATCTCAGAAATATAGACAGATACAAAAGAAGAGAGATCATGGTGAAAAATATTTCTTGTATATAATAATGTCTTTATCATTAAACTACTAAACTTATTAGTTATAGATATCTGAAGTTATTTGAGATTGTCACAGAGATTATTTTGTACTGAATTGTTTTTGGAAATTGAAGGAATAATTTGAATATTACAATTATTATACCATAAGATTCTCAATTGTTTTTAACCATGCTTAAGATTCTTTTAGGATAAATGTTTATTGAGTATCGACATAAATTACTTTTAGGGTAATTTTTAGAAACCTCATAGAAGCCTATATGTATTTTTTTCATATACTTTTATAAAACCAAAAAAAAACAAAGACAAAATAGGAAGCAAAAAAGAAAGCATACCAACTTTTAAAAGGAAAAAAAAATCTTTTATTTCCAATTATGGTAAAATAAACTGACTGATATTTAAAATAATCAATGAAGTGTTTATTTTTTTCTTTTAAATTTTGGAAAACTTTGTTTTTATTAAATTTAACATCTTTCTTTTAATATCTTTAAAATATTTAACATCTTTTTAATATCTGGCTATAACTGACAACTGAATGCCCTACTAACACTTGATAATTTTGTATGCTAAACAACAAAATTGTCTTACTCTTTAAAATTTAAAACAGTTAATTTCATATTAACATAAAGAAATAATGACTCATTTTATTTGCGCATGAAATCTGGGTGGCAACATTTATTTCCTTGGAAAACTAGAAAAAAGTCATTTCAAGAAATTCTTGTTTCTTGAAATGACTTTATTCTGTTTTTTTTAATCAAATATGCACAAATAAGAATTCATGCATGTTTGATTAAAAACCCAGAAAATTTCAGAAGAAAACTCATTGCAAGGCAAATTACAAAAGCAAAAGAATATTATGTAGAACTGAAGGAGAAAAATAATTAAACTGCTAACAAATGAAAATGTTTTCGAAAATCGCTAGTGTTAATCCAAAGTGCTTAAATCTGAACTGGAAATCAGAAAAAAGATTAGAGACATCAAAAAAGATAATCAATAAGGAATTTCCATTGCTTTTTTTTTTCTTTATCAAATGTACATAAAGGAAAAATTGCTGCTGAAATGCACCCAACATACATAGATATCTATTTTTAATCATTTCACGTCCAGCAAGGTGGCGATAATGCCACTAAGATGCAAGGAATTACTGGGGGTAAAATAGAATGAGAAGACTGAATTTTTGAAGATTGCAGCTGGCACAAAAGCAAAAAAAAACTTTATATACAGGGTGTGATGGATAAATTGTTTCCATTTTACATTTTTAATTTCACACATGCCTGTTGTTTGTTTTTGATTTTGTCAACTGCACAGTATAGTTGGGCACTGTCTGTGAGAAAAAGAGCACTATGATGCAATTAATTTTGCCAGAAATTTGGAAACAGCATGCTGTACTGCTTGGCATTCACACCAGAACCTCCAATATAAAAATTTTAGAGTGTTTGGGTATCAATCTGAGGACAGTGCAGAGGATTCAGAAACAGTTGGGTTAGTTTAAAAGTGATTACAAAGTTAAAGCAGCTCAGAAAACTCATTCTGATTGGTCTAATAAGAAAAGAACTCTTGAATTTGTCAGTGAGGGCTTCAAACTCAACACAGTGGCCAAGATCAAGTGCATTGAGAAGGTAGTACTATCCTGGGTCAAGAGGGTGACTGCTGGAAGACCCTATATCTAGCAACAGAACTCTTTAGCATCCAACATAAGCAGGAGAACCCAGTCATGGCTGTCAGACAATTTCTATGACCACATCACCCCTTACATCTGGCCACCCCAGACTGCAACTTCTTGATTATTATGTGTTGGGTGCAGTTGAGCAAGAGACCAACAAAATTCCTTTTAATATCAATGATCAACTGAAGCCAAGAATTATGGCAACATTCACCAACTTAAACAAGGAGTCTATCCAGAAGAGTTGCAGGAGATTTCAAAGTTGTCTGGAGTCATTGGTTGAAGCCAATGATGATTTTATTGAATAAATTTACTCTTTAGTATTTCAAGATATTTTTTGTGTAATTTTGGTAAATATATTTGTTAAAATGTGATATCAGTGTTATTTTCATTTTTGTGTAATTTAGATTAGAATTTATCCATCACAATCTGTGTTATATATATATATATATGTATGTATGTATGTATGTATGTATATATATATATATATATATATATATATATATATATATATATATATAAATATAGCATATTTGGCTAAATAATTTAGACATATGATGTCTATTTATTTTAGTTTTAATCCTTTCAAGTCCATGAATAAATTTCTTAGTGGCTGTAGAAAATTAAGAAAAATTACAAAATTTTTCTTTCAAATAATTTTTATTTTCCCAAGTATTTTCAGTCTCATTTGAGACCATCGTTAAACATGCTTCAATATATATATATATATATATATATATATAGCCTCACTGTGCATTCTTAGTCTCACGTTCTCCACTGAGCTGAGGTAAAACAAGTACATGGAATTTGTTGTGGCAGAAGTTTTTTCTCATCTGATTCCATCCTTCTCATCTACAAATCTACCATTCCTTCATGCATGGAATACTGTTGCCATATATGGTCTGGTGCCCCCGCTGTTCATCTCTAGGTTCTTGACAAAATCCAGAGAGATATGCAATGTGATAGATCCTGACTTGGGATCTAGACTCCATTCACTTTCTCACAAATGTATTGTGGCTTCCCTCTGTCTTTTCTATAAATATTTTCATGGCATCTGCTCTGACAAGCTATTTTCACTGGTACCCTAACTGCATGAATTTAAGAATGCTATTAGGCTGGCATCTTGGACCCACCCTTTTACTGTCGGAACAATTAAATGTAACCACCTCTTCTACTCCAACAGCTTCCGTCCTCGCACTTTCTGCCAGTGGAACTCCCTCCCTTCCTCTTACTTGCTTCCTTGATAATTATAATCTTAAAAAATTTAAATGTAATGTCAATCGACATCTTCTTGCCTTGATTCCCATTCTTCTTCTTATCCTTTCCTCACCTCCCTCCCATACCCAGTCTTTTCCCTTACTTACACTCTCTGTAGCCCCTTGCATACTAATGGCACTCATGCCTTGCTTGGGGTGAATTGCTTTATATATATATGTATATATATATATATATATATATATATATATATGTGTGTGTGAGATGATTTAATTTCAGATTTCAGAGAAATATCATAAATTGAACACCCTGTATGTGAGTGTTGACAATAAAATGGATATCAAATATATGATCACAGTATCCAAGATGGAATTTATGAAAACCAGTTAGATGTTAAATTTTTTCATTCTCTTTTCAACATTTCACAACATTACAATTCATGGCAAGGTTGCTACTTAGAAATGCTGTGATTAATTTGAATAATTTTTAACATTTACTAGAATTTAACAAGGAATATCTGGGAACAAATCAATGAGATTTGTTCATCATAAAATTTTAAAATATAAATGTTAACTGTGCTGACTTTTAAGGTCCTGCTAAGGATTGAACTCACCATCCTTAGCTAACAAACTTATGAAGATATTAGACTCCTACTCCTCAGCTTAATGGATGTGTTTGAGGCAGTGGCAGTAATTTGTCTTCTTTCCTGCCAAAGTGGATATAACCTTCAGGCATTATTTAAGTTTATTGAAATTTCTCCTCGGGGAATATTTTTCTAGTTGTCTGGTAAAGTGTTGTCACTGAGTTTATTGGGCAAGATCCTGTTTTGAAGAATAAGTATGGTGATTTAATAAAGGAAAATAAAAGCAAAAGTTATATACACATACACACACACTGAATGAAAATAAAATTGCAAGAAACTTTCTAAATTGTTTTATTAATATTCCTACAAGCACACTATTAATATTTGATCTTTCAACAGTGACACATGTTTGTAATTAGGTTCAGTGCAATGAAATAGTCCAGTGAAAGCCGGTGTCATGCCACAGAGATGCACACATATTTTTTTTGTTAATTTAGTCCTTTGAAAGAGATCAGATTGTGGGCTTTCAAATGGTTGCATGGACATTTTGGAGAATTGCAACACATGTTGGTCATGTCACATCTGTAATAACAGAGATCAAATGAAAATTCCTACACCCAAAGACCAGGTTCTCTGTACATACAGCTGTCGCTATGTAAGTACAGACACTCGCGAAAATCAGTGCATGTAAGGACAGCAGTGGCTGGTTGCAGAGCATCCACTGCATTGATCAGAATCATTTACTTTTAGCAGCATTATGTGCATGCACTCATCAAGCCATAATTCTAGTTAACTACTGCACTATCATGCATATTTCTAGTGGTATTGCGAAAAGGTTCACCTGGGGGGATTAGTGCTCCAAGAGGAGTTTTTGCTATCATTCAGGTGATGGTTGTGTGTGTTTAGGAAGCAACATCTTTCAAACTGTATTCACAAACATGGTGAATGGTACCATAAATTACAACTAAGAGAATAGATAGATAAGAATAGACTGAGAAGAGATAGATAGATAAATAGATAGGAATAGACTTAGAATAGATAGAAATAAACTGAGAATGGATAGATAGATAAATAGATAGGAATAGACTGAGAATAGATAGATAGGAATAAACCGAGAAAAAGATAGATAGATAGATAGGAATAGACTGAGAATAGATAGATAGTTAGATAGATAGGAGTAGACATAGAACAGATAGATAGGAATAGACTTAGAATAGATAGATAGATAAATAGATAGGAATAAACTGAGAATAGACAGATAAATAGATAGGAATAGACTGAGAATAGATAGATAAGAATAGACTGAGAAGAGAGAGATAGATAGATAGGAATAGACTGAGAAGAGAGAGATAGATAGATAGGAATAGACTGAGAAGAGATAGATAGATAGATAGGAATAGACTGAGAAGAGAGAGATAGATACATAGGAATAGACTGAGAAGAGATAGATAGATAGATAGGAATAGACTGAGAAGAGAGAGATAGATACATAGGAATAGACTGAGAAGAGATAGATAGATAGATAGATAGGAATAGACTGAGAATAGATAGATAGTTAGATAGATAGGAGTAGACATAGAATAGATAGATAGATAGATAAATAGATAGGAATAAACTGAGAATAGACAGATAAATAGATAGGAATAGACTGAGAATAGATAGATAAGAATAGAATGAGAAGAGATAGATAGATAGATAGATAGGAATAGACTGAGAAGAGAGAGATAAATAGGAATAGACTTAGAATAGATACATAGGAATAGACTGAGGATAGATAGATATTGAATAATGAGTCTCTTCTGAACTTTATTCCAAACTCTCTTTTGGCTCTTGCTTCCCAGTTAACTTTAATCTTCAAAAATTTAAATTCAATGTCAATCATTATCTTGTCTTTTTAATTCCTGTTCTTTTATTGTCTCCCTGCTTTTTAATGTTTCCATTTTCTCATATTCTCTCACATCCAATAACCCCTTGCATCTTAGTTGTTTTATTCCCTTGCGTAGGGTGAAATGATTTAAAAAAATTCCTGTCTACATAATACCTATGCTACTCAACATATTCTGAAGAAGGAAATTACTGGAAAGTAATTGAAACTCACCTGAAGCGAGCTGAATGTGTAATGCTCCTCATGCCAATGATACTTCCACTGAGCTTCACTACGGCATATGACTTCACTGAATTTGATGTATTCCTCTCGAATTTTAAACTGGAGAGAATGTGCACCATTTCATTAAACAGGAGGGAATGTGCACCATTTCGGGGCCTTCCTCTCAATGGTTTCAGTTGCACACCGGCACCCCCTCACTGATGTGAGGCCCCATTATAACGATATACAAGTGTTGTAGATAAACTAGTTCAAATGTGTAACGCGAAATTAAATTTATTAAAATTCCAGCGGCAAACCTCGCTTTCTGAGAATGCAACGTGAACCTCATTAAATTCACGATCAGTCATGTCATGCCGTCATGTTCGCTGAAACACTCCACGGAGTATTTCGTTTTTTCCATATCCACATAGAACTATTCTCAGTTATTTCTATTAGGTGTTTTATACTTTTGGCCCTATTGCGCCCTTTGATTCCAATTTGGCCCAGAAATTGGTACAGAGTGCCTGAAACGAAACCCCTTGCTCCAATTTCCACTGCTCTAACAATTGCATTATACCCCTCCTTTATTAGCTCTGACTTTAAATTTTCATATTTATTAATTTTTTTAATCGTGGCTTTGTTCCATCCGGCATTCATATGGTACTGTTAATTCAACCAGGATGATTTTATGGTTCACCCCTGACAGAAGAACAATATCTGGTTGCAGACCTTTACTTGATATTATTTTGGGGTAATCATTACGCCAACCAGGAAGGTCTGCAGATACCTCCCAGATGCCACCAGAACTAAGGAAATTTTTTCTGGGTATAGCATGACATTTGCTTGTTTGCTTAGAACTGACATATCTTTTTCCTTCTGCAACAAATTTCTGGGCTGAATTAGATGACTCAGACTTCATATATTTCTTTATAATTTTGAGCAGCTCATCCAAAACACTATTGTGCCTCCATGTATATGTAATATGTTCAACAACTTCCCTGGCTGGCACAAATGCTAGACCTCTCCTGAATTAAGCAGAGATGGGACATGATCTGACGGTGTCTGACTCGTTCTTTTACATCAACAGTTGTATTGGTGCTAGAGACAAGTAATAATATATTGCAAGATTGTATTCTCCATCAGTGAATATATGTAGGAATGAAGGCTGGTTTTAATCCCCAAAGAGGATATAGAGTTTATTTAGGGTTTAACTGTTATTATTGATTCATTCATTCTTTTGGATTTGTATATTTGGTCATTTATTGTAAAGTGAAATGGATCATTAGGATGTTCCAATTTTATTTTCTACCATTAAAACACTAACACATATGAATTAATTTCCACCCTTCAACTCCTTTCCTCGCAGACTGAAATATTGCTAGCTTCTCACTACTGTATCACTATCATTATAACAAATCTTCAAGCTACATTCCTTATTTTTGCTAATTCAGATTTTTGCAGCTAGGACCTTCCATACCATGTTAATATCGTCAAGTCATCTCCATTCCCTTCTTCTACTCACACAGCTTGGAACAGCCTCCCAAGAGGATGCTTCCTCAAGAGCTGTGTTTTTAAGCTCTTCAAGTCTAGGGTAAACCAATATCTATCCTACATATCCTCATAATGTATACTTCTTTCCTCATGCCCTTACAACAATCTCATCCAGTAACCCTCTATCAGGAGTTGCTCTAGGGCCTTGTATTGGATAATTCAAAGTATTAAATTTAGCTTTTTGTCACTTTCATTTATACAATTAGCTTCAAAACCAGAATTATTTTGTTTTTTTTTGTGATTAATCCTTTTAAATTTGATTTAACATAATCTGTCTTCTCAGTGTCAGTCAAATAGTTTAATAATTGATTATTAATTTAATAATTATTGATAATAAATAAAAATAATTATTTAAGTTAAAAGTTAAAGAAAGTTAAAGAACAATCATAAAATCTGAAAAAGACAACATAGTCAACACAGAATGAGGCTTATCTATCTTGGAAAGGCTATAACAAAATTTCCAAGTGATTTGAGATGTTTGAACTATATGATTTCCATGTTTTCTTTTTTAAATTATTTCACCCCAAATAAGGCAATAAAATGCAAGGGGTTACTAAGTGTGAAAGAATACGAGAAAAAGAAAGAAAAAGGGAGAGAGAACAATAAAAGAACAGGAATTAAGAAAACAGAAGATAACAATTGACCTTGCATTTAAATTTTCGAAGATCAAAGGCAATGAAGCCTCTAACACACAAGCAGGCTACTGAGTGTTAGAGAATATGAGAAAAACTGCTATTAAGGAGAGAGGACAATAAAAGAACAAGAATTATAAAGACAAGATAATTATTGACATTGCATTTAAATTTTTGAAGTTGGCTGGAAAGCAAGATTTTGGAAGTGAGTTCCACAAACAAGAATTGTGATAGAAGAGACTTATAGCTGCATCTAGCCATTTCAACTGTAAAATGTTGAAACTTAACTGCCAATCTAGTACTGCACTTAAATTTGTAAATTCAAAGTACCAAAGATCAGAATAGATTGCCATGAAAATATTCATAGAAAAAGCACAGGGAACCTATCTTACAGTGATGGAAAAGTGACTGCAGCCAAGATGCCAGGTCAGGACCAATAACAGATGCAGATTTTATCAAGAATCTCTAAATATATAGCAGAAACACCAGACCAGATGTGGCAGCAATATTTAATGCATGGATGAATGGTCAACTTATAAATGTGCTAGATAGATTCTGGCAAGGAAAATTCTCTTGCACAACACAGTGAACCAACTTTTCTATTAACAGACCTAGCAATTGATTTCCTATAAATTTTCTACTACATTTTAGTAGAAAACATTAGCCATAGCAGGCACAATGAATCTCTCTCCTGGAGGTTAGCATTAGCCATGCTTATAGAAGGCATTAAAAGAGAGCAGTTTCATTTTGGAGGTGTTAAAATTAGCAAGCCATTTCTTGCCCCAGATAACGACAGATTGATGACCATTTTTGAGATCTGCTGCCAATTTGATATTAGAGAACTGATCAGACTTATTAAAATAAGGGTAAACAGTTGTATCATCAACATAGATACCAAGTTGAGAATTGATACCATCAGGAAGGTTGTTGATAAAAATTTGGAACAGCTTAAATTCAGGGATAGAGTCCTGGGAGACACCTGAATTAATGCAGAAAGATCTGGAAGAGTGGCCATTCATGATAGCTTTGATTTCTTGATTTGATGAAAAAGATTGTATCAGATCAAAAATTAATACAGAAATACCATAAGCTTTCTTGAGAAGAGGACCAGCATGCCAAACCTTGTCAAATGCCTTCGAGATATTGAAAGCAACAGCCCAAATTCATTATTCTTATCTAAAGCTTGATAGATTCTTTCATCAACAATTGTTAATACATCAGCAGTTGACATAGAGAAGCAAAAGCCATATTGTATGTCTGAAAGAATGCTTGTCTAAGGAGAATTTTGACTTCAGTGGGTGACTAAAATCACAAATATAATTGTCTCTTTCTCTTTTGTGAGTTATTGTTCTTTATATAATTGATTGATTTTTTTATGGCTTATCACCCCTTTGTGTTATTTAAAGCTGAATTATATTTCTGATTGTAGGTGATTGTTTACAGTCTCCAGTGTTCCCATGTGGCCCCCCCATCTAAGTACTGACTGGGCTTTACGCAACTTTAGTGATCTATGTTCTTTATATATATATATATATATATATATATACTTCAAGACATTTTTTATGTTCATACATTCTTTTTATAGATATAAATATTTAAGTCAATGCTCTGTTTAAAATAAACGGTATTAACAACATTTACCGGCCTGAATGTCTGAGAAATTTTCATAGAAAATATGCGTCCTCCGACAGGAATCGAACCTGTATCCTATACAGAACCGTCATATAGCCTGACGTGCCTTAACCGATTGGGCCACAGAGGAGCGTTCAGTTAGCAAGGTTGATTTTACTGTCTTTAAACTAAAAATCTTCCATGATTCTCTCACATACATTCATATCTGCTCATGACGTATCCAAATGTAAACAAATGATGTCACAGATTATGAAATGGAAAAAGTCAGACAATTATTTTAAGACATTTTTTATGTTTATACATTCTTTTTTATAGATACAAATATTTAAGTCAATGCTTTGTTTATAACAAACAGTATTAGCAACATTTACCGGTCTGAATGTCCGAGAAATTTTCATAGAAAATATGTGTCCTCTGACAGGAATCGAACCTGTATCCTATACGGGACTGTCATATAGCCTGATGTGCTTTTACCGATTGGTGAATGATTACTGAAATGGTTGGACAAAACAAAGATTGAACCATTAATGTTAGGTTATGAAAAAAAAAGTCACATTGCACTATATAACCTTACCTGTAATTGTAATCCTAGTCATGAAGCTGGGTTGATAGGTGAGATGACTGGTTTTTTTTTTTTTTATGCAGTTCCTTTGAAGGAAATGACAAAATTACCAGGATTGAGTGCAAATGAAACTCTGCTAAAATATCAATTCATTCTTTCAAGAATTATTTTACCTTCTGCACTGCGAATAAGCAATTCACATAGAAAAATAAGAAAATAGTTTGAAACATACTTGGAAAACAACCTTAGAATCATTCAGGAAGAATAAAGTTTGGGTCATAGAATGATCTCCTCAATCATCTGACCTCAATCAACTGTTTGTGGCATGAATAGAAAATTGATCTCTATAAATGAAAAGCCATCGTATCTGAATGATTTTGAATGATTCTGCATTGAAGACCAGTTGGAAACAGCAATTGAGAGATGCAGAAGACTTAAGAAAAATTATAGAAAACATCTGTTAGCAGTAATCATGAGTTTAAGGAGTCAGATACTTAAGCAAACATCATTGTAATAGAATATTGATAATTATGATGATTTTTCTAAGTGTAGCTTAGATGTGGCACAAGGCCAAATTTAACTGGCATCGAATGAGGATCAAACTGACTATTCAGTCATAATTGATCTAGTAAGACAAGCTTACTAACCATTACACCATGTCAAAGTGCCCAAAATACTGTAATTCTCTATGTATAATACACCTTCATCCATAATACGCACCACTAAAATTGTGCTGAAAGTGTGGGAAATGCTTCTTCTCATGTGTAATACACACACCTTTGGTAATCAGACCCTATAAATTGGACCTCTTCAATTTCATTATGGCTAGCATTTCCTACTCTTATTCAAGCTGTAATTGAAGATATTTATCAAAATTTCTGATCATCATGATTCTAAAAGAAAATGGAAATACCTATATTGTGTCTACTGCGCAGACTCAACCTGTTTTTGTTTGATAAAATGTGCAATCTACCAGATCTGTATGTAGTTTTTGACAAAAATGGTTTTAAACATAGAATAATATTATTCTAATTTAGTTTTATGATAATTCTTATTTTATTTTACATTTGTAAGTACTGTTAGGTACATATGATTCTATTTGACTTCCTTATGGTGTTGTAGTCACCGAATGTTGGTATCAAATTGTCACATGTTTGTGGTGAGTAGTCATTTTGCAACTGAAATCGACCTATGAAATGGAAATTTTTTAAAGATTGTTTTTTAGCTGTGCATAATACACATCCCTAATTTTGCTTGTTGGTTTTTAGAAAAAATTGCATATTTTAAATGGGGAATTATGGTCCTCATAATTATGGTTATAAAATACTAATATTAATTCTTTTATTTATTCTCAGTTCATTCTTTATCTGTTTTATTCTTAAGCTGTTGAATAAATTATGCTGTCAAATTTAGAATGATGAATCTAAAAAATAAAGAATTATATCTCAGGAGTCAAATACTTTTGCAGACAACTGTAAATCCATAATTTCTGTCTGAATTTCTGGGATGAGGAGTTATTATTTACACTATTTATTTATTGAGCAAGACTTCAAGTGCAACAGCAGCATAATCAACAGTCAAGGTTAGGTTTAAGTGCCTAAGTTTACTTCAGAATATTGGAGTTTAGAGTTCAATCCCTGGATTGGACAATGTGTATTTGCACTCTGTGGAAACCGGAAAGCAATGACTGAACAGTATTAAATAAAAATAAGAAGTAGACTATCTGCCAAGATATGAAGAGTGGAACAAAAACAGCCTACCCATAGATTAAATAAAGGGTTCAGTTCAGAAGGTTACCCAGATTAAGATATAACTGAGTATAACAGGCAAAATTTTGTGATAAGCACAATAGTTTGAATATAAATAATGTAAGTATATAATGTAAGATATAATGATAATAATAGTGTAAGTCATATTTGACATGAGCAGTGGAATGAGAACAGTTTACCCCCATAGCTCAGAATTTCCTGTAGATTGCTCACCTGAGGAAGGCCAAAGGGCACAATGTTTAAAACATTGTGATAAGGACAATAATCCTAATATAAATAGCATAAATATATAATGTATCTGTCTATATTTCTGAGATGAGGTATTATGTACACTATTTACATTATTCGGACTATTGTCCTTATCTTTGTTGCCATATTTATTACAATGTTTCAGCCTTTCAGTATCTGTCTATATTTCTGAGATGAGGTATTATGTACACTATTTAGATTATTCGGACTATTGTTCTCATCTTTGTCACCATATTTATTACAACATTTTGGCCGTTGTACGCTCCTGCCTTCTTCAGGTGGTTGGAATGTCAAACTGAATCCTTTATTTCGCTCACTGTGGTAGACTGTTCAAGAACACACAGCACAGTGGATAAAGGTGTTAGTTAGATCCAGTGACAGGACCCAAAGTGTGTGAGTTCAATACCCGGTTAAGGCAGTAGAGAACTTGGAGAGGGAATTAACAGGAGATAACTGATAACTGATATCCATTAAACATGGCACGTGGAACTAGAACAGTCTACCACAGTGAACAAAATAAAGAGTTCAGTTTGACATTCCAACCACCTGAAGAAGGCTGGAGCGTACAACGGCCGAAACGTTGTAATAAATATGGTGACAAAGATGAGAACAATAGTCCAAATAATGTAAATAGTGTATATGTAATGTAATATATAATAATAATGATATATTTTAAATTATATTTGATGATATATTGCCCCCTAATTTAGAGTTAATATTACGGTATTATGGTGGTAGGCAAGGAGGGTCCAATGCTAATCTTCCATGCTTTCGTAGACATTAGCTTATCAGATATCTCAAATTGGTATATAAGACCCAGGAAATATTTCTGAACCATTTTTGGGAGGAGAAAGTAGTTGCTTGTATGTGCCATTAAATATGCTATATATGTATTAGTCACCTGATGAGTTTTCTTTTATATCATTTTTCATCCATGGATGATCATGGCTTTCCATAACTTCCTGTCTTTTGTTGCTCTAAGTAACATTTGCCCTTTTATCATTCCCCTCTATTGTTGTTGTTCTCTCATCCATTCACTCAAACACATTAACTGTTACTTGCTCTTTTACTTTGCTTTTGCTTTGCCTTCAAATCTGAACTCATTAATGTAGTAATGGGTTTTGCAAAAAAGACATACTGACCTCTTCTAGTTCTATGACAAATCAGTCTTTTAAAGATGGTATTTTTCATAATTTAAAATTAGATTTTATTCACATTAGGAAGTTTATATCAAAAAATCCTGGTGGACATATTATATAAAAAAATGAAATTTTTTTTTTCCATATTAGGTTATTTAAAAATGTTCTTTATTTTAGGTTATTTAGAAAAGATCTTTTTGGTTATTTAGAAAAGTTATTTATTTTAGGTTATTTAAGAAAGTTATTGATTTTTGGTTATTTAAAAAGATCTTTTTTTTTAGTTTGTTTAAAATAGTTTTTATTTTATTTAATTTAAAATAGTTATTTCTTCTTATAGATTATTTAAAATATTCCAAGAAAAATCATGGCAATACACTATAAATATAAGTGGTAATGGTGTAAAGTGGGTTAAGACCATTGGAATTAACTACTTGTTCTGTAAGGAGAGACATGAATGATGGGTGTCTGTAGACCATCACCCACTGTTTGCAACAGACAAAAAGTGGTAATAGGAACATGTGACCAACTTGAAAATATCAAGCAAGAAATGAATCGATTAAATATTAAGATTCTGTGAGCAAATAATGAGGATTTTGTATGCAACATTACATGTATACAGGTGGGGTAGAACTCCCATTAGACCATTACAGGAAGATATGTTTTCTGGGATACTGTCAACTATCTGAAAGAATTCTTCTATTTAAACTGAAAGGAAAACTGTTAAATGTATCAATTATAATGGTATATGCACCAACAGCATGGAGGAAGAAATTGATAAGTTTTGCAACACACTGGATAATGGCAAGACTTAATGCAAAGATTATCTTCTGAGATATATGATGTGACTTCAAGTCTCATTGGGAAATATTTTTTAAATCATTTCAGAGGACATTCAATAAAGAAGGATAGGATAAAAATTGTTTTTGAATACATTGAGAACCAGTTGTTCAGCCTTGATGCAGTTTGGCAATCAATTATGCAATGTTATTCCTGGCATCTTGGCTTTAATCACTTTCCAACCACCATAACATAGATGCCCTGTGTTTTTTACTATAAATATTTTCATGGTAATTGTTTTGATGAAATTTCCTCCCTTCCTGGATAAGACAATAAACTACATCTGTGTCCTGGGTAAGACAATAAACTACATCTGATAGCAAGGTCTTTGATTAGGCAGTTTTGAGGAGTGTGGAAGCACCTCTTAATTGCTGATGTTCCCAGGTCTACCATGACTTGGGGTGGTAGCCCCTGTCAGGGTCCCAACCATGGGCAAATAGTTAACCCTCCAAGAGGGGTCAAAACAATATAAAAGTATAAAAATAGGTTTTAAAACCAGCAATACTTTTTTGGAAAAATTATTACCAGCAGTAGATTTTTGAAAAAGAAAAATATATTACCAGTAATACATTTTGAAGGAAAAAATAGTAACAGCAATACATTTTTTGAAAGAAAATATTACCAGCAATGAAAATCTTATCAGCATTGAGTAACCCATTAAGGTTGGTATACCATAAAACAAAATAAACCAAAACAAAATGAAATTTCCTCTATAGTTTCTTGATTTTATGAATTTAAGTGCACTACTAGATTATTGGCAAGCTGCCATCATTTTACATTTGAAATATATATAACCATAAGTTCTATGCAAACAGTTGCTTATCTCACACTTCTCACTTGTGGAACTTTCTTCTGGCTTCTTGTTTTCTTCCTCCCATCAACTTTAATCTTCAAAAATTAAAATCCTACAGTAATTGTTATCTTTTGTCTTCTTAATTCTTGTTCTTTTATCATCCTCTCTCTTTAATAATTTTTTTCTCATATTCTCTCATCCTCAGTAACCCCTTGTGTCTTAGTGACTTTATTGCCTTGCTTGGAGTGAAATCATTAAAAATTACAGAAGATCTTACTATATATGTGAAGATGGACACTCTTCTGTTGCATTACTCAGCAATGATATACCATTGAATAAGCCTGTGTGTAAGAGAATAGATTCTTCATTTCTCAAGCAGTGTTTTAGTAGTTGCTTTTTTTCAGTATATCACATCACATAACTTCAATTATTTAGTCTACTATAGTATTGGATCCTTATAAATTCTGGTCTTTAAAATCACCATTGAAATGCTGCGGAAATTAGTGAACACAACCCAAACAGTGAATGGTGATCTTGAAATATGATATTGCAGAGTGTTTCACATTGTGTGATTTTTCAAGGGAGGTTTTTAAAACTGAATTAAGTTCCCATTGTCCCAGATAAGCTATTTTTTCATTCCTAATAAATAGCTGAATATTTTCTAGATCTCATATTGTTCCAGAAATTGTTTGGAGTAGAATAGGGGAAAAATTGTAGAATGAATTGTCCAAATAATGGAAAAGAAATGAAATAAGAGAAACAAATCAATTTGCGTTTGAGGCTCAGTACTGTTTCTCATTTGTTTTTGTTTTTTAATATCTCACCCTCCCTATTCATATTTCTTGTTTTATTGTTCAACAATTTGGTGTAATCAAATTGAGAAGTGCGTCCTTCTGTAGTATTGGTCTTGTATTGTATTTGTTCCTCTTAAGTCATGCTTCATAATGTCTTATAATCTGAAATGTCCACTGACCTAAAGATGACGTTTGTCATGCTCGGTTTGGTTAACAAGCCAAACAAATGAACTAAACTCTCAGATAATTTCTTTCTTTTCTCTTCAGATACTTTTATTTAGTGCCATTTTTTTTTTTTGCTTGAATCTTTTTTTGCTTAAATTTTTTTGTCTGTTACCTAAACACAGATATGAGTTCTAGCTAAAAATCATTTACAATAATTATACTCACATAGGCACACACTAAAGAAATAAATAAGAATATTTGAGGTGGTGCCGAAAAATTGTTGGCTTGACCTGACCCACTTCCAAAAATTTGACCAAAATGACCAGGTTTTGTTTTTAATCATTTCTTATTTAGGTTGAGAACTTTTCAGCCCTCTGTCCTCATGAATAAAAAATTTTAAAGCTAATTTCAAGAATTTAAGATGATTTAGAATTGAAATAAAGTGATTTAAAATGTTCATTTATTTAGGTCTAGATGTAGATATCATCAGTATGGAAAGCAAAATTGGCAAGATGAGTTCAAATCCTACAATTCCATCTACTTTGTGCTAATGCCTTTGGAAAAGCTTGAATTCATCTTTCATCATGGCTTGGCTTCATAAACAAAGATTTATGAACTGGGCTGTTCACGTTGACTGCAGAACAGGCAAGGCCAACTGCAGTGACTGCAATTAAAGGTCTGGTATAGCTTCTAAGGCTTCCTGGTTCTTCCTCCCATGGTGTTTCTTCTTCAGGTTAGCCTTGCGAGAATCCTCAAAGGTGGAGAGAGCCTGGTGGACAGTGCGGTGCCAGGCTTGACGGTCAGCAGCAAGTGTCGACCACTGGCGATGGTCAATGTGGCAGGTACCAAGGGACTTCTTGAGGGAGTCCTAATAATGCTTCCTTGGTGCCCCCTTTGTCATAGTGGCCAGTAGAGAGTATGCTGTACGGGGCTAACTTGGGCAGGTAATGGTCCTCCATTCTGGAGACATACCCCGCCCAGTGTAGCTGTGACTTCAGCAACATGGCTTCAAGGCTGGTGAATTCTGCCTGTTTGAGGACCTCAATGTTGGCGACATAGTCACTCCAGTGAATGTTGAGGCTGATACAAAGACAGCGCTGATGGAAGTCTTTAGGGAGTCGTAGGTGGTGACGGTAGGTTACCCATGACTCAGAGCCGTACAGCAGGGTGGTGAGTATGATGGTTCTATAGATGCTGATCTTAGTGACCTTCTTCAGATGCTTGCTGTCCCAGACTCTTCCACCAGCTATGAGTTAATTAGCAAGGTAGAGAGGGTTCTCTTGCCTTGTCTAGCACTCAGTCTAGGAGAAGAAAAACTCTTAATTCAAAGCCAAAGGGACTGTTTGGAGACTATGTTACCCACTATAAGCCAATTATCAGATCTACACAACTCTTCACCACTTTAATTAAATCAGTAGTACGGGTAATCCAATAATTGAATTCTCAACTTAAATTTTGAGCCTTCATACATTGAATCAATGAGATAATATGCTAATACATATATATTTATACATATATACATACATACACACACACACACACACACACACACTGTTATATATATATATCTTTGATAGTAAGCACTCTTCCTCCATAAATATAGCACATTTTCGACATATATATAAATATAAGTAGTATGGACATTATCAACACTGATTATTGTGTTTAAGCATGAACCATAATGTCACCATCTAGTGTTGATACCTGTATCCATGCACTATATATATTTATATATCTTTTAGTATGTGGTAATAAAATAAACACATCCCATCTCCCCTCTTTTTTGTAACCATCCATCACAATAAAATAAAAAATTTTCACTGCTAAAACTGAATTAGTGAAATAAAGCTTCATAAGCTTCTACTTCTACTTGTCTAATGATGGAAAAAGTATTATAAGAAAAATATTTTAAGGTAAATGTCATTTGCCAATGAAATTCAGTGAAGAATATTCATCACTGGATCAAACATTATGCAAAAAATTTTCAAATAACTGTCAAGTTACATGCTTATTCATTCACTATATATATATATATATATATATATAAATAAATAAAAAAAAAAAGAATAGTCAGATTTATAATCCAGAGTACTTTAGCATTTATTTTTAAAAAAAGTGCTCAATACACAGTAGAGCATAGTATTATAATTATTTTTTAAAAAATATGTATTCATCATGACACAGAAATTATCATGTTTGAAACCCAAACCTAAATTTAAAATTTGAAGTTCATTTTCATTTTCAAGTGATGCTGAATAACTTAAAAAAAAAAAAGATTTACTCTATTTATAAGCCAAATAGTATTATATAGTTTAAATTGGTGGGGAATGAGTATTAAATTTTTTTTTTATTTAGGGGATGTTGGCATTTTTGACAAATCAAAATACAAGTATATTTTTATGCGGCAAAGTGAAAATTGGTTAAGGTTAGGTGGGGGTTTGAAATTTCTGTCTGTTGATACTGACTTCTTTTTATGTGAATGTGTTATCACAGTCTTTTTTTTTTATTTTGGGTTACACTACAATACAATTGGCATTTTTAAAAAAAAATTATTTATTTTATTATTTTTTAAACTGCATTGAGATTTTCTTAAGTTTCTTGCACGATAAGTGTAGGTATATGTGTATTTATTAATATATATATATATATATATATATATATATATATATATATATATATATGTGTGTGTGTGTGTGTTTTAGTATATATATGTATGTATGTATGTGTGTGTGTGTTTCATATAGCACAAGACAACCCAAAAGGGTTACTCATGAAAATTGAATTTACAACACCTTCAAATTTGTCTACAAGACAAGTTTATTGTTTTCTAATTGGCACACAATGTTTACTTCAAAAGTAATGTCTTCTCTATTATGTTGTCTCATTCTCTCAAAGACAGATGTTGATGGCATAGTTGAAGAAGTTGAGCTTTCCTGCAAATAGTCTATATTCTATATTTTTATATATTTTTTTTTATCTTATGATCTATAGCAGTCTGGTACAATAGGATCTGACATGAAAATGTATTTAAAGCAGAGGTATAACATTGACTCTTCCCTTGACATTCAGCGACCCTTGCTTAATGTTTATAGAAATCAAATAGTGGATGTGAGCACAGGTAATAGTAATAAGCTTCAGTAGTGGTGACAGGGATGTGTGTGACAATTAATTTAGAAACTCAAAGAACTTTCCTTCTGACTACAGGTAGTGTGGGGCCAAACAATATACTCCCGCCAACCTATTGGTTAGATGGATAAACATATTTTACTATTTACAACAAAACTCACATGCCCTATTATCAGTACAGAGGTCAAACCAAGTTGACAAAAGCCACACCATCTCTTATCAATCTGCTTTATTTATGTCGACCCATGTCACTTACACAAATATCATATCAAACAGTTGAGGTCATCGTAAGTGATGACCATGAGATGAAAAATCTTAAGCAGCAAAAGAGAGTTCATTTGAAAGCAAACATTAGATAAATATCATAGTGTCTTTGGTAAACAAATGGAATTGATTTTCAATTGTCCCAAGAGAAAAAAAAAAACTTAGATAAATAATGTAATTGTTTAGGATTAAAATTCCATCATATTTTCATCAATAAATGCAACATATTCAATAAAGAAGCATTTTAATTATTCAATTTCTTGCCACTTAATTTTATGAAAACTTAAGAAATTCAATGTGATAATTTTTAGTGACTATATTAATTAAAAGTAGAACTCTTCGGAGAATTTAAATCATCAATTTTTTTTTATAAAATCAGATACCCTCTTACCAAAAATTACCTCTGAGTTGTAAAATAAAAAAATTAAATAGAACTAAGACATTATTAGAGAAGCTTTTAATTGCTTTTTTGAATAATATATATTAAGGACAATATTATATTAAGAAAAAACATTTTATTTGATGAAAAATGGATTTTTACAAAATTTGTTTTCATTTTTTTACAGTTTTAATTAGAATAATTTATAAAGTTGTTAAATATTTTAAAATTCATTTTCAATGGTGTAACTCTTAGGAAGTATTGTTATTAAATAAGGCTATACTTACTAATCATATATCATAAAGGTTATTACAATCCAATGACCTGATTATTTTTAAAAGAATTTTTAATTTTTTGGAAGGAGTATAAGTGTGCCGATTTTTTTGGATTCAGTCAGCCATACATGACATTATCAGAAAATAAGAGCAATAACTACAGTAAATTTAGAGCTAAAATTCAATAAAACATTAGATGATGGAGAATATTTTTTTAAATGTTTAATCATTGTTATTCTCAGAAAATTTTAACAATAATTGTAATAACTATAAACTGGAAGGATTTTGAACTCATTACATGAAAACTGATGAGCTGATTTGAATGGGCTCTTCCTTCCAGCTATGGATTAAATAGTAGAACCTATATCTGGAAAAATGATAGTTAATGCAATATTTGTCTGCAAAAACAAAGAATTATTATTACAATCCAAAATGTGTTTTGGCTTTAAAGGGTTGATAATTCATAACAATAAACCAATCAGTCAATTAGCCCAAGAGATGGTAAAATGGCAAAAATTACTAAGAGCTACAAAGGATAGGAATTTGTGGTGAACCATGGTTCACCCACATTCTGAAGAGATATGGCACATAATATGAAACCTAGCTTTTTATTTTTTTTTGGTATTGCTACTGATTAATATTAGTATTGTTTTTTGTTCCCACCATTAACATGATTTATTATCTGTATGAACCAACTATTTCTGCTAATGACTGAAAAATATTTTTGTCTTGGACACTATTTTTATTCATGACTCACAGATGTGGAGTGTCATCTTCCACAAGAAGTTGATGTCTTCAAAAATTTAAATGTAATGTCAATCGACATCTTCTGATGCCTTGATCTTGATCACCGTCCTTCTCTTTATCCTTTCCTCAAACACCTCTCTTTTCTCTGACTCTCACTCTCTGTAACCCCTTGCGTGCTAGTGGTACTCCTGTCTTGTCTGGAGTGAAATGCTTAAAAAAAAAAGAAGACAAATAATTGTGTTTGTCCAAAATAAATTTTTGCCTTTGTGGTTAAACCTTTAAGAATTCAGGTCAAGCACAAAGTCACAAATGCTGATTTTAAAAATTTTATGTTGTAAGAGAAATTCTTTGTGATTATATTATTACAATTGTGAATATGCTTGTGAACATAACAACAATTTCATAATTTTAAAAGTTTTAATGTAAGAGAGGTAACTTAGTTAATGGTAGATAATAATAATAATAATAATAATAATAATTAATGGATTTCATTTATAATCCTACATTATTTCTATATTATTTTAGAGTACATTTATGTTTGAGCAGAGATCTTGTTTTTTAAACTCTGAGTATTATGTCTAATGGCCTGTATATTTAGGAGACATAAAATTTCTTCTCAAACAAGTGTATCCACTAAAATAATATTAAATTAATATATATATATATATATATATATATATATATATATATATATATATGTTATATGCAATCGTCAGGCCTGACGATTGCATATAGCATGAAAACAGACTGTCACCTCTAAGTGTTGACTTCTATGTTCACTTTTATATTTACACACGCTCTATCCCTGATATTGAGCACTTTATCCCATAAATATAGCACACCTAAGACTATATTTCTTTAGACTATATATTATATATATATATATATATATATATATATATATATATAAATGTTTCTCACTTAGAAGATTATGATAGAGTAATGACTGAAAAATCTCAATTTTTGACTTCCTCATTATTATATATAGGTAGATATACAGGGTGATTGAAAAGTAACTCCCTATTTTATGTATGATTGGCCAGTCAGGAGTCCTGACTTAACACCCTGTGACGTTTAATTCTTTGGGGGTTGGTTAAAGGAGCAAGTCTATTATACCAAACCAAGATTTTGGAAGAATTTGAAGGGTGAATATCTACAAGAATTTATGTCTTCAATACCATGAGAGTTCCTGGTGAAATCAGTAGACATGATTCCTGGTTGGCTCAAGAAGTGGGTAGAAACTCTGACTGATACCAAATTGGTCGGGTTTCAATCACAGCTTGAAGCAATTGGATGTCTAGCTGCACTGATGAGCTGTGATACAGCGAAAACAGGCCTGTATGTGGATGACATTATTTATATATATATATATATATATATATATATATATATATATATATATGTATGTATATGTATTGATGTAATAGGAAAGAACTGTTAGACTGATGATCCTAACAGTGCTCGATACATAAGTAGAGCTTAGATTATAATACATACATACATATCTATATATATATATATATATATATATATATATATATATATATATATATATATATGTGTGTGTCAGTCAGGTTTCAATCACAGCTTGAAGCAATGGATGTCTAGCTGCACTGATGAGCTGTGATACAGTGAAACAAGCCTAGACATCCGATTGCTTAAACCGGCATCAAAACCCGACTGATTTGGCATCAGTCAGAGTTTCTAGCCGTAAGCTTGCTCTCTCTCTCTCTCTCTCTCTATATATATATATATATATATATATATATATATATATATAATTGTTAATACTGACTCTGATTCATGTACACATGCACATGTCTGCGCGTACATGTTGAATGTCGGGGTTATGTCCTTTTCATCGTTTTTTTCACTTTACATATATCTGTAACCATACAACACCCTCCCTGGTTGTCCAAGTCTTCTAAAACAGCAGCTGATCGATGAAGATCACTTCAATCTCAGACCTGCTCTATCCCACATAGTGATTTAAGTTTGATCATAAGGAAGTCATGATTGAATCATCGCAATTATTTTTGAAAAAGAATATCGTTGCCTGTCTTGTATGTATCTCTTTGAATTTCATTCTTTAATCATTTTATTTTATTTACCTATTCCTTTTTTTTTTCACTTGGTACTAACTTGTAAAAATTACTTATAATTTATTTATTAAATATATTTTTAAATGAGTAGTTACTTTTTAATCACCCTGTATATGTTTAATGCACTGAGATTTAGTTGGCCACGTGACTTTCCTTTCCAAGTAATATGTGACGAGCTATACAAGGTTACATTAAGCCAACAGCTGGGAGGCATCCTTGAGCTTAACCTATTCATTGAGATTTCTTTGAATCTATGTCTTTATTCCAATTCCCTGCTATTTACTTTGAGATGAGCTTAGAATTTTGTGATGAAAACAAGAAAAAGCTCAGAAAAACTTATTGGGATTTATAATGAAAATATTTGATCTTTGAATCTCTAAACAACTTGAGTAAATTATTTATCATAACTTGTCTGGCAAATTGTATTCAAGCATTGCCAACTTTGAAACTTTCATCACTAATAAAAGAGTAAAGAAACAATATTAAGCTGTGGAAACATCATTAGTAGCTGTACTTCCAAGGTGTTTGAAGAAGGCCTGTTCTATTTGCAGATGCGTTTAAAGACTTGTTAGGAAATGCAGAAAAAGATCTTGTGACTGCAAATAATTCTATCACTCAAACACAGATCTCTTGCACAAAATGGCATTGAACAGAAGAAACCATGCAAAATAATGACAAAGTATGTAGACCAGTAAGCCAATAAAGTGAATCTAATTTAATAAACACTGCAGGTTTTATGTTTCTGTTAATAACCCCGAGAGAGTTAACATGTCTCTCTTCTCATCTCATTTCCACGAACAAACTTATGTTATCATTCATGGAAGAAAGATTCTTCTGAGATGGCTTTCAGAATAATCAAGCACTCTCTCACTAATTTTGTCTTTCTGGGATGCAAAACAATGGCAAATCTTTCAACTGGTTCTTATTTTTCATTATCTACCTTTCGTTCTGTTGAGCACTAACCATAAATAGTTTCTATGAATAATGGTCATTGTATGTTTGCTGTTCAGTTTTCATCTATTTGTATCTGCTCATATCCTGCCGATAATCTTGGTTCATTCATGCCTGTTGATTTGCATTGACATTTTCATGTTCTGATATTTAACTTTGTCTGCTCAAGATGTTCCTTGCCCCAGTCAGTTCATACCGATCAATCCATTTTAGTATAACTCAGGTGCATTGATCCTTTTGCCTACCCATTTTGTTTATGCCTATCTACCTCTAATGGCCTATATATATAAAGAACCTATGCAAAGAGGAGTAGCACATGATCTGATGATCGCTTAAGGCATGAAATTGTCAGTCCCCAAGCTGTGTTGACTTTTATGTTCATACTCTGTACAGGGTGCGATGGATAAATTGTTGTCTAAATTGCACAAAAATGAAAATAACACTGACATCTCATTTTAACAGATATATTTACCAAAATTATACAAAAATATCTTAAAATACTAAAGAATAAATTTATTCAATATAATTGCCATTGCTTCAACCACAGCCTCCAGACAACTTTGGAAACTCCTGCATCTCTTCTGGACAGTCCTCATGTTTAAGTTAGTGGATGCTGTCATAATCTTTGCCTTCAGTTTATCTTTCGTGTTACAAAAAGTTTTGTTTGTCTCTCACTTAACTGCATTCCACATATAATAATTAAGGGAATTTCTGTCTGGGGAATTGTGGCCAGATATAAGAGGTGATATGGTGACAGAAATTGTCTCACAGCCATGACTGGGTTCTCCTGCTTGTGTGGCATAGTGCAGAGTCTGGTTGCCAGACATAAGGTCTTCCAGCAGACAACTTCTTGACCCAGGGCAGCAATACCTCCTCAAGAGACTTGATATTTTCGATTTAGTTGACTGTACAGTATAGTAGCGGCAATTGGGCATCATCTGTTGAAAAAACCAAAAACAATGTGCATGTGCAAAATTAAAAATATAAAATGGCAACAATTTATCCATTGCACCATATATATAGTAATGGTTATGATAATATTAGACATTGCATTATATATATATATATATATATATATAAAACCATTTCTCTACAAGTAAGCATTCAGCATTCATTGATCAAGCAGCCAGTACTGCTTTCATTTGAAATTTATAAAATCTTTCTCTTAAAAACTTTTCAGGAAAATAGTTTTTCCAAGTCCTGTAGTTGTTATTGTGCTTTCCAGTATTGATAGGGTTTTCTTTTCTAACATTTTATTTGGAGTGTGGAATATAAACATCTTGATTATGCTATTATTTTCTCTTTGAGAAAAATGTTATATCCATTTTAGTTGTTGCTGCTGTTGGAAGTCATCAAGTGATGTTGTTTCTGTTATTTTGTACAGTTCTATGATTCTGTAGTACCATTTTTCAGGCTTCCCTCACTCAAAAGTCTTTTTTAAGAATTGATCTTAGAAAGCAGTCTTATACAGTAGAGAGTTTAGATATTTCTGAACGAGTTTGGCACCATGCATGGCATCCATATGAAAGTTTTGATCTGACAAGGCTATTTAAGTACATGACTTGTTTAAGTTTTGTTTTGTAGCAGTTTGCACTGTTGAATAAAACTACCTCTGGTTCAGGCTACTCTACCTTTAATTTATTTATCTCAAAAAATAAATTTGTTACATATATATATATATATATATGCAGAAATATAGTTTTAAAGTGTGCTATATTTATGGGGTAAAGTGCTCAATATCGAAGATAGAGCATATGTAAATATAAAAGTGAACATTGAAGTCAACACTCAGAGGCAACAGGCTGTTTCATGCTAGACTCAATCATCAGGATGTGAGTGTTGGATTTAGGTGTTAGAACTAATAAAAAATAATCAATCCAAATAAATAAATAAATAAAATAATAAATAAATTAAAAACTGTCCCCTGCCAAAATAGCAGAGTAGACTACGGCAATCAATCCAAAAATTGGACGAATAAATAGTTTTATCTTCCCAGACCAAAACATACTATTAGATAAGCAACATTAAACAAATCTCCCCAAATTTTTTTTCTACATTAATAAAACATGGAAAACCAAAAAGAATAAATAAATATATAAAATAAAAAATGAAAATAAAAAACAAGTAAAATAAATTAACCCAAATAAACAAATAAATAAATAAACAAGCCACTCCAACCAAAATAACCGCCAGAATGGATTACCCAAAATGCATCACTGACCCATATATATAAATAGTTGAGAAAAATTCAACACTTGTGACCTGAGGATTGTACCTAGGATGAAACAGCCTGTGACCTCTGAGGTTTGACTTCATTGTTCACTTTTATACATACATATATATATATACATATATATATATATATATATATATATGGCCAGCAACCTTTCTTTTAAATATCTTTCATTAAATATGATAGACAAGAAAAATTTAATTATTTTTTTATTTAGTTTTTCCAGCTTTCTTATAGTTTTCTGTTTGGTGGGAGTAAGGGAGTACAAAAATTGTTCATTGTCCCAACTATTTTCAGTCACTTATTTAACCATTTTCAAGGTGTTTGTTTTAGGTGTTGTTAATTTCTATTCATATTTTGACTCTTTAAGATGTTTCTTTCTCTTTTATATATGATAATTTATTTAAGTATTATATATATATATATATATAGCACACATATCAGTAAGTATGAAGCCTAATGGTGAAAAAAGCATTTATTATTATGACAATTATTTAAAATTAACATAATCTTTCTTGTTAGTGTGCTTAATTCAGTGGGGGAACTTTTTAATGTTGATTGGAGATTAAATTTCAGATCAAAATTGAACAAATAAATTGGAGTCAAATTATAGATTTATCCAACCACATATTATCTACAAGTTTTTGTTTCTGTTGATTTTCTGTTGCATTTAAGGAAATAAAGAAAAATGTAATTAGTTCTGTGAAGAAGGATATAAAATGGGCTCTGTTGTGTTTGCGTGTTTGCTGGAGGTGTGCAAGTGCTGTTGGAAATATCGCTCTTATGATTGTAGCTGCTGTCTCTGCTTCATCATCTTATTGTTTTAAAATTATTAAAAAAACAGAGTTGCAAGAAATTGTCAGTTAAATTTCTTTTGAATTACATGTTTCTAGGCTATGTGGTTTTGTAATAAATACATTTATCCTAAAATGTACGTTTATATTATTTATCAGTACGTAGATGTTTTTTGGGTTTGATGCTCACACATATATATATATATATAAACCACTTAAATCAGTGATTATTTAAAAATTATCAAAAAAAACAACAAATTGATAAATTCTGTTAACTGATTTTCTTTTCTTTTCAGATCAACAAGAAAATAAGAAAGCATTTGAAGAACATTTTGCAGAACAGTTGAAAATCTATGACCAAGTGTCTGTTATCACACTGGTTGAATTGATTGGGAAAGAGAGAGTGATTGGTAATGCTTACCTTGACCACATCCTCGACTATAATTCTAATAAGATTACTTATATAACATTTGACTTTCATGAATATTGGTAAGTATCATTTTTGTTTATTTTTAGAACTCAAGGATGAAGTATTTTTTCCCTTATCAATTCTTGGTCATACTGTTGCTTTTTATCAAATACCTGTTTTGTGAGTGGGTGTATGGCCAAGGGGTTTGAGCAGTTGTATTATGGCCATGAGATCTAGACTCAAATTTAAACATGTTCATTTGGTGAAGGCAGTGATTCCTTGATAATATTGGAATAGGAAAATGATCTCAGTTTGTGGCACCACAAGAGAAGGTCTGAGAATCATATCCATGGGTTGACTCAAACCATATGAATAAAATTTGGGGGACAAAACTGTTTGGAAGCTGTTGATGGTTCTGCTAGCACAAAATCACAAGTACTCACCTCATGGGCAAATAAGAGCTCTTTAGCTTTGGTTTGTAATAAAAGCATCTATCTCCCAAAAGCCTGGTCATATGGTGGATGAATAAGCCTACATAAATTTTCATAATGTATGAAATTCTTTTTTAAATAAAAAAAGGGGAGAAAGAAGTAACTCACATGAGTTTACAATCTGCTGCAAGGGGAAACAATGCAAAATCAATATCCAATATACCTGAATTAATAATTATTTTATTATTTCATGCATTAATAGTTTGATGTGCAGTTAATTTAATGGATAATTGCTTGAAATATGAAATAAGAGAGCAAAGTCCAAATTCCAGTTGGGTTCGTTAAATTCACTTACATGCAAATATCCTTGGGAAAGATATTAATCCATCTACTCCCCCAGCTATGGTTTAAATAGCATAATTTGTATATGGAAATGGTAATTGTTATTCTAAAAAAAAATCATTCTTATCATATTCAATTGCAAAAAGAAAAGAAATTATGATCCAAAATATGTTTCAACTTGAAATAAACTCCCAAAGGGTTGATAAGCCATAAAAAAAATCAGTCAATTATAAATTAACATGGTGTTGTAACCTAGGAAAGGTTACTGAATAGAATAATCACACAAAAGTTGGTAATGAATATACTTAGTAAAAGAACAACATGTATAAGATTCACCAGTGGCGCATAGAAGAAGTAGTCAACTGCTAGAAGTGAGTCAAGTGAATTGCACAATGACTCTCCAACTGCTGACCAACATACAGTATTTACTACAATATTTATGTGAATGGGGGGGCATTCCCATTATTGTCCATAAGTATGCTACAACACATGGGTTCCTTAAAATTCTCTAAACTTCATCAACTTTTCAACTATGGATTTTAAGATTTTTACTGTTTCGTCTTCAATGTTTTTAGTGTATTTTATTGTTTTTCAAAGATCTTTGAATCCTGTTTTTCATTCTCATATATCCTTTCTTAATGATGGATAAGTTTTGACAAAATGGTCAGTGAGTTAATAGTCAGTAATCGGTCATTAATTTAATGCTGTATTATGTGAAGGTCCCCTGCCTTGCAGGAATATACATTCTAGCATAAAGCTTCTTGGTTGGGACCTGAACCTTGTTGAAGCACTAATAATTTTCTGCATTACATTAGTGCTATTATCAAATTGAAGGCACTTGTAAATTTCTTGCTTACAATACTTATCTGAAACATTAATTCATTTTCTCAGTGTTTTCTTTTCCAAGTTTTTCATGAAGGACCTCATTTCTAGCCCAGCCATCAGGTCCCTCCAATGTAGCTCTACATTCAATTATTTTTCATGTACTTTGACCAACTTCAATGCTTCTTTGTAATGTTAATTTTGAGATCAGTGGCCAATTTGACCTTAGTAAACTGATCAGATTTACTAAGACAGGATTAAACTTAAATTCATTTTTTTGTTCTTATTTTACCCATGTTTTTAGTTTCCCTTCTGATTCTTCAAGTTTTTCACAAGTTCAAATTTTGTATTCCCAACACTCAGTAACTTTACAATATATTAATTCTTTTTTTTTTAACTACCTTGTTGGCAGAGCCTAGAATACACTGAAAGGGTCCCCAGCTGAGGATTAAAACACTACCTCAAAAGAGGTCAACTACAATGTAAAAAGTAAATAACCAATATTTGCCTAACCTCAAACCAAGTAAAAGTTTATAAAGTCAAGTATAAACAACGAATATTTATGCAAAGGCACAAGTATAAATAATCAACATTTGCCTATCACCAAATTAAGTAGCTCTTAAATATACTCTTAAATGTTATTAAATTTAAAAAGACTTATTTAACATATATATGATAGGATCAGCTTTTTATATATATATATATATATATATATAGAGAGAGAGAGTATGGATAGGAATCTGACAAACAAAAATGATGGAATAAAGAACAAGTAGGAAACAGATCTTAATCTAACACATTTCACTTTATTAAAGCTTTGTCAGAGATCAAGAAAGAAATGATAAAAAATGATAAAAAGCAAAGAAACAGATTAATGGTATGTTGTGTTTGGCTATTTTTTATTGCTTAGATACGTGTCACATGTAATGAAGTAACACATAATATTCAAATATGTGTGACAAACATTTTGAATAATAAAGTGTGTAAAAGTTAGTAGATGCAGTAGGATATCTTGATTGGTTATTTCTTATTTGTATCGATACATGACACGTGTAATGAAGTAACATAATATTCAAATAAATATGAGAAAACATTCTGGATGTGTAAAAGCTAGTGAGATGCTTCAGGATGTCTTGAAAATTTTTGTTTGGTTTGATTTTTCATTAAAGTATATCTAGTGTGTATTTTGTATATATATTGATATTTATGTCTTCAGAAGAGATAAGATCATGAATAATAGATCTGTAGAAAAATGGTGACATAATATAGTTTTTTAAACATGTGTTGATAGTTGGTAATGTTGCTATAAATATATTTTTCATAATATTCTCTCTTAAAAGAGTTACGTTCTTTTTTGATAAGGCTGGTATTGGTGTAATTAAACTTATGTCCTATGTTGTTGCAGTATAATATGAGAGAATTTGAATGTTTATCTAAAAGCAAATCTCTTTTGTGTTCCTGGATGTAGGTCTTTAGATTGTCTGAAGTCTCCCCAATGCACTGCAGACATTTTATTTGATAACCTCCAGCATTTGAATTGTTATTTATTTTATTTTTTATCCTGATTATATTTCTGATAGTTTTGGTGGTGGTTGTAACAATCTTCGTATTAGGTATAACTAATTCATTTGCAAGCTTAGTTCAAGTGTTGGTGGGTAGGATTATGAATTTCGTATAATTTTTCTTGGGAGTATTTGTTTCTTTGGTCTTACAGATTTTGTGAGCTTGTTTTTTTTTGCATTAAGGATGAATGGTATGTGTAGTGTAGAAGTTTGAATGTGTTCTCAATATAATCTTCTTCTTCACTAATGTATTCAGGTCTACGTATCCTAAGGGCTCTAAGGTAAAATCCTATAATTATTCCAGATTTTATTCTCCCATTGTGGTGGGAATAGAAATTGATAAGGTTATTTTTATTAGTGGGTTTACAGTGAACTTTAAATTCTAATTTATTATCATTACATATTAATAGGATATTGAGGAAAGGTAATGTTGTAACCTGGGGAAGGTTACTGAATAGAATAATCACACGAAGATTAGTAATGAATGATAATACTTAGGACACGAACAACATATATAAGTTTCGCCAGCAGCATGTAGGATAAGTAATCAACTGCTAGAAGTGTCAAGTCAATTCCATAATGAATCTTGTACTGCAGACCAACATATAATATTTAGTACAGTATTTATGTGAATGGGGACATAGTCATTATCATCCATAGGTATGCTACAATAGGTAAATAGTTATTGGTTTTAAATTCATGTGTGAATTCAATGGTTGGTTCAACTTTATTGAGTTTAGCTATTATGTTTAAAAGTTTAGTATATTGGGAATAAAATAAGAGGATATCATCAATGTATCTTAGGTAAGTAGCGTTGTTAGATTTGATACGTTTAAATGTGGTGGATTGTAAGAATTTAAGAAAGAAGCAAGTGTGAACACCACTGATAGGAGACCCCATGGGTAAACTGAATTTTTGTTTGTAGAATATGTTATTGAAAGAAAAGAAACTGGTTAGTAATTAATTTACATAACTTTTTGTGGATGAGTAGAGGAATAAATCTTCCTTCTAAGACTGAATCAGTTCAAAAATTCCTCCAGAAATACCATAACTTTTCAACTTTTGAAGAATACCACCATTCCAAATTCTATCAAATCATTTGAGGTATCCAAAGCTTCCCCTTCCTTGTCTTAAGCTTGAGAGACACTTTCAGCAATAATCATTAATACATCAGCAACCTAGAGAATTACTTATCTGAAAGAAGACCCTTCACCAATGCAGAGTTGGAGTCTCTAGTATTTTGCTGAAAAGAGGTAGAAAGCTAATAGGCTGATATGGGATGATTTGCTTGAAATTGGATTTTGAACAAGCTGGAAAGCAAGAAGCAAGAAAGGTATTTATTTTAAAGTTTAGAGAGATCAGGAGCCTGTTCAGGAGTATATTTTTTAAGGAGTATTGCAGGGATATCTTTCATCAGTTCCACATGCTTTGTGGAAATCCAGTTTAGAGATGATAGCAGATACCATGGGAAGAGTTATATGCATATCACTTGACAGAGACTCAGTTCTAAGTGGAGAGTCAGACAAAGTCAAGAGTAGAATTTAACAATAATTTATAAGCAAAACATTCTACTTTATCAGCAGATGATGTTAACACCTCAAATTGAGTAAAGAGAGGTGGGATAGAAGACTTATTCGTATTTAAGAGTCTATTACAGAGCCACCATTAGTCATGAGAGCCAAACTTGTAAGAATTTATGGGTTGTCTCATTCTCTAAACAAAAAGACTTATCCCCTTCAAGGACATGTTTACAATTATTATGAGTGGAATCTCAATCATAATTATGACAATAGTATCACCAGAAAAAGTGATTCCTGTAGAATCAATGCAATACTTACCTTCACAGGAAGGTTCCAAACTAGTATCCAGTTGGCAGACAGGTGAGCGAGCTGTAATTCAACACAGCTCTGTACTCAAGCAAACATAATGGTGAATGATGGATATTTATCTATCATAATATCCACACTAGAACCAGCAGCCAACCAGGACTCAGAGAATGAGATTGCTTAAGTGGCAGAATAGAACATTCCAGCTTACTATATATACCAGCTGTTCTAACTTCTGGAGACTGGAGAGCTTGTAAATACAGCTTACAATATAGCAGAGCATTAATCTGTTGATTCAATAATTCCAGTGAGCTGCAGTGGCTGAATAGGCTAGTGTGAACCATGGAGATTGTGAATTCACTTGGCATTTCCAAGAAGGTACAAAAGCATTGATGCCAGCTTTAACCCAAGAAGAAACCTCTGTGGTAAATTCTCAATAGGAAGGTTTTTAATATAAATCCAAGGGGCATCTTGATGAAAGTCACAAAATGAATTCCAATCAGTTTTCAGGCAACAAAATGAAATCTTTTCTTTTCTAAAGATGAGATGACTCAAAAGAAATATCAATAGCTACTACAGTGTGATCTGAATTGCCAAGGGGACAGAGTTGTGATGCTCTACATGAGCTAGGAGAATAGGTAAGGAACAGATCAAGTAAAGAAGCATGTTGATCAGATTTATTAGGGAAATGAGTAGGGAAATTCACTATATATGACAGAGTAATGGAAAAATTGAAAGTCTGAATGCTGGCAATATCAGTAACACAAGTTATTTGAGAAAGAAAGTTTGAATGGGGTGGGGTAAGTTATTTATTTGTTTACTAGTTAATTCATATTTATTTTCATTGTATCTGTCATAAAAATATTTGGTTTTAAGAAGAAAATGATAAAGGCCAAAATAATTATCACTGTCCTTAACGACAATGCAAATTAGCCAGAACATGGCTAAGAACAAACAATAATGTCACTTCAGAATTGCCCACCAGAAATGTGACGAAAGACATGACTTACCTCAGAATTCAAAACGAGCACGAACGTGTCTTGCCTGCAAAGTGATGACTAAAAGAAATACGGCTACTATTGAAGACGCAATTTATGTGCACCGATCTTGTCCAAAACGAGATGATATTTTCACACATGCAAATTTTGGCCGTATTAGAATAGCATAAAAAGTGGGGTGCCAGCAGCACGACTGAATCAGGTGTCATTTGGCGGACTGCATGCAAAATAGTTGGACATATGAATTGACAGACAGACAAAGAGGACGTCAAAGTAGGTGCAGCTGAATTGGTGTCTGTTTCACAACTGCCCAGTGTAACGGCTGAGAAAGAGAGTCACACAATCCATTTCCTTGAGGTGAAGATGGGGAAAAAACAGCTGGCCTGCTGGTGAGCACTACACTTTTGACCCCTCCCCTCATCACCATTTTTTTCCCCTACAAGAAATACATGTGGAGATACCTACCCATGTACAACCTAGTACTACAAATGTCCCCATATTATACAACAGTTAACCAGAGTAACCTCTTTAAATGCTACCAAAGAATCTGTGTTTCTTGCTACCAGTCAAAATACAGCAACCAGAAAACTGACAAACCATTACCCTCATAATGAAGAATCACAGCCACTGATCAGTCAGATCACCAAAATGCTAAGATAGACAAATTATTAAAGCCATGGAAGAAAGGAACCAGTAAACCATATCCTAAAGAGGAAACAAGGGATAAACCACTACTCCTGTTCAATAAACCAGGAAGGAGTGCAGGATGGATGATAGATGACATTATCTATTTCCATTAACCTGTTCATTGGGTGTTTTTATTGAGACACCATCATTTCTAGGAAAGTTGCCAAATAAGGCTTTATACACTGGCCAAGGGGGAATTACTGAATCATTAATATCACTTTTTTCTTTACAAAAGAAATACTTCTTTTTTTTTCTTTTTTTTAACATCATTGCCATGTGTGATACACACTCAGGTAATCATGTATCTTTTGATACATGACTGATGAGGCAGATTTTTTTGCAGTAGGTTGCCATTTCTTTTTGCAATAGACCAGTTGCCATCCAAGGCTATAGAACTCAGTCTGTCCTGCTATTTACCCATAGCTGAGGGGAAGAGTATTCATACCTTTCCCAATAGTATTAGCACGTAAATGAATGTAATGGATTTGACTGAAATTCAAACTTGGATCTCTGATTCTTCAATCCAAGTTGCTATTCATTACTCCACCGTATTAATAGGATGCATCAAACATTTTAGACTGAATACTTTAAATCAAATGTCGGTCAGGAAATGTACCAGGTTGAAAATACTCTGTTATGACATATTCCTAAAGAAAAAAACATTTCTGCCTATTCAAAATTCCCAACAGATTCCAGACTCATGTTCTTGTCAATTTTTAATATTTTATCTCTGAATTGATTTTGTTCTTGACACATTATCTACAAAGACCTGGGTTTTCGGTCTAGATATGGCATTTTTAAATGATCAAGATCAGCTATGTCTGTCAATACAAAATTCTAGACCTTCTCATTGAAATCTTGTCTTTTTGAATTTCACTACAGAATTTTTTCTGATTTTCCCAAGAACTTGTCCAAGAGGAATGGAATATTTACTTTGAAAACAGGTTGAACTTTTATGAAATTTGTCATCCTATTCATCACTCTGAAACTACAGAACATGAAGCAACCTTTGAAAAGTCAATGTAAAATTGATGGAACACTTTTGCCATTGAAGAAAGGTTCTTTTGTTGTTTAATAACATTCAAATATATTAAAAGAATTTTTGTTTTTTTAATCAACACTTTATTGTACAAGTACCAAATAATTATCAATGATTTTCACTCTTCTCAAAGATTCTGATGGCTATTGATCAGATTTCTACATTTTAAGGTTTTATAATTGACAACTGATCATTATTCAATTCAGGATTTTATATCAAGTGAAAATGACACCATCTTTAAACTAGTTTAAGTTGTATGATCATGTTGTTTCATTTCCTTTCCAAATACTGCCAGCGGCTTCATGTTTTGCCAGCCCAGCTTAAAATAATGTCTCAGAATTGCTAGAATCTCAGTATGAATATCCATTACTATAGCATCTGAAAAAAAAAGGTACAAATGAATATTCTTGATACATATAAAGCACAAAGAAAACTTTCCTTTGACAAGTTTTATGCCCTGAGGAACATTATCAAAGTAAATCTGGAATTTTTATTTTGTAACTTTTATTCATACATAAAAGTAAAGGAAAATATCATGTTTTCAAATTTCAAATTTGAGAACACTCCAAAATATTCTTAAAGCTGTGTAAAGAAAGGTAAACTACGGAGGCTACGAAGTGATATAATTTATTACCTAATAAAAATAAAGTGTGTAAATGTTGGTGAATATTTATTTAATTTTTTTAATGTAGTTATTATTAATTTTCTTTTTTTTAATTATTTATATCTTAATTTATTTATTTTAAATATTTAACATTTAAATATCTGGAGTTAACCATTTTCTTTTATTTAAAAAAAATGATGGTATATTAGCTTTGGGAAAGGAGTATTTCCTTGAAGAAAGGAGATATTTGAAAAGATAAATGAATAATTATTCAACAACAACATTTACTCACTTTTGTTTCTGAGGCAATGTCTTTTGTCTTTTATTTATATTGTCTGTACAGATGTATTTTATTTATATCTGAATTTTTACACACATAAATGTATACATATATATTACTTCAGAATGTTATTATAGTTGACACTCGTATTTGAAATAGACGCCCCATTTATCAACAGCATGTATTAAATCTATTGGCTTGTACATCCAAGAAATCTTTATAAAGAAAATGTGTTCCAAGATTTCTTGAATGCAAAGGCAAAAAAAAAAAAAATGGAGTATTTATTTCAAATACAAAGTGCCTAATATAAGTTTAAAGCCATATAAATCACAGATCAAAACTAAATCCATTAATTCTTTATGCACACACACACACACACACACACACACACACAATATATATATTTTGGCAAACTCCACCATTGCTTGTGGAATGAGCAGGGTATTCGACTGGATACGAAAATTCGGGTTTACAGAGCTGTTGTACTCTGTTATAGACAAGCGTATGGTTGCAAGAAAGAAATACGACAACAGCAGAAATAGATTTACATGATTTATTTCAACAGGGACATGCGGATTTGTGACAGCTACCTTGTGGTATAGTTCATAAGCCGGCTTCGGATCTGGGTTGATCTCTCATAGTAGTTCACACTTGTTGGCGCTGGCGCTCCCCCTGCTGACTGCTGCTGACCGCTCAGCCTGACCGTGACAGGTCTCTTCCCTGGCCTCCTGTTGACTGCCGTTGTACTTCCGTGTGACCCCTTTTATGGCGTTTTTTTTTATGACTTGACAGGCTCGTAAAATGACGCGAGTATAATTACGAGGGAAGCATTTTTATTGGTCAAAAATAGAAACACTTTAAAATATTATTTTATTTTTCGACCGGAACTCATGCGTCGGGAATATGTGTAAACTCGTAAATATAGTCATTTTGTGACGGGGCCTTGTCCCGTTCACATCTGGCTCTCGCTCTTGAGTATGTTAGTTTATTTGCCTGCAAATCAGCCGAGCTATGTCTTATTTTATTTTATAACAACTCAGAGTCATGGACTTGTGGTGGAATTCCAAACAAACATCAGAGTTATCAATGAGATGTAGCGTATCTAGGCTTCTCACCAAATTTATTTAATTTTTGTTTTGGAACCCAAACTGATATAAGGACAAGGCAAAAGTATCATATATATATATATATATATATATATATATATATATATATATATATATATTGTACACAATAAAGAATATATACAAAAAAGAAACAGATGAGAATAGTCTCTCTTTGACTATAAGAGTTTATCAATGTTCTCTGAAAAGGAAATGAAAGAGTTGTTAGTCTGTTATAAATGTTTTAGACAGTTCAGCTCTGCAAGAGGAAAATTATGTCAGTGTGATAGAATATGTAATTTGAGAGTGAGTGAGAAGATGGGCGCATGTCTTCAACTGATGTGGATTCCAGTAGCAGTCAAAGTTTCACTGATGTTGGTCGACTTTTGTTCTGTTTATATAGGTAGCCATTGAATTAGGAATCTGCATGGGAAGAATCATTCTCCACACACACAGAATCTGATTGGTCAATACTGACCAGTCAGTGCCTGAGATTTGGGGAGACTTCTGGGAGCTGGTTCTCCCAAAAGTGCACAAAATTTACTATATGAAAATATAGCGTGTTAGTCTAAAAATAAAGGACTGTCAAGGTGCATAAAGAAAAATATAAACATGTGAATGACGGACTTCGACAACGGATACGGAGAGAATATTTTATTCGACTCCTCACTCACTACACAGTATAAACAAACATGGCCGCCGCCCCCAACTTCCGACCGGAAGTCCTTTTCCCGGCAGGGAGAGTTTTCAGGGAGATAGCTCACATAGATTAACAGTTCTTCCCTCTTTTCTCTTCTTTTCAGTTTGGAATCATCTAATCTGCAAAAAGAAAAAAAAGGGCCGGGTATTTACATTATACAGATGATTCCTTTGGTTCGGATATGAACCCAAGGATCTTGAATGATGGCACTCCTTTCTTTGTCAAGGAGTCGGCAATTTGTACATCAGTTGATATCCAAGAGATCTCTGCAATTTCCTTTCTGTCAATCATTTCTCTCAAAATAGCCATCTCTATGCGAAGTCTCTTATCCAAAATTTGGGTTGAGGAATGTACAGAATCATAGAGACAGGAATTGTCTGTTTTGCAGAAGATCTTAATGTTGTTAGTATCATCGTTCAATTGTAGTATTTCTAACAAAAGTTTTCGATAAAAATACAGGCTTCTGCCATGTCAACCATGGCTAAAGTTTCAGCAGCTAAAGTACTTTTGACAACTCTTCTAATATGCTTAGACTGCCAGGCAATGGGCATATACTTGTCATTGCTTCCAACTAAAAAAAAAGTATATAGCCTCCCTGTGACCCTCCATCTGTTAAATTGCCAAAAGAAGCATCACTGTATGCAATAATTTTTTAGGTGCTCAAGGTTCCCTAAGTCTGGAATATCTATATGAGATTTCTCCTTTTTTTTTTTTTTTTACCACCCTGTTAGCCTGTTTTAAACATTCTACATTTTCTTGTTTTAGTATCGAGCTTAACTCACTGACATCATAACTAAGATCGGGTCTGGTTTGGGTGGCTAACCAATTAAGTTGTCCGATCAGTTGCCTGGTTTCAGTAACCTCTGTTGAAGATATTGCATCTTTCAAATTTCTGCCTGGTTCTAGTGGGATACACCTTAGCTTTTTGACATATTCGTCCTGTCCAAGTTTAACATCATTCCCAGTTTTCTTTATGCTTAATCCTATATACTGAACTCAGCAACTTCCTCAGATTTGATCCTAAACAAGTGACGAATCCTGTCCATGACTCTGCTCTGAAAAAATCTCCGAGCCTGCAAAGCAAAAATCATCAACATGAGTAGCTATAATACCATGCAGTTTGTTTCCAAAGTTCCATGTAAATATGGCTTGATCATATTTTGAAACCACTGCTCCTGACTTCAACAATTCCTCTTTGAGTGTCAGGTACCAGGACCTTGATGCATCAGTCAAACCATATACACATTTGGAGAGTTTCCAAATATATCCTGGAGGTACCTTGGCTTCTTTGGGAGGATGCAAATAGATCAATCGGTCCAACTCTTTGCTCTGTAAAATGCTGTTTTTATGTCCATTGACTTGCACACCCAATGGTTAGATGCCATTATAGCCAAGGCTATACGTAGACTTTCTTTAGAGCATGTTGGAGAATCATTTCTTATATTGCCCGCATCCCTTTCCTGAAAGCCTCTCGCCACAAGTCTAGCTTTATAGATCTGTTTGCCATTGACATTTTTATTAGTATAAACCCATCTTGTGGATATTTTGCATTGGCCTTGGTCAGGCACTTGGGTGTAAACTTTATTTTCAACCCAGCTTTGGAGTTCGTTTTCTCTTGCCATTTCCAGGTCGTGATTAGAAGAAGAAATCATAATGTTTTCCTCATCACTAGAGGTAGCTTCATCCTTATTTATTGGTCTGGCTTTATTTTCTTTCCATTCCAATACTCCATGATTGAAGTCTAGCCAGAAGGGTTCACCTTGTTCCATAGCCACATTCATTAAATGCTTGTTTTTACCTGTAGCTTTGCCTGCCCTACTTATGACGTTCAATGTTCGCCATTCCGAATCATCATCATTGGCAAGTTTGCATTTAATGGATTGTCCTGGCTTGGGAAGCGTAATTGTTTTGTGAATTGGATTTTGCTTTGGTAGTACGTGTGCCTCTCTCACAGTCTGATGTTGTGCAACATGATCATTCAGAGTTCCTGGTTCTTCAGCAACATCGTTTTCGTCAGACATTGATAAGTTTGAAGATCCTTCAGGCTCACTTTGTGAAGTGGTGGATTCACTTATAGCCTCACTTTCAGAGGAACTTTGATATGTTTCTGGGTGAGACACGAGGCGACATGGGTGCACTCTTACATATGTGCCCCATGTTTAACAAGTACCTGCTTGTGCTCCCACCCTATGACAGTTCCTGGACCGAGCCATCTATCACAGAAATTTCTCTTATAGAAAACAACATCACCATTTTTTGTAGGATTGTGTTGTACTAGTCCTAACTTGATGACGAAGTGCACGTCTTAATTTTTTCCGAAGACTCACACATAATAAATTGTTTTCTAGCTGCATGCATGGCATTGAGGTTACTGGCAACTATCTCACTGGTAGAGACACCTTCTAATGCAGGGAGTTTATCATTCAAAAAAGGAGGGCAGATTGGGATTCCTACCAAAAACAAGCTGATTGGGGCTGAATCCGTGAGCACTGTGAAGTGTATTCTTTGCACTTATAGCCCATGCTAGTGCTATCTCAAAACTACAATTTGTGTCCTCTACAGTCTTTTTTGACCATTTCTCCCAATATCCCATTGTGTCGTTCATTTAAGCCATTACTCCATGGACTTTCAGCAGCAGTGGTACGCACAACGATATTTAAATTCTGTGCCATGTCACGGAATGATTCGTTATCAAATTCCCTACCATTATCAGTTAAGATAGATCCAGGAGTCCCAAAATACGCTATCCAGTGTTTAAACATAGCACTGATGATGTCCGATCTTTCTTTACTTGGAATCCTAACGCCGACACTGTATCTGGTAGCATGGTCAATCAAGTGCAGTACCTTGTTACCATTAATCTCTTTAATATCCATAGCAACAGTTTCATTAAAATAAGATCCTAATGGGAATCCAACAATAGGTCTAGGTTCGTTTTTTTTATAGCGAATACACACTTCACAGGAATTTGGAAGTGCTTGTAAGATTTTCATAAATTCAGGATCTCTTATCCCAGCATTTCTAACTAGATCACATAATTTCTTACTACTGGGATGACTAAATTGTCTATGTAATTTGGTTGCAACTTTCACTTTTTCTGATTTGTTTTTAGAGGAGATTTCTTTAACAAGAAGAATGTGTTTGAGCTTACCTCTATCTGGTAGGGGTCTGGTGATGGGGATGTGATAATGACCAGACGATGTGCATCTCAATGGAATTTTCTTTTTAAACATCGTCACACTGTCATGTTCAAAATTGAGACAGGTTCCAGCTCTTTTCATTGCATCTTTGCTTAAGAGAAGTGGAATGTCAGAATCCACAACATCGGTAACAATATTGACGTCAATGTCTGCGATGACACATGGTAGAGTCACATTGTAGAGAGAGTCCAGCTTGTTTCCATCCCCGAACTTAAAAAGTTCTCACCCTTTCCTCATAATTATTTTTTTTTTTCTGTGCATCAGTTAATGTTTCGAGAAAACATTCATACCATTTTTTTCCACAAACGGTGCCAGATGCACCACTATCTAGGACAGCGGAACCAAGTGTCTCACCCAAAAGCGTGTTGCCATTTGCCTCGCGTTTTTGCTGACTCATCAGCACAATGTTAGCCAGATACAGATAACTTTCGTGTTCGTCGTCCTCATGTTTGTCCCGGGTATCGTCGACATAAGGGCAGTCGTAAGACCAGTGAAATTTGCAGCCACATTTAAAGCACACAGTGGGGTTGCCTTCGGGTCCTAGCGGGTTTATTTTGTTTTTTGTCAGTGGAGCGTGTTTTGTTGTTGTTGTTGCTATGTCGTTTTCCACCGCGGTATGTTTTTCCTCGCCAACTATTAAAATGCGAATCACGGCGGTGGGAAGAGTGACCATAGTATACCTCGCTAGGTTCGTTTTTATTTTCAGTAAAGGCAATAACATCTTCCTTCTTGACCACTACGGGTGTAGAGTTCATAGATGAAGCTTCAGACGGCTGTCTATGCATAATCTTCTTTAATTGTGCCGACATGGAAGAGAGTGTCAGTTCGCCGACAGTCGCCTTTGACTAGTCTTTTCATTTTCAGGGTTGAGGGAAGCACTCTTTAATGCCCTGAATGCAAGTACCGGTTCAGGCAGGATGATGTTGAAATCTTTCAACTTAGCAACGTGTCGGCCGAAGTTGATGAGAAAGTCTTCCACTGATGTTTCAGGCTGTCTCCGGTATCCTTCGAAAGTCTCGTAGGCCAGAAAGGCCGACTGGTTTATATCTTCCAAAAAAAAGTGTGTCCAATTTTTCATACAGTTTAGCCATTCCATCCTCAGAATTAAGTGCCGCAACATCCAATTCCAATACAGCTTCTCTGGGTTTTCCTTCCAGTGAAAGAAATACTATGGGGGCGCGTTTTGTTTTGTCAAGCGACGTGGCCATTTCCCAGATTTGCATTTCTTTTTTCCACGTGCTGTACTTGTCTTTAACTAAGACGGGCGGTGAAATGTGCTTTGAAGCCATAACTACGCTCTGCTTCCAATGTTAGTCTAAAAATAAAGGACTGTCAAGGTGCATAAAGAAAAATATAAACATGTGAATGACGGACTTCGACAACGGATACGGAGAGAATATTTTATTCGACTCCTCACTCACTACACAGTATAAACAAACATGGCCGCCGCCCCGACTTCCGACCGGAAGTCCTTTTCCCGGCAGGGAGAGTTTTCAGGGGAGATAGCTCACATAGATTAACATAGCGATTTTAAAATTGTCACTTCAGATAGCAGCGTTGCTTTCTGTCCAATGAATGAATGCTGTTAAAGATTTGAATTTGTAAGGGTGTATGTCTGTGTATGTGCGATGATGATGATCGCTATAGACTTCATACAGGTACCATATACGCCAGCTGGATGTTTTCCATAAAAGCTGTCTGCGTGCAATCTGTGGAGTTAACCTTCAAGGTAGGGCATCTAATGTAGACCTGTTTAACAGGTGTAATGTTGGAGGAATTGAGACTTTTTTTATACAGTCTCAGTTACGGTGGACTGGTCATGTCATAAGAATGTCTGATGACAGGGTACCCAAGATCCTAATGTACAGCCAGTTAGGTCAGGGCTACGGGAATGTAGAACGCCAATGACTAAGATACAAAGACAAGCTGAAAAGCAACTTGTCAGCTGTCAATATACCATATAACACCGTTGAGTACTTACAATGGAGATCAACGTGTTTTAGTGGACTCAGCAGTTTTCAATCTGTTTGTCTGAATCATCTTCAAGAAGCGAGAGCAAAGTCTAAAAGGTCAGCCAATCTAACAGTGATCTCATCTCACAATCCTCGCTCTTGCTCTATATGCGGCCTCCTTTGTAAATCACTAGTGGGTCTTAAGTGCCACTTAAGATTATTGCACAAAATTTCATAACTGAATCAATTAAGCTGTCAGATCCTCATACGTTGAAACTGACGGAGAGTCCATTATTATATATATATATATATATATATAATAACAACAGGTCTGCTATATTTATGAGTTAAAGTGTTCAATATCAGTGATAGAGTATATATAAATATAAAAGTGGACATTGAGGTGAACACCTAGCAGCAATTGTCTTTCTTATACTTAAATGCATTTCTCAAGCCATATGCATTATCGACTATTAATATATGCTGATCAATGACCTATTATGAGTAGGTCTGTTGTATTTAATGGTTCTTGGGTTTGGTAGTGATGGTGATGTTTTGAATTATTCTGGGGGCTGCTGTGTGAAAATAATTGTGGATCTGAATGCAATTTTGTGGCTATTTTATAGTATTAAATTATTATTGATTGCTTTCTTATTTGTTGTTGATTGTTATTATATCTACCTGTTCATGTGTGCATTATATTATTTATTTAATAATTTGGATTAATTCATTATTTTTATTTTATTTCATTTATTTTTATTTTATTTTATTTATTTTTAATTTCTTTTATTTATTTTTGTTTTATTTTATTTATTTAATTTTATTTATTTATTTTTATTTCCTAATGTTACTGATGTTGCCTGTATACAGGCTCTCAGTTTTGCTGTTGCTTGGTGTCTTACTCAAATAATGGATTTTTCAACTCATTTCCCTCCTAAATCTGATCAGTGTGCTTCTTTACTTGATTTGTCTTGAAGATGGCCTTCAAATATGAATGTCACTGCTTGTTATTAATGTCAGTGTCCACTTTTATATTTATATATGCTCTATGCCTGATATTGAGTGCTTGTATCCATAAATATAACATACCTTAAAACTATATTTTTGCCATCCTGATCACTATATATATATATATATATATATATATATATATATATATATAATGCATGTATGAAAAATTCTGATATTTGTACAAATTTTGGGAAGTGGGTTGGGCCAGGTTGGAAATATTTCATCACTTCTTTGTGTGTGTGTATATGTATATACACACACACACACACACACACACACACACAATAGGAATTAAGATTACATTAGGTTAATGATCATTTTCCCCTTGTAAATTGAAGTAAAATTTACAAGGATTTTTCAAACTTGTCAATGGATGATAAATTATTGAAATAAAACTGGCCAAACAGGGAAGAAAAAAGAAAAAAAGAGCAAATAAAAACAAGGAAGTAGTGTAAGTCTTGATATGTGGGGTGGTTAGGGGAGAAAGGAATAGAAAATAAAGGGGAGGAAAAAAAAGAGAGAAGAAATGACCTATTCATTTCATACCCAGTTGCAGACAGAAGGCAGTTCAGAAACCCTTCATAAATCTATTAACAAAATAATAATATATTAAATAAAGAGATAAATCCATTTGAGCTGTACAAGTAACGCTAAAGTAGATAAGAGTACTAATAAGCATAGAAATAGAAAATGAAATATGATATAGTTCACCCCTCCTTTTAAAAGGTAAGCTTAAACATACTTAGTTACTACCTATAGTATAATATATATATATATATATATATATATATATGTATGTGTGTACATATTCAATTGAATGAAAGTAGTTTGTAACCCAGCACAAACTAGCTATTGTAATGATGGCCAAACCAAGAGCTCTCGACCGAAGCTAGCTTAAATGCTGCCTGATAAGGTGGATTTTAAGCTAGTTTATAATAAAATGTGCACTGCAATTTTGAATTTGTGATACAAGTTAGTCCCCTTAAACCATGAAGGCAATGATAATGGCTTGTATAATATATTACTATATATTTTTAACCTTGCATAATCAGGCAACCCTGAAAATGAGCTTAACAAAAATCATTCCCTGTGCCTAACTTTTCTAGGGCTTTTGAATGAGCTATGAATCATTGAAATCAGACTAGTGGGAGCAGAGGAGTTGCTTGGACACAAACATGCACTGTACTTTATATATATATATATATATATATATATATATATATATATATATATACTGGGTGTAACAAAATTGTCCAAATGATGTATAAAGTGAATGGTAAATAAGTTTAAAAAAGAGGGAATGCTAAAGAGAAAAACTGGATCACGAGATCACAAACAGAGGGATCATCATTTCAATTTTGAGCTAAATACATTCTTATTGTTCAAAGTAGAGTCAAATAGCATTATAAAAACCTCAGATAATTCCAGTAAGATATCTTTAATCATTTCTAAGATACACTGGTTCATCTCTTAATCTAAAAAGTAGATAATTTTGCTGTTACGTGATTTGGAAAATTTTGCTGTTACACCAGATATATATATATATATATATATATATATATATAAAACTTTTAAACAGACACATAAGATTGTGCTGAAAAGTTATGAATTCTAAGAAGCATATAACCTTTAAAAAGGATTGGGTTGATGGATTTTATGACATATCAATACATGCTAGGTTATTTTATGTCAAATTTTGTTCCGATATTTGATCAGATTTTTTGGGATGTAGCTCATGCCAAGAACTTTTTCAGTACTTCTTTACATATCAGCCATTTTGTCATTTGCATAACCACTATTAGTCTGATATATATATATATATATATATATATATATATATATATATGTATAATGACTAGTTGTAATGCCTACTAGAGACTGAATATTCTGAATGTGATAAAGGAGGCGTTAGGAAGAAAACAAATGATTTCCATTTACTCTGTTCTGTTTCCTGGTGTTGGGATGTGACGGAGAGAGTTAGGCGTTTCTTTTGCTTCCTGCTTTGCATGTAATTGCGGGGCTGGTTGCAGGCAAGAAAATGTCTATTACCTGCTGAAAAACAAAAATGCTGAACAAAACGAATTAGTGAATTGCTTTAGTATGACAATGAGGAAACAATTTACCTTTTTGCCAATGATTTACCTCTGTATTATTATTATATATCTCTGTTTTATGCATATATTCCATACATGTACATGCTTTTCTACTTAACTATCCTCCTACTTACACACACATATGCACAGCTGTGTTGATGGCTAGTTATCTATTGAAGGATGTGTCCATGTACATACATGTATGTATATATATATATATATATATATATATATATATGTATATATATATATATATATGTCCATCTCAGCAGTCACTTGTTTGATTCCATATGTAGCCTTTTGTTATTTTACTAAAATGTGGAGTGAAAATGCCAGAAAGTTTTGAATTCTTTTAATATAAGTGACAAAAGACAAAGAAATAATTGAAACACAAATAAAAGAGAAAATAATTTTGGATAAAACACATGCAGACCTCTCAAGCCATTTCCCAAATTCTGCATTTTAGTCCCCCATTATGTTCTCAATATTCTTAAGCATGATGGGGAAACAGGCTTTGGAAGAAATGGATACCATTAAAATTAGGGATGAACTTAAATATATGGATCCAATCATAAAGAATTAGGTAACATTTTTTGTGGAATAATTTTTTGAGATTAGCATTTGTCAGAGCTTTCTCAAAGAGCAAGATCAGAAAATATTTCAGTATCTGTCTATGTTACTGAGATGAGGTATTATGTACACTATTTACATTATTCGGGCTATTGTCCTCATCTTTGTCACCATATTTATCACAGCGTTTCGGCCGTTATACGCTCCAGCTTCTTCAGGTGGTTGGAATGTCGAACTCAATCCTTTATGTCTTAACTGAGTATTGAACTCACACTCTTTGAGAATTGTCACTGGATCTAATGCCTTTATCCCCTGTGACTTTATCCTTGAGGACACCTGGCACTATGGATAAAGGTGTTAGTTAGATCCAGTGACAAGACTCAGTTAAGGTAGTGGAGAACTTTCAGAGGGGAATTAACAGGAGATAATTGATAACTGACATCCATTAAACATGGCATGTGGAACTAGAACAGTCTACCCCAGTGAGTGAAATAAAGGGTTCAGTTTGACATCCCAACCACCCGAAGAAGGCCGGAGCTTACAACGGCCAAAATGTCGTAATAAATATGGCGACAAAGATGAGGACAATAGTCCGAATAATGTAAATAGAAAATATTTATTTTCCACCATTTTAGAAGGAGATCTGGTTTATAATATTGACACAATCTAAAATTGGGCCCTGATTTTTACAGCATTATCAAACATTCTTTTCTGAATATTCCCTGCTAAAATGGTGTCGCCTCTCTTACGCTGTGATCTTTTATACTGTAAAAATAAAATGCAATAATATAAACATATTCGAATATTATGTTTCTTTATTTAACACATGAATGCATGTATTTAGGGCACAAAGCCAAAAGGGAAGTGGCAAAAGGCTGGTCAACACTGTCTATCATACTCCTAGCTAATCCAATTCATGATCCATTGACTCTAACAATTGGTGCAATCATCACAAAAACCTACATTCTTCATCCAATCCCAACATGAAGTGTAATATCACATTTTCACAGTAGACCTAATAAAACCCCCATGCTGATAAAAATTTCTGAATTATACAAATATTATGTTCCCTTCAAATGAGTAAAATCTCATACAACTTTTGTAGCAATAAGTTCAAGACAAGAACATTATTGTTATATTGAAGTTGAGATAAAATATTTCTTAAAGAGGAAAAGTTTTTATTCTTTAAAAGAAACTAGTTTTGTTTTAATGAAATTTATAACAGATTTAAACATAATGGGTGTATGAAAATAAAGGTAATAGTAAAAATATTTATGAAAAAAGAAAAGTTTAAAACATTTTGAGAAACTTATTTCCTCAAGTCATGACTGGAAAATATTTGCTGTGATTGCTTTCTCTTTTTTTATCAATGGTCATCATTCTGACTCTGGACATTTCAGTTGAAAAAAATAAAGATTTTGGCAGAAGAATAGAAAGTAATCTGTGTTTCTTTGAGGTTTTATTTTTGGCTGAGCAAATCAATTACACCATCTGCACATTTTAAGATTTTGTGGGGAAAAAACCTCTGTTTGGACTCATGTACATAAATTTCAAAACTCATGGTTAAGCTAGAATTAAAGAACAGCTGAAAAAGTTCTAAAAAAATACCAAAAATTCTAGCTAGTACTGATATATATATATATATATATATATATATATATATATTCTGGAAATTCTGGATGTGGGTAATCATGGCTCACCATAAATAGATGTATGTGTATTTATTTACCTGTGAGGGAATTTATACATGTGTGTTTTTACAAGGGAGTGCTACAAGTTTATCAGCTTGAACCCACTCCTCAAATTCAGTATTTCAATGACCATTGATTTTTTTCCTTTTTTTTTTTTTTGAAGTGTTTAAACTTGACAATTGATATGCTGGATGAATATGGTTCTTGACCAATCTCTTCTTAATCTTTCACCTGAAAAGTTTTCTGCATTGTCTATATATATATATATATATATATATATATATATGAAATGGACTAATTCCAACAATTATTTTAATATATTTTCCGTTAAAACATTATTTTTATACATACAAATATTTAAGTAAATGCTCTGTTTATAATCAATATTAACAACATTTACCAGCCTCAATGTCTGAGAAATTTCATAGAAAATATGTGTCCTCCAACACATTGAACCTCTATCTCACATGGAACTATGATATATAGCCTGACATGCTATGCCATTTAGCTACAGAGGAAGCATCTGGTTAGCAATGTTAAAAACAGTAATTTGACTTTACTAACCAGACACTTCCTCTGTAGCTAAACAGTATAACACGTCAGGCTATATGATGGTTCATTGTAGGATAGAGGTTTGATTCCTGTAAGAGGACATATATTTTCTATGAAATTTCTCAGAGATTCAGGTCAGTAAAAGTTGTTATTGCCATTTATTATAAACAGAATATTTACTTATATATTTGTATCTATAAAAAACATAAACAGAAAATGCATACATACATACATATATATATATATATATATATATATATATATATATATAAAGCCTCATTAAATAATTTAGACAAGTTTTGTCTACTTATTTTTAAGAGGATCCTCTCATAATTACAGACAAGTTTCTTAGTATCCTTATTAAATGAAAAAAGAAAAATAAATAGTTAAAAGAGATTTTCCTTTTAAAAATATTTGGCACTGCAATAGCATAGTTGCCTCCCTTGAGGTTTGCATGTGCCTATATCATAAAATTTGAAATTGTACAACACATAACCTTAATGTTTATGTAAAATGTAAAAAATTTAATTTTTAGATGAACACAACAATTTCTTGTCTTAGAAAAAACAAGACCCTGATGATGACATTGTGGTAATATCGAAAGTACTTGGAATAAAATGAATTTGCATCAAGATGGAAATTTTCCTTCTTCCTTTAATAAGGATACTAAGAAACTTGTCCATAATTACAAGAGGATCCTATTAAAAAATAATAAAAAATTAGTAGACAATAAAGAATAAAAAAATAAGTAATGAAAAGATGCTGCCAAAATATATATATATATATATATATATATATATATATATATATATATATATATACTATAGTTTAAAAGTTTGAGACCACTCCTGGTAATTTTTTCAATTGACCCAAAAAGTAGTTATTTTAAACTTTAAATAAGAGAAAATTATTATACATGGTTAAAAAAAGTGAGACATGATGTCTTTTTTAGAAATTTTATTATGACAAAAAGAAAAAAAGCATTTTATGATTAATTTTTGCTCTTGTCAAAATATTCCCCTTTAGTCTTAATTATTGCAGCACAAATTTTTAGCATTTCTTTCAAAAGTTTCTCAAAGTATAAGTTTGATAATTGGTTTCATTCTTTTTTTTTTTCAATGAGCTTTTTCATTTATTTTCACTCTTCTGTCAAGTTCATGCATTACTAATTCTGGGTGTCAGTTCAAACTTTTGAACTGTAGTGTGTGTGTATAGAGAAATAGATGATAAAAATAGTTTTAAAGTATATTACATTTATGTGTAAACATGGTCAATATCAGGCCAGTAGATGTTGTTAATACTGTTTATTATAAACAGAGCATTTGCTTAAATATTTGTATCTATAAAAAAAGAATGTATAAACATAAAAATTGTCTTAAAATAATTGTCGTACTTTGTCCATTTCATAATATATATTTATATATATATATATATATATATATATATATATATATATATATATATATATATATATACATTACTAGAAATACCAACATCATCATCATCATGTTCACAAGCAGAAACTAACTTAACCGTGGTAATAGTGGATACAAATCAATGAGTATGTGTACATGTCTACATAACATATATATGTGTCTATGTGTGAGTATTCACAAGCTTGTTTGATGGTGTGGATGGCCGGTCTTGAAAATGTCAAGACCGCCCCCACCCATTCCTTGTTAAGAGAACATTGCTACATATATATCTACAATCTTGACATTAAAATAAAATGACAATTGTGTATATATGTCTGCTCGAGCGCATGTGTATATTTGTGCTTAAGATTATTTATATGGATGTGTTTGTATGAGTTAAAATGCATATACCTGTATGTATGTGTGTCTATGCATGTGAGAGTGTCATCTCAAACAAACACAGAAGAAAATTTTCCCCCTCCACCACACACAAATAATCAAACACAAATAAGCATAAATAGATCCACTTTTGAAATAATAAACCAGTTTGTGCCCAGTGTTACAAACTACTTTCATTCAACTGAATATACACACACACACATATATATATATATTACACTATAGGTAGTAACTACCTATAAGTATCTGTAAGTCAAATGACTACAGAGACTAGCTGGGATCTGTTGAGTACAATATCATACATATATATATATATATATATATATTTAAATCCAAGCAGTGTGATAAAGCCATTAAGATGCATTGAGTTACTGAGTGGTAAAGACTATGAGGAAGAAAAAAAAACACCATTAAGGAGAGAGAACAATTAAAAAACAGGAATTTCAAAGACAACGATTGACATTACATTTAAATATTTGAAGATCACAGTTAATTGATAAGTAAGAAGCTGAAAGAGATTTCCACAAGTGAGAAGTGTGATAGAAGAAACTGTTAGCATGGAAATTATGGTTACATCTAGCAGCCATTTTAATTGTAAAATGATATGACCTTGCTGCTAATCTACTTCTGTGTTTATTTATCAAATAAAAATGCAATAAAGGAACAGTTTTAGTAATAAAAAGCAATAAGAATTTTATAAAGTCATCTGTACACTATCAATTACTCAAGCCCAATATGAGTGGACATTTTCAAAGCTAATGATAATAAAAACATGATTAAGAAATTCCCTCTCTGAGGAGAATTTGGATTTACACATCTTACTAACTGTTGAAAGGGAATTGTTAGATGAATTAGATAGAGAAGCAATTATTGAGAAATTCAAACAATCATCTTGTGAATACAGACAATTGTTTTTAATATAGTGAACAGCAGGCAATGTTCTATTGTACACTTAATGTGTAACTTGTACAATAAACTATTGTAAAATATAAACCAATTACATAAAATTAAAAAAATAAAAATTAAATTGTAACATTCTGTATATACATTTGGTATCTATTACCAGTAATATATATAGTACAGTTTGGGCACCTTGAGGTGGTGTAATGGTTAGCAATCTTGTCTTGCTAGAACAATTACGACTGACTAATGAGTTCAATCCTCACTGGGTGCTCCCTACTTTCGGCCTTGTGCCAGATCTAAGCTACAATTGGAAAATCACTATACAGTACAGGTATAATACTGTAAATACTAAGGAATACACATTTTTTGTACAAAAATTGCACCTTTTTTTCCATATGTATTTTTTTAAAATTTTATTTATTATGAAAATTAATTAACATTGTAGTTGTGGGTGGGGTCCCCTTTGTTTGTGGGCAATCAATTTTTTTAGATTCAGTTCACCACTGTTATGTACATTTATTTGAAATGTGATGAACAATCTTCAAGTTGCATAATAAAATCTCATGCCACCCAATAAATTATTATAAATATTGATAAGGAAAAACTGATATTATAAGCTAAAACTTACATGATATATTGCTCAAATAAATACATCCTCTAAATTTTAACATTGATTAATAATATGATAACATTGATTTGCATAATAAAACTATCAAAATGTACATACATATGTATATTTACATTTGTATGATATATATAAAGATACATACATACATACATATACATACATACATATATATACATATATATATATATATATATATATATATATATATATATATATATATATATAATGAGAATGAATAGAGTATGAATTTAACATCGGTCATATTCGATTGGTTGATCAGGCTAAAGTCCTTAAGCCTTTATATTTTTATTTCATAATTTTTTTTTCAGAAAATGAGGATGTCTTTTGCTTTTGAAACTAAATTAATCATTCACTTGCCAGAAATCTACAATCACCTGAGGAGACACATCGTTATGTATCGAAACATGACTGCAATTGTGTAGCAATCCTTACATGTTTTGTTGTAATATCCTAAAATAACATATATATATTATAAATTAATTGATTTAAAATATGGTTTTTTCCGCAACACAGTTCTAACCATGTTTCAAAAATAGAAGCTAAAAGACCCGAATTTAATTTTGCAATTAAATTAAAAGCATTAGTTCCATTTCATCCTCAGATACACAGACACACACACACACACACACACACACACACACACTTGTCCAGGGTATGAGGATAACTCCATCTGGCAGCAAGAACTCTGATTGGGAGATTGAAGGGTTTTAGGAGGATGGAACCACCCTATAACTGAGTTGTTCCCAGGTTCACCCTGAACCAGGGTTGTAGGATCTGTTAGGGTCCCAGCTATGGGCAAATATGAACCCCACACCACCCTCGCAACAAAAACCAGCAGTACATTTTATAATAAAATTACCAACAAGACATTTCTATAGCAAAATGGCAAACAATACAACACTAAAAAAAGTATAAAAATACATTTTTATAGTTAAATTACCAGCAATACATTTTTATAAGAAATTCCCAACAATACATTTTATGATCTACAAACTATATATCTAGAAAACTTACCTTTATCCTGAAAATATAAAATTATGTACAAAATATCTGTATTTGAAGCCATAAAACTGCATACCAAATATTTAGATTTTGGTATTAAATAACCTGTAGAGGTTGATATGTTTCTAAACAAATTCAACCAACTAAGATGCAAACACACACACACACATATATGTTTTAAAAATGACAATTGGAAAAAAAATTTAGTTCTTGTTGACATGTTTCATCTTCCAACTTTATCAAGCCAAGAAATGAAATTTAACTATATATATATATATATACAAATAAAGAGAAAGAACAGACAGATTAAGAATCCACAGTTCTTAGCATTTACTTTTTTAAAAAAAGTGCTCAGTACAATGTTGAGCAAAATATTAATATATTTTTATTATAATATTTTACATTGCTACACAAAAGTTTACATGTTTTCGAACTTTAATATTTTCTGTCATCAGGTGATGGTAGATAATTTATATATAACTTATGTTAGATAACTTGTATATAACTTATATATTATGTTAGATAACTCTAATAATGCCTGATAAGGGATAATTTTAAAGTTCCAAAACATAGAAATTTTTGTGTAGCAATGTATAATATATATATATATATATAATATATATATATTCTAAAGAATTGATATATTTTTATTTTTAATTTGGTATTTTTATTACTTGCAACATTATTATAGTGAACACATCATATTTGAAATAGGCACCTCTTCCATTTTTATTTATTAGACAGTTCAATGAATAAAAATGAATTATAAATACATAATAATATAATTAACAAATATAAATGAATTGTAAAAAAAAAATAAACATTTTTACTAATTAAACTGTTTAAGAAATAAAGAAGTGTCGATTTCAAATACAAAGTGTTCATTATAATAATAACAATAATATATATTTATATATACACAAATGTTTATTTATATCTGTTTTGTATTTTGTAACATTTTTGGAAAATACAAAGTGAAGTCTTTAATCAATCTATAGGGGCAGAGTGTTTTCACTCATTCCACTGTCTATGTAAGGGGAGATAACTTGTATTAATTCATTTATTATTTTTTCATTTGTTATTTTGCCCTTTTGGATTGAATAAAGGGTCAGGGCTAAATTTCTGGAATTGTTATTAAATATATTAGGCATCTACAGTAAACCAGAGAGTACATCAGCAGTAATGGAATAATGACAACAACAAAGATGAGGATAACAGTTCACATATATCAGAAAAAAATTATTCTCATCAGGTCTATTTTTAAATATTTTAATTTTGATTAATTTTTTCCAACTAGTTTTTGAATAAATAATTGGGGATCAATTACAACTAATACATTTACTTTTGCTTCCGTACCAAGATATCAACAGTTTTGTGGATACTTAAGTTAAATAAATTGATTCAACATTCATGTTAGACTAATCAGCTCTTGTGGAAATGATAAAAACATTTTGTGATTAAAGTTTTAGGTTTATTTCAGAGAATTGTTCAAGAATCTTGTCAGTAAATTTTCTGATGTAAATTGTGAATGTGCAGTCAATCATCTCTTCACGATTTTGGTCTGCATTTTTCTTTTTTTTTTTATTATTTTTAGAAAGATATTTTCTCTTTTGGCCTAACTGGAATAATAATTAACTTTCAAGAAATGGAAAAAAATCAATTCCTGTTAATTTTATTTTTGGATTTAAAAGAATTACAATAATTTATAAAATTGTTATTTTGTCTGGAGTTCTAAGAGAGCCATTATCTCTATTCTACAAAAATATTTGTATTGATATACTTTTCGTTTTTGTGTTTATTAATAAATTTTGGCTGATGCGGTTTTTAGCTTTCCTCATTGACTTTATTTCCAAGAACAGACATTACCATTATTATTATTATTATCATCATCCTTCTGTTTTACAGCTATATCATGTTGGAACACTGGTTTCCGTACTTTCACCAAAGTTAAGCAATGTCGAGTCTGATCAGTATTAAGATGGGTGACTGTTTTGGAATACCACTCTTCTAGACCTTTTTGCATTAATTCAGGTGTCTCCCAGGACTTCATTTTTGGATTTACATTGTTCCTAATTTTTATGAACAACCTTACTGATGGCATCAATTCTCAACTCTGTGTCTATGTTGATGATACAACTGTTTACACTTATTTTAATGGTAAGTCTGATCAGTTTGAAAAAGTCAAATTGGCAGCTGATTTCAAAAATGATCTTCAATCTGTTGTTAACTGCGGCAGGAAATGATTTGTTAATTGTAATGCCTCCAGAATGAAAATACTCTCTTTTAATTGTTTGAGAGAACCTTTTTAGTCTGATGCTAACCTCCTGCAGAGTGACTCATTGCATCTTCTCAGGCTGACATTTTCCTCTGATATGAAGTGGAAAGATTGTCGTGATTCAATTGCTAGGTCTGTTATTAGGAAAGTTTGTTTGCTGTCATGTTCAGCAATTTTTCTTGTCAGAATTGATCTTACTCCTTTACCTCCACCATTATTATAATACTAATAGTCTACTATTATTTACTCCTTACGTCTACCATTCATCCTTGATTTGAATATTGCTGCCACATCTGGTCTGGGGTTCCTGTTATATATTTAGATATTCTTGATAAAATACAATGAAGAATCTGCAATGTTATTGGTCTGGACCAGGCATCTTGGCTTCAGTCACTTTCTCCACTGCCATTTCTATAAATACTTTCATGGTAATTGTTCTGATGAACTTTCCTCTGTGGTACCTAGACTTTATGAATTTAACTGCAGCATAAGATTTGAGGCATGGTGGAGTAATGGATAGCGGCTCAGATTGAGGAATCGGAGAGCCGAGTTCAAATTCAAGTTGGATCCATTGCATTCACTTATGTGCTAATACCCTTGGGAAAGGTATGGATCCTCTTCTTCTCCTCAGCTAAATAACAGGGCAGTCCTATAACCTTGGGTGGCAACCAGTTTAGGAGAAGGAAAAACTCTAAATTCAAAACCAACCTGGCGATAGTTGGGCTTCATCACGCTATTTTGTCCAAGAAACAACACTTCTACTGTGGCTGCAGTACATATGGTTCCCTTATGGCCCTACAAGTCATGGGACAAAAAAATAGATTTAGATGTACAGTATGGTGTAATGGATACCAGCTCAGAATGTGAAATTGAAGAGAGCCAAGTTTAAATTCCAGTCAGGTCCATTACAATCACTAACACACAAATACTTTTGGGAAAGGTAGCAATCCATTCTACTCCCCCAGCTATAGGTTGAATAGGAGGTCAGAAAGAAATGACAACATATTGTGACAAAATCTTCTGTCTAGTCAATCATGAATTGCAAGAAACATGATCACCCCATTTATCACATATGGCACTTAACTGACTAACTAAATTGGTGGCAAGGTATTGTCATTTTATAGTTGAAATGGTACCATGTGGCATCTGGCCTTGAGGGCAGATTTAGCCTCTCTCTGGGTGAGGTAAGGGTCTCACCCTTACTAAAAAAGTAACTGCTCAGTTTAACTCCTGGAAGCTGACTGACTAACCACTTTTGTCACTTTATGGCATCATATGAGCTACATTACTTCAACTCAACCAAATTGCCTTTTGTATCCCTACAACTAGATTGGTGGAAAGATTTCATCATTTTACAGTCAAATTGGCTAGATGTAATTATAAGTTCTATGTTAACAGTTTCTTCTTTCACACTTCTTGCTTGTGGAATGCGCTTTCGGTTCTTTGCTTTCCATTCAAGTTTGATCTTCAGAAATTTAAATGCAGTGTCAATTGTTATTTACTGTCTTCTTGATTCCTCTTCTATTGTTCTCACGCCTTAATAATGTTTTTATTTTTCTTATTCTTGCACAAACCCTCCCCTTACATCTTAGTGACTTTATTGCCTTGCTTGGGGTGAGATGATTAAAAAAGAAAATTGCAGAAATATATTTACAAACACAGTGATGAGATCTCTTGTTAATAACCACAGCATCTCCACAGGTCTATATTGATTGCAGAATGATATGCAGAACTTTGTCCGACTCTGTGGTGCCTTCAAAAAATGTTTAAATCATATGTATTCAGGTAATTAGGGTGAAAAAGAAAATTTTTAAAAATTTGCTTAATTTGTCTATACAATTATTATCTGAATTTTTAAGCAAATTATGATTATTATACATTGGTTTACTCAGACAAGTATCCTCACGTTTGTTGTTATTGCTTCAGCATTTCAGCTCTTCTACTGTTCTTCCTTCCTGTCATAGTTTTGGGAATCTTGAACTGAACACTTCATTCAGTCTCCAGAAATTAATTGTTCTCTTCCTGCTGTCCATTCTCCATTATATCTCTGGATTTGGTAGTACAAAAAGTTATATGCTTTGGTTCAATGGAAGAAACAAACAACATCTGAAAAACAAATTATCTAGTCAGGTGGGGATTAACTCAGATTAGCTATGCTCTAGCAGAATGAACCCAATTATTTCCAATGGATTAAATGATGTGTTTGATTTGAAATTCCAAGAACATTACCAGGTATGATAGATACCTTATTACAGCCATGAAGATTAGGTCACAAGCCAGGGTATATGTTTAGTTGTGAGAAAATGAAAGCAAAAATAATAAAGAGATGAAAAATGAAGAAGGAGATAATACTCTCATGTGTTTAATTGTCTGATTCAGTGAAATAGAAAACATTGTCAGTTTTTAATCTTTTCATCTGTATCCTCATGCTTCTTTAAATAATAAACTGCATTCATACTTATGAATAAAGGCGAAAAATGGAAAACTTATCTTAGCTGACGTGTTTTGTCCTCTGAGTGACTTTATCAAAGCAAATTCAAGGATTTTATTTTGTAATAAGTATTTATATACAAGAGCAAAAATTTTATTGGTTTTCCAAAGCTTTAAATGTAAGAACACTCAAAATATTCATCTGGTTGTTAGAAAAATCAGGCAAGCTTTGGAGGATGCAAAGTTACACAATTCAATGTCTAATAAATGAAAGCGAGTCATTTTTTAACAATTTTATGTATGTTGGTCTTGGGAAAAGAGTAATTCTTTCTGGAATGGAGATAATGTAAAAAATCTAAGTGACAGATTTATATTTTAATAAGATTTGATATCTGAAGATGAGGACATGAGTGAGAGTATATCTATTTAATAATAAATCTATGTTGCTGTCAGAAATAGCAAGAAAATATCTTTTGCATGCTCTGAAAAAAAAACATATAATATTTTTCCTTGTTCTTTTGTTAGTAAGTTAATAGTGCATTCATTATACCCAACCATTACCTCAGAAAAAATAATGAACTATTCAATTTTGATTGGGAGGACAGACAGATGAAAAAGATATATTTGAAATGTTGTTTAGAATTATCGCTCTACTATTTTATTGAGCCCTATTTTTAAATTAAGCTTATGAACGTTTGAATTTGTATTTTATTCATTCTCATTTCATTTGTATATATATATATATATATATAAACAAATGCTTAGAGGTACAAAATTTATATATAGTTTTAAAAACAAGGAATGTATTGATTTTAATTTTAAAAGTCTCTAGGGCCCTTTCAACCAACATCTCATCAGGAGACAATCGTTGGATCAACGAAAAGAATATTAACGACAATGAAGAGCAAAAAGAGGGGGGGAAACACACTAAAATAACAAACAAGTGTATATATTTGTAATGAGGGTAGGGGAAATACCATGTAAATAAATTAGCGAGGAACAGTTAAAATAAAATATCCCCCAACAGGACTATATATATATATTACATGGATGTTCAAAGTAGTGTAATTGGTGAGCCTTCTTCAAATTCTAGACAAGTTTGTGACATTCACTTTCATACAAATATCCTTGGAAATGGTATGAATCCATTTGTTTTCTCTCCCTGAATCTATCATAAAAATTCAGTGTGTGGAATTAGTAAATACTAAACACTTCAAATACCTCCGTGTATGGATCAGTTATAACAAATTAAGTATAGGAGAAAAAGAAATTGAACATAGAATTGGCTGAGCCAACAGAGGTAGTTCCTCCCAACACTGCACATTGCTACAAAATCAAAACATGAACCTGAAAACTCAAATCATGTGCTTAAATAGCCTTGACTTTCATATACATATGAACACAGATTCACATATCATTTAGTTCAAATTTTGCAATATTAGGGTCAAAGGTTAAATTCTGTAAATTTTTAAAATATCAATTTTTTTCAAAATTCATTTGTACCAGTGGAAATTTCATGATTTCCCTATTTGAATTTTACAATGAATTATAGTTCTTAATTTAATGAATGAATAAGCTCCTTGTGATTTCCACAATTATAAAATATCCATGGAAATTTGAGCTTAACAACTTTGATAAAATATTGCAACAAGAGTCATAAGTATGAATGCAGGTCATTATTTAAAGAAGTAAGAGGATAAAAATGAAAAGATTAAAAACATACAGTTTTTCATTTCACTAAAGCAGACATTAAGAGAGAATATTGTCTTCTCCTCTATTTTCCCTCTCTTTCTTTCTTATTATTTATGCTTTCTTTTTTCTCACTACAACTAAATATATATATATATATATATATATATATATATATATATATAAAAAAAGAAGAAAAATGCAAACATTTTTGGCTGTAATGAGGATTTTTAAAAAATGTTATGCTTTATTTTCCATAATTTTGCTACACGTGTTTCCATTCTTGCAACCTTCGTCAGGCAAAGTGTGGAGATTTCCACATATTATTAAAAATAATAATAATATGTGGAAATCTCCACACTTTGCCTGATGAAGGTCACAATATTTTTTTTTAAAAAACCACATGACAACCAAAAACATTTGCAGTTTCTTTCTTCTTTTTAATATACACACTTTTCCCTTGTTGGAACTACTATAACCACTCCCCCTATATATATATATATATATATATATATATATATATATATATATACTACAGTAAAAAAAAATTTGGCACACCATACATCTCTTTAAAAATCACTTTAAAATGAGATATTTTTGTGTTTTCTAAAGTAAAAGATAAAATTTGAGTAACTACAGTGTATTTGATTTTATTTTGGTAAAAAATAAGCACTTAGCTATAAAAAGAAAATATCACACAACACTGTTATATTTTGTTTTCATCAATAAAATGACCACCTGCCTTAATTACTGCTTTACAAATTCTTGGTATTCTTTACATCAGTTTTTGAAAAAATGTAAGCCTTCCAAAGCCTTCTTCAAGCACTAAAAAGCTCACTCTCACACTTTGAGTATTCTCTTCAATCTCTCTTATCTGATTCACCCCCTACTATCTTAGTAGGAGAGTTCAGGTGATTGAGGCAGCCAAGACATAATTTCCAAAATTTTGTTCCTTTTTTTTTTTTTACATTTCATGTAATTTTCACATAATTTGGAAGAGTTTTTTGGCTCATTGTCTTGTTGGAAGGTGAATGTTTTTTCAATTATGCATAAGTCATATGATATAAAATGATACTGTTCCTTTTCATGGCTCCTTTGAAATGAATCAAATATTCAGCCCTTCTGGTAATCTCAAAAAGTCTTGAGAGAGGTTAATGGTGAAAACAAAAATTCAATGTTTCTCATACAAAATATTCATGTATTGTTAACAGATGAATTCAAATTTGAACTTTTTGGTGGTAAGAGAAAGACTGAAAGCTAAATAAGCAAATATACTGTAGTTAGTGAAATTGTATTTTTTACTTTTAAAAAAATATAAAAATATCTCATTTTAAGGTGTATTTTAGAGATACGCAGGGTTGTCCCAGACTCTTTGCCTGTAGTATATATATATATATATATATATATATATATATATATATATATGATGGTGATCTGTTGATTTCAGCATATGAGGATCCGACAACCTCCTTCAGCTTTTATGTTTCTATCATATGTGACACATCAGTCCCTCTAGTGACTTCCATACAAGTCCACATATTGTGCAACAGTGAGGATCTTGGGGCATAGCCACAGCAATATTTGTTGGTGCTTTTTGCTGTTGTTTTGTCTGTGTGTGTGTGTGTGTGTTTGTGGTAGACTCTCTCATCTTGAAGGTTGTAGGATTTTGCAGACTTTTAGACAGATGTAACATGTGGTTGAGGATCAATTGCCACATGTTTCTGTAATTGGACAACAATATAAATTATTTTTATATGCAGGTATATAGAAACTTAGATATAAAACACTTTTCACAGTGCACAGATTGTATATTCAAGAAGGAGCATTTCTTTGATACTCAACAGATACTCTTAACATAATTGCTGATCCATAGATTAAAAAAAAATCCTTCCATTTTTGACTGGTTCCATATTAGTTGTTAATATAATTTTGAGTGGCTCAATAAATTTTCAGTCTGATGTTTTGATCTGAAATTTTCACTGTATAATTTGCTAAGCCTATATAATTAGTACTCATTACTGAATTAAGTGCATCAACAATTAAGGACATGATGTTAAAAAACAAATATTTGTTGTGTACAATAAATGCTTTTTTACAACATTATGTTATGGACTTATTGATATATTGCTACATTTTAAAAAATATATATATATATATATATATATATATATATAACTGAGACCACTGGTGTTGTTGGTGACTGCATACTGCTTGTGTGTCATGAACGGGTCCTTTTAAGCAGTCATGGTGGATACATGATTCAGTATTTTTTGTCACAGTTTTGCTTTAGTGGCAATCTGTATGATTTTATATTTGGTGGGGATTTGTTTTGCTAGCTCGTCATGATACTTAGAGGCCCTGTGCAGAGAACGACTGTTTTATTTTTACTTTTGCTTCAGTGCGTTCACATCCGGCTGACATGTTTTGATGTACAGCAAACAAGAAAGACTAATTTGACGCAGTGTATAACAACATGGAACATTAATCATGGATTCATCTTAATGCCAACTGTGTTTGAACTTTGCAAAGTTTTGCCATTTCTTTTTTTGTATCTCTTAGTGATTATTTTTTGTTTGTATATTTTATCGTAATTTTTTTAATTTGTTTTGATCATTTTTCTTTCTCTTACATTCTGTTTTGTTTTTCCTTGCAGCCGAGGGATGAAATTTGAAAATGTGTCAATACTTACTGACTGCATTAAGGATATCATTAAAGACATGCGTTATTGCTGGTAAGTAAATAATTTATATACGTTTATATCTTTTATAACTATCCACCTCAAAAAAAAAGAAGTTAAATGAGATATTTAGATTTTTTCTTCACTGAAATAAGAAAGGAAAAACAAGTAGCACTCTTTAATTTTATTAGGCTATGTCTTCTCAGACTAAAAACTGTCAGCCTTTATTGTCTAACTTAGATATTTTTAATAATTTTGTTTGTCAGTTTTATATGTGTAAATGTGTTCAGAGGTTTATCTGATGATATGTTGACCTTGTTTTAATGTCCTTCTTATATATATAAAAAATTTTATTTTGGGGTTAAAATGACATCATCAGCTCCCCAATGGAAATTACAAACAAATCATGTACGAGATACAACACAATAAGTGTAAAGAAAAATGATAAAAGACTTTCATATTTATTTCAGAGAAATGTTTGTTTATTTCAAAGTACTTATACATATAGAGAGAAAAAAATGTTTTTGCTTATCTGGTTGGAGCCACATGGTCTGTCAGTGCACTGTGCCTGGACATCTGCTTCATTTGGCCATTGAAGTTGAAGAGAGAGAATATTTGATTTCTGTTTCAATTGGTGTCAAAACATCTTTTCCAGTGCATGATGGGAGTTTTCATATTTATTTAACTGTTGTTTTAGAATCTCACTTTTTCTTTCTTTATTGTTAATTATTATTTTTTCTATATCTTAAACTAATTTTATTATTTAACTTTTATTTTTTCTCTTATTATTATTTTGTTTTTTGTACTCCTACATAGTCTAGTACAAAGGGTCAGAGGTTATTTAATAATTTATTTGTTGCTATCACTACACTATATTTATATTTTCTGTCAATTATTGCAAGAATATATGCAAGGGTGATTATTGTAATTGTAAACCCTTTTAGTAGCATTTCCATAAACCGAGCTAGTTGGTATAATGATTTTTGTCTGGAGAACTTAGTGAAAATTGAATTTGCTACATTCAAAAATTTGCTTCTGAAAGAAACTTACTGTGTGCAAAAGTAGTCAGCTGATTAGTAGTATTTATATTTGAAAAATAAAATGATTAGTTGTAAATTATAGAATGATAGGAAGCTGTGGAGAGTCACGTTCGGAAGGAACATGGCACATAAAAGGAGAAGATTCAGTAATAAAAAGAAACCATATTGTATCTCCCTTTGACAGGTTTATGGCCTATTTTGTCAAGTCCATTTTGTGTTCTGAACAATTATAAATACAAGTAGAAACTGTAAATTCCACGGTGAATGTCAAATACAGGATTTCTGTACATTACAGTGATTCAGTACTTAAAGTTATGGTCACTAGTGAAAGGGAAAGCTCAAGATGCAAACTACAAATTATGGATGTCAATATAAAGCAAGTACAATAATTTAACTCATAACTAACTATTGTTCTAATCTTGATTGATATAGATGTTATTATAGACAAAACATTTCAACCAAGTACCCTCTGGTCATCATCAGGTGTCCATTGATTGGGCAATATGGAATATCTGTTGATTGTGATATTTTTCCCCTGTGATATCAGTTATTGTTTCTTTTAGCTGAATTGGTTCTTCACAACCTGATCCAAGGATTGAACTCATGATCACTAGCTGTAAAAAAAACACATTTTTTGGAGTTGCAAGCTGCACTTTTCTGGCATTATTTGTATAACTGGACCAAAAACCTTGTGAAAAATCTTTAGATCTTTGATCAAGCTGTCTGATGGTTCTGTCCGCATCATGTTTCTCTCTTAGCATCATTCTGTCCCACACCATCGTCACTTTCATGTCAGTCCCTGCAATTTTCATGATGCTATCATCTCACTGGTCAAGGGGGAACTGCACTTCATGTTTGGGAACTTTTATGTCACAATTACAGGCCATGTGATTTCTGTCACACTTCTTAACTTTGCACTTAACATCTTGACAGGAGACAGGGGGACAGTAACAGCTACAGTTATCAAACAACTCCTTCATTTCTTCCTGAAATGATGCTTTTTTGCCCACATTCTTGTTCTTATTAACTTCCTTTCCTCTACTGTACAATTCTCTCAACTTTTCCTCAATAGTTTTCTGGCTAAGAAGAAGAAGAGTCTATCTTTTCACATTTTTCTGAGCAATCCTGGGTGACCATTTTGATAATCATTGAAACATCTGTAAACTTTCCTTCATTACATTTATTTTGCCAACAATTCTTTAACATCTCACATTTTCAAGGGAATTTTGTCCACTGGAAGAACACTTTCAGAGTCAAACAATGTATGATCTCTGGCTACCCTCATTAATACAGTAGCCATGTCAGTAGTAAATTGATCAATTAACCTAAGAAAAGAGAAAGAGTTAGTAAATGAACAAAATTGAATATAAACATTGTATATTTGTAGAATGAACATTACAGTGTACCAACACAAGTAAATTTTTAAATTTCAGTTGCAGATGCTGCAAACATATCAGCTTCAAATTTGTCATGGAGTCTGTTATATATATATATATATATATATATATATATATATATATATATAGTGTATCACAAAAGTGAGTACACCCCTCACATTTCTTCAAATATTGAAGTATATCTCTTCATGGGACAGCACTGAAAAAATTACCTTTTGACACAATGAAAAGTAGTCTGTCTGCAGCATATATAATAGAGTTAATTTCTTTTCCCCTCAAAATAACTCAAAATATAGCCATTAAAAGCTAAATCTCTGGCAACAAAAGTGAGTACACCCCTAAGAAACTACACCCCTAAAAAGTGAGTACACCCATAAGAAACTACACCCCTAAATGTCTAAATTGAGTACTGCTTTTCATTTTCCCTCCAAAATGTCATGTGACTCATTAGTGTACCTATGCCCATGTGTTCATGGAGAGCAGGTGTATTCAAATTTGTAGTGCAGCTCTAACACTCTCTCTTACCGGTCACTGAAAGTTCCAAATGGCACCACATGGCAAAGAACTCTCTGAGGAGCTTAAAAAATGTATTGTTGCACTACATAAAGATGGCAAAGGCTACAAGAAGATTGCCAACACCCTGAAACTGCGCTGCAGCACAATGGCTAAGATCATCCAGCATTTTAAAAGAGCAGGGTCCACTCAGAACAGGCCTCGGGTAGGTCGTCCAAAGAAGCTGAGCATCACATCCAAATGCTTTCTTTGAAAGATTGGCGTAGGAGTTCTGTTAGCATTTCTGCAGAGATTAAAGAGATTGGGATTCAGCCTGTTAGTGTTCAGACCATACACTGCACACTACATCAAATTGGTGTGCATGGCTGTCACTCCAGGAGAAAGCCTCTTCTGAAGGCAATACACAAGAAAGCCCGCAAACAGTTTGCTGAAGACATGTCAACAAAGCCCATAGATTACTGGAACCATGTCCTATGGTCTGATGAGACAAAATTTAATTTGTTTGGTTCTGATGGCCTTAAGCATGTGTGGTGGCGACCAGGTGAGGAGTACAAAGATAAGTGTGTCATGCCTACAGTCAAGCATGGTGGTGGGAATGTCATGGTCTGGGGCTGCATGAGTGCTGCAGGTATTGGAGAGTTACATTTCATTGAGGGAAACATGAACTCCAACATGTACTGTGAAATACTGCAGCAGAGCATGATCCCCTCCCTCCAGAAACTGGGTCACAGAGCAGTGTTCCAGCATGACAATGATCCCAAACACACATCCAAGACAACCACTGCTTTACTGAAGAGGCTGAGGGTAAAGGTGATAGACTGGCCAAGCATATCTCCAGACTTGAACCCAATAGAACATCTTTAGGCCATCCTCAAGCAGAAGGTGGAGGTGCACAGTCTCAAATATCCGCCAGCTCTGTGACATCGTCATTGAGGAGTGGAAGAGCATTCCAGTGACTACCTGTGAAGCTCTGGTAAACTCCATGCCCAGGAGAGTAAAGGCAGTTTTGGATAATGATGGTGGCCACACAAAATATTGACAGTTGACATGTTGTATGTTAATATTGACAACTTTTCCTAAGAGGTGTACTCACTTTTGTTGCTAAGGATTTAGCTTTTAATGGCTATATTTTGAGTTATTTTGAGGGAAAAATAAATTAACTCTGTTATATATGCTGCAGACAGGCTACTTTTCATTGTGTCAAAGTGTCATTTTGTCAGTGTTGTCCCATGAAGAGATATACTTAAATATTTGAAGAAATGTAAGGGGTGTACTCACTTTTGTGATACACTGTAATATATATATATATAGTTTATGAAAAACTAGGTAATCCATATGGGTAAACCTAAGAAGGATAAAATCCAGAGAGCTCAATGTAAATCCAGAGCAAATAATTTAAACAGCGTCTGTTTCTAGCCTCTTTTTTCTTTTTTTACAAAGAAAATTAGTGACACGAACAATCCATGAAGAGTAAAGCTTTGAGGAAAATTTCCCTAATAATGCATGTTTAAATAACTCTGATATCCACTTCACTGCTATCTTGAAGGATATTAGTTGTGTGTTTTTGGAGCCTTTGATACTCAATGTCAGATAATTTTAACATTTGGTTATAATGGCAGGGTTGTACTACTTTTTATAGTTTAGTATTTAATATAATCAACAGATATCTTATATCAGCTAATCAATGAACACCTGATGATGTTCAGAGGGTACTTGGCCAAATCACTGTGTCTATAACATCTATATCAATCAAAATAAGAACATAAGTTAAAAATAATACAAAAATTGATCATTGCTTATCTTGGAAATGTAATATTAAACTAGAAATTTAACTATTTGTGAAATGTTCGAGTATACAATGGGAAAATGTGGCATTGAAATCTGAAGACACATTGGAATAGCAAAAAATACCTTCCAGTAGGACCATCCTAAGAAAAAGGGAATTTTCTTTAGTAACAAAGAAAAGCTATGTCAACTGCTATGTCATATTAATTCTTTGTTGTACTTCTTACATTTTCTATACAAACCAGATGTTGACTGCTCATTGACCCAAAGCAGAATGTGTAAATACATTTTCTGTGCATTGGGTCCACGCATATATCCGCTTTAACAAAAACAAAATTAATAATATATTATGACCAGTAAGAGCCACTCCCACTCAAAAACCCAAACCTTAATTTTGAACTGCCTAAAAACTATATATATCCAAATTCAAACAGATCTGACACAGACCAGCATTTGATGTCAACACCAACACACTGAAAGAGAGAAACCACTGATGACAACAACTCCCACCAATGTCCATTTCATTTCTAATTTCATCACTCTCTCTCCCTGTTGTCTTAGGAACAGCAATAGATAGAAGTTACTAGTCTTCATATATATGTAAATAAATTATACATTTATTTACTCTTATGCTTGCTGAAATGAAGAAGGAATTAATTGCCACAACAGTAGCAACAACAACAACAAGGTTCTGTCTTCCAGGTTACCCATTTCTGCCTCTGCAACACCACCTACATGACAGTAAATACTGAACAGTTTCTTCCCAAATGATGCAACAGTGATGCAATTTTATCAAAGAATGTTGAGGATATGATGGTTGAAATGTGTGAGCAACAAAGAAATTTTTAAGGAAAATCATAATGGAAACAATGTTTTTGCTTAGGATCAGAAAGAGCTGGCTAAAATTTCTGAAAAACAATGAGGAAAGAAGACTTGTAGAATCTGACACACACAGGTCACACTGAAGAAGAAACAGAAGGAAACAATGAGAAATATAATGTATGAGCTTATGTAAATTGATGGCAGAACATAAACAGGGAAGCATAGTAAGGTTCAAATGTTGCTTAGAGTTACAACAGATAGAAATTTGTGGAAAGCCATGTCTTGAAGGAGCACAGCACTTAAAAGAGGAATGTTATATTCATACACATAGAATAAACACATTGAACCCAGATATATATTCAAATTCAAAGAAAGAAATCATAAAAATAAAAGTGAAAACAGGTAAATCAAATTTCTTCTTTATATTTCCTGTAGATTAGATTGTATAACTATTCAAGGCTGAATTTTATTTCAAGTTCAACTTATTAATTAAGTAAAGCATTTTTACTTTCATTAGATTCTTAATTTCATTTCTGGTTTATTGAAATCATCATATATTTTTCATTTGAATGATTTAATTAATTTCAATTGAATAACCTCAGGCCACATTTTAATTTAAAGATTTAATTTATTATTAAATGGAATTTTATAAGAACTGAATTCTGTAGGGTTTGAACTCCTGAGATGTTGACAACACAGAAAATTAGGGCTTGAGTTTAGGGAGTAGATAGCGTAATATACAAAGAGAGTATAATCTACAGACAGATAAATGAATTAAAGAATAAAGAGGATAAAGCATCTCCATTTATAATAGATTTATCTCTATGAGGAGGTGCTGAAAAATGATTGACTTTACCTGCTTTCCAAATTCTCAAATATTAGAAATTCTTTTGGAAGGGCTTCTCTTCTGAATACGGTTCCTCTGTGTGTGTGTGTGTGTATATATATATATATATATATATATATATATAAAGTTAACAAATTCATTGGTATATAATCCAAATATGAAGTGATAAGGAAGTTGTATAAAAAAAAAGATATATATCTTTTTTTTTTCATATAACTTATATTTAGATTATATACCAATGGATTTGTTACAATTATATATATATATATATATTTAAAGATATTTTTTGTAGGTACAAAATTTAATGATCGAAATAAAAGTATAAAATTTAATATTACAAGACATATTAAAACAATATTAAATAATAAAAAAAAAAAAAAAAAAACTCAACAACAGGGGGGAGCAACTGCTTCGCTCCCCGCTCGTCAGGCTTCCATGGGAGATTCAATATTAAAACAGAGAAAATGTACAATTTGAATAGGTGGAAAAAAAAAAAAAAACACATATATATATATATATATGTTTAGATATGCAAGAAGGAACTAGAGGCAGATGACAGCGAGTCCCAACAAACACTCACGTTGTTTGCACAAAGAAGGCTTATGGGGACCCGATGTAAAGTGCCTCTAGAACCTTCAGGTGAAAATACAGAGTGTGACTGGGCCAACACGGTGAACCAGTCAGCACTAAATTTGGTGGCACAATCTCTGCTATTTAAAGATGTTCATGGAAGTAGGTGTTCGGGACGAGTCCACTTAACGGCAAGGTGTGTTTTCTAATTTTAGTAGGAACGTGCTGCTTTATTCTAGTGTCTAAGCGCTGAGTTGTTCTCCCTATGTAGTTGGCTCCACAACTACAAACGTATTTGTAAACAATTGAATTGATATGGTGGGGAGGGAGAACGTCTTTACACACAGATCGAAACATGGGCTGAGTTTGAAAAATAATCCGAACTTCAGCAGAGAAAAAGCAACAGCGGACCTTTGATGAAATTTGTTTGGCCATTTTTTCACACTTTGTGCCAATCCAGGTAATCTAAGGTAAACAGGGCATTTTTGACCGTGTAGAAATCGGCACTTCTGAACTCTTCAACTTTACTCCGGATAACTGAATTAACAGTATCAAGAGGATAACCCAAATTACATAGGGTATCCTTAATAAAGTTAATTTCGTTGTTCAGGAAAGGCTCGGAGCAAATCTTTAATGCTCTGTGAAGGAGGGTTTTGATAATGTTGATCTTGCGCTTAGTGGGACAAAAGAGTCCCAACGCGTGTATAACCCTGCAAAAAAGTAGGTTTTCTATAAACGGAAGTAAGAAAACCTGTTACCGTACAATGTACTAATACATCCAAAAAAGCCAGTTGATGATTAGACTCTTTTTCGATAGTGAACCTTAGTGCCGGATGGATACCATTTAAGAACGAAAGAAACTGGTCAGCCTCAACTTCACCGTTAAATAGGCAAAAGGTGTCGTCCACATACTGATAGTACAGTTGAGGACAAAGTGGATTCCTTTGTATCTTTTCTTCCTGGAAGCCAACAAATATGTTAGCAAGTGCCGGACCCAAAGGCGAGCCCATAGCGACTCCGTCGATCTGTCGGTACATAGTATTGTTGAAACTGAATTCAACGGAGGACGTTGCAAATCTCATCAATTCCCGAAAAATTGACTCAGGAAAAGTAGGTGGAGTTAATGAACTGCGATAGAGATAATCGCAACAAATATCGATGGTTTCCATCAAAGGGACACAAGTATACAAGGAAGAAACATCGAAAGAGCACATAAACTTACCGGAAGAAGACAATTTTCATACGCGGTCAACAAAGGAAAAGGAATCCTTGATACAAAAACCATTCAGGCACTGCAACACAGGATCCAAAAGTGTGGAGAGCCATTGGGCTATCTTGTGTTGGGCTGACCCAATCATGGACAAAATCGGTCGCAACGGTACACTCTCCTTATGTATTTTCGGGAGACCATATAATTGGGGACGAATCAACCGAAGGACGGATTTCGTGGCAATTTCCTTTGAGAGTAACCCTGATTTTACCCACTTTAACAGTGATTTTTTGAAATTTCGCTTTTACGAGGAGGTTCCATCACAGGTGTCAGCAGAACCAAGTCTAGTAAATTTTTGAAGTGTCTTCTAAGATAGAAGACATTTTGGTTATATAGTCTGCTTATATCCAAAATAACTACACCAGCACCTTTATCAGGTCTGGAAATAATCAAGTTATAATTATTCCTCAGAGCTTTAACAACACGCTGATGTTCTGCTTTCCATTTGGATTCAGCAGTTGCGACAGAGGAGCAGGAAAAGGTGTGAGCGAAATTGTTCAACTGGGCTTTCAAATTAGTAACCCGGCGTCGACAGAGGTGGGAGAGAGTCTTGCCAACTGAGCATAGAAAACCTCGAACTCGGAAAAAATCTTCTCCTTGTCCCGCATAGAGGGGAGGAATGGAGAAGTCCAACCCGTGAGAAAGAACAAACGATTCTAACTCAGTTAGTTCATGCGTGGACAGATTAATATTATTTGAATTAGGTTCAGAAGTGACTCCGACATTTCTTCTGGACCAAACTATTCAACTTGGCATCTTGCTTTGTAGATAATTTAACACACTGCCATTGGTGGACCAGTCCCAAAAAACCTGAGAACCTAATCCAATCAAAAAAATGAAACTGAATTCATATGCGTACATAATAGTCTCCTGTAATCACGCTTAAGGCACAGGCTTCTAGAAGAAAGATGATTAATCCGATCTTTGATAAAGACAGACTCAATATTCCAACTAGTATTTCACCTGAAGGTTCTGGAGGCACTTTACATCGGGTCCCGCAAGCCTTCTTTGTGCAAACAACGTGAATGTTTGTTGGGACTCGCTGTCATCTGCCTCTAGTTCCTTCTTGCATATACAAACATATATATATATATATATATATATATTGTAAATTTTTTTTCCACCTATTCATTGTACATTTCTCTGTTTTAATATTGAATCTCCCGTGGAAGCCTGAAGAGCGGAGCAAAAACCGGTTGCTCCCCCCCTGTTGTTGAGTTTTTTGTTTTTTTTTTATTATTTAATATTGTTTTAATATGTCTTGTAATATAAATTTTATACTTTTATTTCGATCATATATATATATATATATATATATATATATATATATATATATATATATATATATATAGTTAAGTAATGAAAAGTTTGGTAATCCATATGGATAATCTCAAGGAGGATGTAATCTAGAGAGCTCACTGATTAATTCAATTTAGATAGAAAACAGACACCCTTAAGGGTTCATTGATTATAATTTATTTCCCCAGGTATGTGATTTTTACCTGATTCATCAAGACCATACTTCCAAGGTTGAAAAAAAAATGTTTTAAAATTTACACATGATTTTTAATTTTTTCACCCTTGGAAGTGGATCTGATGAACCAGGTAAAAACCACATACCTGGGGAAATAAATTATAATCAATGGATCTCCTTAAGGTTGTTTGTTTTCTAATTAAATTTAATTAATATATATATATATATATATATATATATATATATATTACTAAAAAATGATGTTGGTGTGACCGACAG
>CAHIKZ030003567.1:1147500-1157500 GCA_903632075.3 Acanthosepion pharaonis | reverse complement strand
ATAATAAGCCTAATAAAAAAAAAGAAAAGGCCTGTACACAATAATATTAACTATGAACATGCCCACAATGTGCTGACCCTGTTCAGAAAATAATACATTCCTATAATGTTAGACACAAACATAAAAAACCCACATATTTAGTTAAAAATAGAAATTGCCCTTGAAAATGGCTAAAAGAATAGACGAAAGCATTTAGATATGCAAATCTTTTGTACAGTTTTTAGACTCTTTGTGTCCCGAAAAGAAAACACTCACATGAACACAAAAAAAATTAAATAAAAAGCTTAATTGTAGTATGTTGTTAGTTGTATTTTACAAAACATGTATAAAAGAGGGATTGCTGCTTAAATACACAATATATATATATATATACATGCGTGTGTGCATATATATATATATATATATATATATATATATTATAAATTAACTGATTTAAAATATGTTCTTTTTTTGCTACATGGTATTAACCATGTTTCAAAAATGGCAGCTGAAAGCTATGAATTTAATTTTGTAATTAAATTAAAAACATTAGTTCCATTTCCATTATTTAAAATTTACTGAGTTTTAAAGGCACAGAAAAATTCATAATTCACTGTTCCCAAGGATACTGGGAAATCCAATCATTCAGACAAGGGTGGTAGCATGTTCATTTTTATTAACTTTTGTTGTATCGAACGTAACTAATAACTGATACAACAAAAGTTAATAATAATAATAATAATAATAAAAATGAATACGCTACCACCTCTTGTCTGAATGACTGGATCTCTCTGTATCCTTGGGAACACTGAATTATGAAATTTTCTGTGCCTTTAAAACTCAGTAAATTTAAAAAAATAAGTTACTCCAAAATTTGCTTGAGGATGAAATGGAACTAATGTTTTTAATTTAATTACAAAATTAAATTCAAAGATTTTAGCTTTGATTTTTGAAACATGGTTAATACCGTGTAGCGAAAAAAAACATATTTTAAATCAGTTAATTTATAATATTAATGCGCTGTAAATTTACATTGAGCACTATTTTGTAAAAATAAAAATACCAATAAGAACACCGGATTATATATCTTACTGTTCTTTCTTTTTATATATATATATATATATATATATATACACACACACACACACACACACACACACACACACACAGACATAATAAAAATCTCAGATGAAAAATTCTCAAATTAATATGTCGGACTTCAAATTTCTTTATATATATTATTTATTCTAGGATATTAAAATGTTATAAAAAATTGCTACACAATTACAATTATGTTTGAATACCATAAATGTGTCTCTTCAGGCAATGTTAAACTGCTGTTGAGTAAAAGATTAATTTGATTTAAAAAAAAACAGAATACTTTAAAGAAATAGACTTGTGGGCTTTGCTGTTATTGACCAAACAAATGGGACGTATGCTAAATTCAAATTCATAAGAATTTTTTTTTTTTTTTTAATATAGGACATAACACAAAATTGTCTGCATATAAAACCTAGACAATTTCCTTATAGAAAGATACAGATTATGATATTGTTTCATAAGATGTATCAAAATCAGACGCTAAAACTTACCAAGAAGTAAAAGCAAAAGTGATGGGAAGGTAATTCAACATAATGTTAGCCAGTTATATGCTCATTCAGCTTTCTTGGACAGAAATTCAACACTGATATCTGAAGATATATTCGGATAGCAAAAGATGCCTTCCAAAAGCTGAGCAGTGTATGAAGAAACAGGAAAATTTGATTAGAAACAAAGATAAAAGTACTGAGCATAATATCAGTCCCCCTATATGGCAGTGATTACTGGACAATCTTCTCACAGATGAAGAAGTGAGTTGAGGTAACAGAAATGTGGTTCTACCGACGGATGCTGGGAATATCATGGACTGAACATGTGAGCAAATATGAGGTTTTAAAGAAAATGCAAGCAAAAAGGACATTTATACTTAACATCAGGGAGAGAAAGTTGAAAAATCTCTGGTACATAATGAGGAAAAAGGTTTGGAAAATTTGATACTCACAGGACAAATTGAAGACAAAGGGGACAGAGGAAAACAATGCATAACCCACATAGCTTGAGTAAATGGATTGTGTAACAAGGTTTAGGAGAGATAACAAAACGCCAAAATTTATTAAGAGCTACACACATCAGGAAATTGTGAAGAACCATAATCACCAACGCCCTTTTGCTTACAATGACCTACCTAGCGAGCTTGAGTAAATGGATTGTGGAACAAGGTTTAGGAGAGATAACAAAACAATAACATTTTTTAAGAGCTACAAAGATGAGGAAATTGTGGTGAACCATAATCACCAAAGTCCTGAAGGGATATTATAAATAGTTAATCAATATGATTACTATTTATCACTGAATTAAGTGCATTGAAAAGGAAGTAAATTATTTTGAAAATTAAATATTTGTTTATTAAAAAATGCTTGTTTTTAATCATTAGCCTACAGGCCTATTGATGTACCTCAGGATATGGGGATAGACACGTGACATCTCTATGTCTAATTGTAAGTTGATATTTTATGGATTAGTATATTTCAAGATAGTGAGTATATTTCTCTCTCCAATGGCTGGCAGTTGACCTATGGCTGTAATTACTGTCATGAAGTCAACACATTGATGGCAAAATAAAAAAAACATTGCAAAATGATTTGAATAAAAAGAGAAAACCACCCTTCACTGTTCAGCTTCATAATCTTTTGTTCCATTTCAAAAATGTCATCGAAATAGATGAAATTGCTGGCTGTTATTTCAGAAAACTGTTTTTACAAAAGAGAAGCCGTGAAAGAAGAACATTTTAATAATTAAAAATGGAAAAAAAAATTGGAATTTATGATTTTTGCCAATCACTTATTACAGAAATGATAAAAACATTTATGGAGAAAGTGTTCAGATTTGTTTCAGAGAATTTTAAGAAACTTGTCAGTAAATTTCGTAATGGAATTTATGAACCAGATCTCTTCTCAGTATTAGCTTGTGTTTTTTTTCCATTTTCCAAAAACATTTTTAATTTTATTTCACACTGAATAATAATTAAATAATGAAAAAAATAAAGCTCAGTTTGAATTCTATTCTTGACTTTAAAAGAATTAAAATAATTGATAAAGTTGTAACTATTGTCTGAAATTCTCAGAAGAATTCTATTCTACAAGGCATTGACACTTTTGCTATGGCATTGTTGCCTGGCTGTACTGGTCCATTTTGAGGGAAAATAGGAAATTTTAACCTCCTTTCCCCAAGCTATGGGTCAAATAACAAGTTAGACTCAGGTCAATGTTTGGGTAACAGCCAGCCTAAGAGAAGAAATAGTCTGAATTCAGAACTTCTGAGAAAACAACAAAAAACTAATACCTCAAGAGGTTATTTTAATTCACAGAAAGTAAAAGAAAAAGATATCTACTGAGAGACATGATCAATTTCATCCTGAAAGAACATGACAGTTTAAAAAAGGATAAAATTATTCTTTCATCTTCCTTATTGTCTGTAAATCTGAGGGTAATTATCATTATTCATTTTTGGTTAGTACAGCCAAAGAAGGCTGAAGAATGCATCAGCCAACAAGGATGTGAATGTTAGTCTGAACAATTTGCTTAAGTTGCAACTCTTATGTTTAAAACAATGTAACATTTTGCATAAATATATATATATATATATATATATATATATATATATATATATATATATATATATATATATATATATATATATATTTATCATAAAAAGGCTGAAACACTAATATTCCATGGTCATAATTTATTCCATTGGAATCATAAATACGATCCAATTCATCAGACCTACAAATTCAAAAAGAAAATAGAAAAAACAACTCCGGAAATAAAAACAGAATTTAGAGAGAGTGTAAGTATGAGGGGTAACATACTAGAGAAGGAGGGAGATTAAAGCTTAACAGAGAGAATTTTAGGAGAGGTGAGTGGAAGGGGTTTAAGTAAGAGCAATATGAATGTTATCAGATGTCTAATGCATAAAGATACATTTCGTGGTGACATACACACACCATAGATGATCTAATGTTGAAGATCAGAATAAGAGGGAGGGAAAGACGAGGTGGGGGAGAGAGATGGGGTGAAGGAAAGTAAACTTGAACGACATTTATTTATTTGCATATATATATACACACACACACACACACACACACACACACACACACACATATTTATATATATATATATATATATATATATATATATATATATACACAAACCGGGGTAGATTATTCTAGTTACATGTGCCATGTTTCTTCCTGGTGTCTCAGTTATTTCTCTTTAACTCAACTCTCCAAGTTTTTTGGTTCACTGCTGTTGTAACTTGGTATTCAACTCACAACTCTTTGGGTTTAGACACTGGATCTAACCAATCTCTTTTTCCACTGGGGCTTGTATCCTTGAGGATATCTGTGTATGAATATTTTGACATAATACCGATTAATTGTTGTTATATAGAAAATAGTCATTAAATTTTCATTTGTTTGTTTTGGAGGTTTTCTTTGTTGGACTGGCATTGAATGGGATTATTCTAGTCCCATTATTTTTTTAATCATTTCACTCCAAGCAAGGAGATAAAGCCACTATGACCAAGGGGTTACTGTGTGTGACAGTATATAAGAAAAAGAAAAAAACATTGTTAAGAAGAGAGAATAATAAAAAGCAAAGAATAAAAGACAAGAATTAAGAACGCTAATGGTGAGAAAAATTGTCTGCCATGACACAGTGAACCAACATTGCTAGCAGCAGGCCTAGAAATTGATTCAATATAATCAGTCCACTTCATACCAGTGGAAAACATTAGCCAGTGAAGGCACAACTAGGTACTCTCCTGGGGGGTAGCACTAGCCATGCCAATGGAAAACAAAAATGGTTCACTATGATGATTAAATGATAGCAGTTTCTTTTTGGAGGTATTAAAAGCCATTTTTTTTGTCCCAGTTTTCAGAGTGGCTTCCAGTTTTACTATGTTGGACTTATTAGGGCTCATATTTAAACATATGAACATTTTCTTTTGGAGAGAAAAATCCTTAGTTTTCTTTTGGTTTTTGCAATCATCAGAAGTTAACGCTATTCATAAAAAAAAGCAACACATAACTGTAGCTGTCACGCTGAAAAGGACCTGCTGGAACAGGGCAGTCGTCTCTTGTACAGGGCAGCCATCTCTCGTCAGCTCCCTTGGCCCCAACTGCCAAAGCCTTCAGACACACTCATTTTATAGACCATGACGAAGCAGCCGATTGGTTGAGTGGGAGAGATGCGTAGGCATACTCCACCAATTCTCCCTTCCTTCAATTGCTCTGCGACACCATACACATGCAATGCGTGGATGCTTTCGGGCATGATGTCGTGTATCTTGCTCACAACAGTCACATCTATCCATGTCAGAGACTGTAGCCAAAATATTTTAAACGCAAGGTTGGTGAGACAATTTATCTATTATATAAAAAAAAAATCTAAAAACAAAAAAGTCATTATTTACACGTGGACTATTGCCTTTATCTTATTATCATAACATTTTGAGAGTTGTAACATTTAGACTTCTTCAGGTGTCTGTTGATCTCAGTAACCTTCAGGAAATTTCAAACCAAATCCTTTATTCTATCTACAGGGTAGAATGTTCTCATCCATTTTTTTCTCGCAATAGGAGTAGATCGGTTCACTTATCATCCAGTTCACACTCCTTCCCAGTCTTTTGAACAGGAGTAGAGGTTTATCCTTTGTTTCTTGTTTAAGACAGCATTTCCAGTTTCTTCAAAAGTCTTCTCATTCTGTTTCATTCTCTGTAGACCCTTACGTCTTAGTAGCAATATCACCTTGCTTGAGGTGAACTGGTTAAAAAAAAAAAAAAGTACTGCTCAGTTATTGCTTGCCCTGTTTCCACTGATTCAAGTCCGTACTACCCAGCCCAAGAATTGAACTCACAATTACTATAACACCAAATTCATGAACCAGTGCTTTAATCAACTAAGTTATCACCCCCACAGGATAATAACAGCAAAGATGATGATATTAGACTGAATGTAAATAATAGTTCCACCTCCCTGATATTGAGACAGAAATGATTTTGTCTTGTTTTTTTTTTTTTAATTTCAGTCACTAAAAATAAAATAGAAAAACATATTAAAAAATTCTTGGTCCTTCTTTTGTTGAATAAAAAATAGAATTCAATTGGTTGAAATAAAAATATTCAGATCTTTTGTGCCTGTCGGGAACCAATGAGAGAAAAACTGAAGAGTAAAAGTCATTATTTTAGCTCATGGGTAGGAAAACATTTAGAAAGTAATATTATCATTTTAAATAAATAATAAGTAATATTTGAATTTATTTAATAAGTCTTTATATAAATAAGTGATATTTGAATTTATTTAATAGGTCTGTAGAGGAGTAAATAATTATAAACTCCTTTTTGTGATGTCAAGGAATACTCGTCACTTACTTAATTCTCATTGTAGTAATGACTTTATAATCGTAGCTACAACTATAGTAACGCTGTTGAACAATACTAGTGTCAGATGCCTTTGAATATCACTCACACTAATAGTACTTCATTGATAATACTCGCTTGGAAAGTGACCACTGGATAGTAATCCATATACAGAAATAGAGAATAGTGATTCGTATAGTAATAGATGATAGACTAGAATTGGTGATCTGTTTAGTAATAGAGGATCGAATAGAGAGAGTGATTAATTAGATATCACACTACTCTCTATTTATGCATTTGCTCTATGGTCATGTGGTCTACTTAATTCAATAATGGGATCGCCTGTTTTCGCTCACTGGTAATCTATGTTCAAACTTAAGTGTTGGCAGTGACACTTTATTTCTATATAATACTCCTTAACATTTATAAATACAAAAATACTCATAAAAATGAGATCCAGCAAGATGTGAAAACAACAAAACAAGTATTATTTAGGAACTGGTTGTTATGTGGTGTTGGAGATTGAGTCATACTGAGTATTGCGGTCAAATGTAAATCAAATATGGATTGAAATCCAATGGAATGATATGATAAAGAATAAGTAAAGTGTATACAGACTTTCTTGTATGTATTTTTTTTATAGATGTTGTAATGAGGGTCCAGATATAGCTGGCCACTCGTATTCGAGGATACCCGTCTGCTAGGGTGGCTAGCCAATCCCTATTGCAAATGCTTGCTCAGTCACATTTGTATTTGTTCAACACCCACAGTGGTTTATACTGCTACTGAACAGACCTTAGTTACAGTTTCTGGGAGAGAGCATGTTATCTAGAGTGATCAACAACCTGAACAACACCAGCACCTTGATCATGATGATGATCACTCTGAACAAGGCCAGCCTGCTCAAATCCTCAGTCATGATGACTTGTCACTTCATGCTAGCATAGATGTCCACCGATGGTTCTGTCTACCCAATTTCACTCAGCAGGCTAGGGTCAACCCATGGTATGGTCTTCAGGCATTTCCAAAGGTGACACATGCTGGAATCAACCCCTCCACTTCAATAACATCAGGAAGTCTTCTTCCTGACAAATGGTGAGATTTGAACCCGGGTCTCATGGTCAGAATGCAAATGTTCTAACCACTTGGTCACGTGGCTATGTCTCTAGATAATTTAGTTGGAAAATATAAGAAATGTATGGGGTTTTCTTACTTGAATTTTGTTGAGCACTAAGAGATAAATGTTACTACTATTGTTCGCAAAAGGAAAAACCAACATTTTCATTGACCCACATGTTGATGTCTGTCTGTGTGACTTTCATGTTTGTGGGGCAAGAAGAGGAACGTGGGGGTCGATTCTCATTGGTTTAGAAAGAGTAAATTAATGATAATTATAATTGCTATAATAATTATTTTTGACACTACATTTAATTTCTATTTATTTTTTTATGGACATGGCATGTCTTTATAAAAAATATTTTATGGTAATAAATAAATAATATTTGACTTTATTTAGTATGCTCTTATAAAAATAAGTCATGTTTAATTTATGGTACTAAATAAGTGACAATTTAATAATCTAGTTTATGAAAATATTTTTTATGAATTTATAAATGGAATGAGATGTATTGCTATATATTTACTAAAATTCTTTGTGCACTCTCCCATTGTTGATTGATGCAGGCTGTTGACTCGTGCCTACCAGGGACTCCTTTAAGACTTATGAGGGTCAAGCAACTCAGTTCATAGGAACCAACAGCCAGACACCAGCACATATGATTAGATTATAATGGTGAAGGTTTTGTGCTGAACCAACCACACTTTTTGAAGAGCTAAATACAGAAACCTGGTGCACTCTCCACAGATTTTGAATTCAGAGTTGTCCTTTGCCTAGATCAGTTGCCATCCAAGGCTATAGAAACCAGTCTGTCCTGCTATTTACCAATAACTGTGTGTTTGTGTGTATGTATATATATATATATATATATAGTGTATAGTTAGGCAGCAATTTTTCATTGATGCATGTTTCATTAAATAATATAGACAAATTTTGTCTATTTATTTAAAGTAAGTTCCTTTTATATTATCTGATAAGCTTAATAACATTATCATTGAAAGACAAAAGGAAATCACCATAGTGATACATGTTTAAATCCAATCTAAGCTCTCAGCTTACATAAGCCATTATCAAAGATGACAATTACATTTCAATATATCAAACAATACATGGACGAAACAATGGCTTCCCATACTTAATTCTTCTCATTTTTACTCTCACGCGGTCATGTGTGACGTCATGAGCTGCGATGCGATTTTTGCTTCCATGACTCATATACATGAGTTTGTCGTTGCTTTGAAATTTTTCATTCAACAAAAACAGACTATCATTATTGTTCAGTGTATTGGTTGATATATTGAAATGTAATTGTTATCTTTGATAATGGCATATGTAAGCTGAAAGCTTAGATAGGATTTAAACATGTATCAATATGGTGATTTCCTTTCGTCTTTCAACGATAATGTTATTAAGCTTATCAGACAATATGAAAGGAACTTAAAATAAATAGACAAAACTTGTCTATATAGACAAGTTTTGTTTATTTATTTAATGAAACATGCATCAATATATATATATATATATATATATATATATATGAAACTATAAAAATTCTTTAGATATTATTATAATTATTATAATCTTCTCTAGCTTGACAATGTCCTCTTTAACAAGACAAATATTTTTCTTGAATTAACAGATGAAAAAAAAGAAAGCTAAAATGATTACGTTACAATAAATTATTATTAAAAATATTCGCTGTTTTAAATGATAATATTAATTGTTTTCTCTCAGGGTCAGAAGAGCTCATTAACCATTACACTATGGAATGCATGAAACATTATTAAAACAAAAAAAATGACTTATTTCCATAATTAATGAAAATAACAAATTTATACACTGTTTTGTTGATACTTATTTTCATGCTACAAAAACAAATTATGGACACAAATTACATCATGGTCACCACCTTTGGTTCTGCATATGCAGTGCCTTTCAGGATGTGAACAATCATAGCTCACCACAGCTTCCTGTCTGTTGTTACTTGTTTTTTTCTTCTTTCATAAACTAGTAAATTCATAAGATACATATGGTAATGAAGTAGAAATGTCATGACTTATTAGCACTAATGAACTTGTGATTTTAAATTTATTTATTCACAAATTGTTTAATTACCATGAATTAAATAAGCCTGATATCATGAGCGCTGAGTTGATTAAAATATTACTTATTTTCTTTTTGAGCTATATATGAAATATGATTTTTATTTCATTAAGATACATTGAATAAATTAAAATCTTATTTTGTTTCTTAGATTTTCATATGTACAAACCTAATTTGTGACACTTCTTTGTGGATTTCTTTGCTGATCAAAGATTGTCTTCCTTGAGTTTTTCTTATCACTTTTTTTTTTTCTGTTCATGTTTTCTGTTCATTTTATCTTCAAATCACCAAATAGAAATTTTGTTATTGCTTAGGAAAATGTTTTTAAATATTTAAATTTCC
>CAHIKZ030003567.1:1140000-1142500 GCA_903632075.3 Acanthosepion pharaonis | reverse complement strand
TCTAAACTGTGTAATAAATGCCTCATTGCCTCTTGCTTGCTGGAAGTCATCATCTTTTGTTCTGGTTTTTAAGAACTCTGGTGAACTGTCTGACCCATCCAACTATCGGCCTATTAACATTGAAAATTTATTAGTCTTAGAAATTCCTAGAGAACCTAATCAATGCTGAATCTCTCATCACAGGGCCTTTTCTCAGACAGGCTATACAGCTTTCATTTCTCCAGTTCAAGTGCTGATGTAAAAATGATAATTGTGGAAAGAGTCTGTCATGCTCTAGATAAAAATGGTGACGCCTGAGCTGTAGCATCGGACATCTTCAAGGCCTTTGACAGGATCTAACATTCGAGTCTTCTCTACAAGCTGATTGTTCTTTTCTATTTCTACTCATTACTAATGTTTCTGTTCCTAATTCTTCCACAACCTGTAACCACTTGTAGCTGTACTGGTGATATTGATTTAAAAAAAAAAAAAAACATGTTAAATTAATCTCTACCCCTAAAACAATTTCCTATAAAGAATTAATATTAAATGAGCACTTACTAATAGCAGCTTTGCTATTCAAATCATTTATGAACAAACAAAATTATTTTTATGATCATAATATAGATAATAAACCTGCTTTAAACATGAACAAAAAAATATTAATTCATTTTACTGCAAGCAGATTTAAAATATTAAAAAGCAATGAAATATGTAATTCTTGATCATAAAACTCCCACAGACAATAATAACCATTCATTATAACTTTCAACATTGTTGCTATTAACAATGCCACAAAAAATATACTTTGCATAAGACCAATGTTGCGTATCAATTTTCCTGTCCTTGAGGTGACTGTGTCTGTTGACAATGAAAAATATCATTGTATATTGATTCTTCTCATTATTTGGCTCAAGAATTTTCACCTGTCATCCGTCCAAGCTAAGCAAAGTGAGATATTTAAATATATTACTCAAATTCATGTCACACCTTCCACCAAATTTTAGATGAAAATACAATAGTTCTCAGCTAATCCAACTTTAAAAAACTAAAAATTAAAAATTAAAAATCATGGATGATCTTTACATTAAATGAAATCAAACATTATTAATAAAATTTGTTTCAGTCTCTGCACTATGCTTTTAAATTGTAATTATGTCATAATACTAAAATCTGTTTCATACTTGTACAGCACATGTCCCCCATCTTCATTTTAAATCTTTAAACCGTTAACAACACAAATGCTACATTGACTATTTCTTGACCTATGACTGCTAGAATTGCCAAATTTCTTTACAAGTTTCCACCAGGCATTAAATTACTTATTTGGCACCTGCAGAAAATTCACCAGAAGGCTTTTCTGTCTATTCTAATTAATAGAACTTATTTAAATGTAGGATTGCTATCTATACTGTACATGTATATTTTATTATTTTAATTGATATATTTAGTGAAAACACGTGTTTCACTAGATTCTCCCACTTTTTTAAAACAGTGTAAATTTACATTGTTTGGGATCTAAATTTGAAAGTCTTCAAATCAGTCAACTCTCCAGCACAGCCTGTGAGTTAAAACCACCACTGAGCTTTGCATACTTTCAGATTGCAGAGCCATGGATATTTTTACAGTAAATTAAAATTTAATTATCCTATTTTAAAGTAATAAATTATAGCAGCTTATGAATAAAATCCATTAACTACCATATATATATGTGTGTGTGTGTTATAAATTTGGGTATATGATCCTGACGTAATAAAAATTATTGACAATTGGAAAAATGTTCATGAAAGTATAATGTTCCAAAAAAACATATATTTCTCCGATTAGGTTTCATCAGTCAAAGTTGAAAAAATGACTTGCATTTGTATGCATTTGTGTATGTTTGAAATAATGAAATGTTATATTCTTCCCAAGCTGGTGTTGCTCAAAACAAAACTTTAAACTCCAAGAACAAACAACTATTTTAAAAGTCATCATTTTCTTTCTTTTTTCCAGTCACAATCAGTATATATATATATATATATATATATATATATATATATATATATATATGTGTGTGTGCATATGTATATATATGTGTGTGTGTGTGTGCATATGTATATATATGTGTGTGTGTGTGTGCATATGTATATATATGTGTGTGTGTGTGCATATGTATATATATGTGTGTGTGTGTATATATATATATATATGTGTGTGTGTATATATATATATATATCTATATATATATATATATATATATATATATATATATAGAAACATATGTAACCGCTACATGAATGCATTCATCTTTTGATGCATATCAGCACATCTCATAAGGCCTGAAGAGATGCACTGATATGTATCAAAACATGAATGTATTTATGGAACAGTTACAATGCTCAAATGTAATATCCTATAATAAAGAATTATTGCTCTTATGTTGTATTGAGCCCTATTTTTAAATTAATTTTATGAACATTTGAATTTATATTTGACTCGTTCTCATTTCATTGGTTTATATATATATATATATATATAT
>CAHIKZ030003567.1:1052500-1132500 GCA_903632075.3 Acanthosepion pharaonis | reverse complement strand
TATGTATGTATATATATATATATATATTATATATGTATGTATATACATTATATATATATATATGTGTATGTATGTATATACATTATGTATGTATCTATGTGTGTATATATATATATACATTATATATGTACTTATATGTATCTATGTATATACATTATATATGTACGTATATGTATGTATATATATATATGTATGTATATATATATATATGCTTGTATATTTATATGTGCATTTATACTTGCAAATTGGCAGCACTATCACTTACTTTGGCAAACTGAACAATTGTTTGTGGTTATTACGTCATATTTCTAAACACAAAAATTAATGTATATAAGATCTGCATTCTATACATCCTTCTTTATTCTTGTGAGACATGGGTAACATATAGGAGATACCCTATAATGTTAGAACATTTTCATCAGCAGTGTATGAGAAACATTCCCAGAATTTACAGGCAAATGGTCATTAGTGATATTGAAGTCCTTCACAAAGTGTAGGTCCTTGAGCATTAAAGCATCATTGTGCAACCTTGTTTCATGTGATGGTGTCATGATGGTGAGTATGGAAGATCAACGACTTTGAAATATGTTTTCTATGGGGTTTTGTCTGAGGGGAGGCATCCAGAACACAAATCTAAAATGAACTTCAAAGATATATTTGGATAAAAAATGCTGTTTAATTTAGAAACAGAGCCTCTACTTAAATGTGTGTATCCATCAGAAATATCTGTCTATATCCCCAGTGAGGGAAATAAAGGGTTTAGTTCAACATTCCAACCACCTGAAGAAGGCTGGAGCATGCAACAAGATGAAACATTGTAATAAATATGGCGACAAAGATGAGGACAATAGTCTCAATAACGTAAAAAGTCTTCATCAAAAAAACATTTAAAACAAAATAGATTAAAAATAACAATATGTCAGATTTAATACATATCCTAAAATTAAATTGTCTTTCTTAATGTTAGAATATGATACAGAGCAGATATGGATGCTTCAAGAATTGGCAGAGAACTGTTTGTTCAAAAGGCAATATTTAGACTTTGTTCGACTGGATGTTCTATGTGGACAAACTGTCAGGTGCCTCAGATCCAGTGACGGTTCTCCATAGGGGATGCAAGTTAGAATTTTGCTGGAGGACGCATATTTTTTTGATAAGATTTTTTGAATATTCTGGCTGATAGATGAAGTTGGATAAAAAATACTGTTTAATTAAAAAATGGCACTTCTTGAATATGATTATCCATTAAAAATAACATTTAAAACAAAATACTTTAAAAATAATTTATATATGTATATGATGTATGCCTTTCTTTGTGATCCCATACTATTTTTAATCTTGCCGGTGAGAATTATGCCACTGAGGTCTCCTTCTGGTTGAACACCAGCATCAAAGTATTTATATCGGCACAAAAATACCAAGTGTAAGCACAATCTACTCTTCAGTTCACTCCTGCTGTCTGTTCAGCTGCTATAGTTTCCAGGAATTTCCTCTTCTGGCTATACCAATGCAACAGTTCTGATCATGACAGATGACTCTTTGTATCAACCTGTATTGTGTTTAAGTGTCTTCAACAATGCATTCATTGATAGAATAAGACACTGTAGCCTCTCTCATATTTAGTTCTAGAGCTTACTGGAGGCTCTAATTAAGGCTGAATTGTTTATGCATCTCACTTCTCACGGCCTTCTTTTGGACCAACGATATACCTTTTGTTTCTCTAGATCTACCGTTGATGTGTTAATTACTGAATTTGTTTATCAGGCTTTAAATACAAATGGTAGGGCTTGAGCTGTGGCTTTAGAAATTTCAAAGGCATTCAATAGTGTATGGAATGCTGGCCTTCTCCACAAGCTCTATGGTGTTTCTGGCAGGATATTTGTTTTAATCCAATCATTCTTTAAAAAAGATTTATGTAATGAAGGTCTGCTTGAACACACACACACCTCTAGATCAATTCTCGCTAACATGGTTGTCCCCCATGGCTTTATCCTTGATTTTATCTTCATCAATCACCTTCCAAATGTCATCATTTAGCAACTAAGTATTTATACTGATAGTACATCTATTTACTTTTGTCTTAGTAGTAAGTACAATAGGTCTGATAAAGTAAATCTGGCATTGATCCTAATATCTTGGGTCCAGTTACTTTCCCATCACCATGATGTCTTTCCCTTTCTGTAAATATTTTTATGGCAAAAGTTCTGATTGGCTTTCCATCTTAATGCCTCAACTGTATAAATTTAAGCTTTACTATTAGGTCGACAATTATATATCATCATTTTACTATTGAAATAGCTAGATGACACCATAAGTTCCATTCTAATAATTTCTTTCCTCACAATTATCAACTGTGGAACACTCTTCTGGTTCCTTGCTTCCTCAAATCTTCAAAAATGTAAATACTACATCAATTGCCATATTCTTTAATCCTGATAGCTGTTCTTTTATTGTCCATTCTCTTTATTAAATTCTCATTTTTTTTCATTCCCAGTAACCCCTTTCATCTTAGTGGCATTATTGTTTTGCATGGGGTGAAATGATTAAAAAAAATCTTAGTCCAGGAAAAGGCAAGAAATTGTGGAAAGCAATAATCCCCCATATCCTGAAAGAGTATGTCATTTAAAAGAAAAAATGTTGTCATCATGTGATGGATGAAGTTGCTTTCCTATTTAGGCATTTACTAAGTTCACATGAGAATGGCACAAGGCTATAAATAGGAAGTGGGAAACTCAATGAGGAATGAACTCACTTCAGTGACAGGTTGTGACATTACGGTTTGTCAATTTTGGAAATGTGGTATTGCAATCAATTTGAAAATTGGGGTTTGACATGCTAGATAAAAAACACAAAATATCCTTTTACACATCATTACCATTTTTTCAGGAAAGCAGTTTAAAGATTAAGTTTGGGTTTGAAATTGCAATGTTGGAATGATCAGTGATCCAGTGATCAGTGTAAGTCTTATAGCACAGCCTTATAGAATTTATAATTTACTGAAGCTTTAGAAATTGTAGAAATGCATGGAACAAGCACATTATTACTAAATCATTGTGTCATCAAATAAGACCTTCATTTACTTCAAAAGGAAATTACACTGAACTAGTTAACTATATTATGATGTAATATATTATATGGTGAAGTAGTTTTAGTGTGATTTTTAATAAACAATGCAAATTTAAAACATTTTGTGTAATTTTTTGTGCTTAGGAGTATTATGGTTTTATATACACTTTTATGTATTTTTTGTTTTTATTATGATCTAATAAATCTTATTCATTGAGTAACCTTTTTTTTAGAATTTTTTCCTATTTTTTATTTTTTTTACAGTTTTTACTTATTGAATACAATAAAGAAACTGCATATTTTGCTTGTGATTCTTAATTAAAATTCTGATTTGAATATATATTTCATTTAATGTATCTAATCAATTTTATTTGGATGTATTCTTGAAATTTTGAAGTCAGCTTGTAATCAAAAACCTGTGTAAATTAGGAATTTTTGTACATATTTTTTCAGATGATATTTAAAGCTAAATGCTCAAAAATTAGTTTTGCCAAGGAATCTAATTTTTGATGTCAGTATTTATCAAATCAAACTCCAGTTTTCACAGTGAGCGCTACATAGATTTTCTAAACAAAGTGAAAAATCTGCTTGCACGATTGTGACATGTACCTGCTGTCCATTACTCTTCTGGTAATGTGCCAAACTTGAAGTGATACTGTCAATGTGACATATTAATCCAATGTAACCTTGAAGTGTATTTTGGTTCTCTTGTTATAGAATTTGCTGAGTAGTGGGGCTCATGTTTATTTTCTCTTTTATTTGTCACTACTCTTTACTCAGGTGTTACAACATTTCCATAATGTCTTTCTTTTCTTCATTTAATATAAATGTTATATTTTCTTGAGTTTTCTGTCATTTCAGCCAATCAGTCACAGGTGATACATGCTTGGTGCAATCATGCATCTTTTGATACATGACTGACAAGGCAATTTTTTCCTGCAGGAGGTTGCCATAAATTTCTGCGGTAGACTTTCACATAAGTGAATGACAAACTTGTAATTTGATCTCAGCTCCTTGTTCTATCATCCTGAACTGATACTCATTACACCACAAATTCTCTAATTTTATTGAAATTCTGAGGTTAAATATTATGAGCTGTACCCATGTAAATTTCATGATTTTTCTGTTTTGAATTTTCTGATCAGTTGTAATCTTTAATTATGAAATCTGACTTCAAATGCCAAGTTTATAAAAGCCAACTCAGACAATAAAAATATTTATGGGTTGATTTATAGCTTCAGCATAAGTTTTAACATTGTTTTCACATTAAATATTTCATTGCAAATAAACTCTTAGCTGGTGCTCACAGATGAAAATATCTAAAAAAATATCAAGTTAAATTATAGTTAGCTTCATGATAAAAACTGACAACTATAAGTTATCTTGTGGTTGGCAGTCAATGTGTTATATTTCAATACATTCCTTGTGATTTCTATGAGTATAAAATATCCATGGAAATGTCACTATTTTATCATTAAATATTTTAGCTTAACAATTTTAACAAAATATGGGAAACAATCGTTTTTATTATTTTATATCGTGTTTTCAATTCCCATTTTGTATTCTTACTGCCACATAAAGCATGTTTCATCAATGAGAATAAAATCTGGATATTACACTGTTATTCAAAAAGGAATTGCTGGTTTTGAAAATTAAATAAAAACAAATGCTAAAAGGCAGAAACACATTCAACACATTACTTTGGTTAGGATAGGGTTAAAAGTTTGAAAAAAAAATTTCATTTATTTTAATATCTTGTTCAAATGCTTCTTTTTGTTTTTTTTTGTTTTTTCAGACTTTGTATAAATTTAAATTGTTATAATTTGTGGAAAAGGGGGATCTTGTTCATCATCTGTGGTCTCCCAGGCCACCAGATCTTATCTTTTATCTGTGGGGATATATAAAAGAAACAGTGTATGTTCCACTTATGCCTGCTACTTTTGAAGATTTGAGAGATTGAATTGTTGAAGCTGTGAAGTCACTATTCACAGATCAATTGATTCAAGTGCTGCAGGAAGTGTAATGTCATTTCAATGTTTGTTGCACCATACATGGTACTTATATTGCGTGCATACAAGTTGAACAACCTTAAAATAATAAACTTTGGACCTTCTCCTATCGAATTAATGTGTTGAATGTGTTTCTGTCTCATAGCATTTGTTCGTATTAAATTTTTGAAATATGTTCTTTCTTTTTGAATAATCCTGTATTGAAGAACGTATATTTGATATAGTGAATTATAAAAGATGGAAATAATTTATGTTCAGTTTAATGTTACAAACAATTTTCCCTTCTGTTTTTATCTATTTACCTCCCTTTTTCATTTCACTGAAGCAGACGTTATGTGCATTGCTTTTTTCTTTTTCTTTTTTTCTCATTAAAACCAAACATCTTTAATATATCTTTTTCTTCTTTCTTTTCTCACAATCAAAATAGAATATTCAATTATTTATCTCTGAAAATGGGAGGAGGCAGTGTTGTTGTATACCCCTCTATTTCTGGGGGGAGTTGATCCCATAATAATAATGTTGATTTCTTCTTTCTTGTTTGTCTTCTCTCAGCTGAGGGATCGCTAGTTGATTTGTTCAGAGGTAAAATGAGAACTTTAACAAAAGGGATTTTTAAACTTATCTATTTTATTAAACACATTGATGTGTATATCTTCCAGCTAGCCAGTGTGGTTACTATTCCACCCCACTGGAGAGCAGTTTTCAACACAAAAATAACATGGCTAAATTCTATGACATATAAAACGTAACTCTTCAAAATCTTTTCTATTTCTCTAACATTCCTACATTTGGGCTCAGTCAATCAAAATCAACATCTCTATTTTGTCTACCATCTGACCTTAAGGTCAGCCTCAGAATGTCTGAGCCAAATACACTGCCACTAAAAAATAATAGTCTGAAACTATTATTTAACAATGTAACACTCATGCTAACTAATTAACAGAGATACAAACAGAATTCTATTAGGATTATTTTATGAATTGGACTAATAGCCTTCTTGATTTTATAATCTCAGAAATTTGGCCTGTGTCCTCTTTGGTTTTCATATGATTTTTAATGCAAAATAAAGATTACTGGCATTGGAATGATGGCAAAGTTCTCAGCTATATTTGAATTTGTATATCCCTTCACTTGTTTGTTATCTTTATTTGTGTTGTCATACTGAACACAATAAAAAAAAATGACAGAATCTTCGTTTTAACCCTCAGTTTCTGTTGTAAAATATGGCAAGAGTGTGTTGAGGTTGAGGGAACCACCTAACTAATTGCTCTCCCATGAACTATGTGGTAACAGGCAGAGAAGGGAAAAAGCTAGGACAAAACAACACTATCTCAGAAACAACAGCATGGTGGGTGGTGCTCAACTTTAGGAACAAAATGCCTAAGACTGCAAGACTTTGAGTCTCACCAACTGCTTACTACTGACTTCTGCACCCCACCCCACCCCCGCATCATTGCTTTTTTGGGGGGATGAGTCTGTTTCTTCTCATGACAAAAAGATTAATTTTAAGTTGTTCAATAATTAATTTTCATGACTACCATTAAAATTAATTATCAAGATAAAAAATATATTGAAGTTAAATTGTCTATGCATTATTCTGCATTTTAGTATAACAGAGTTAACTGATCTTGAATGCTTAGAATCGGTTAATATTGTTTTGAGAGATTATAGATTGTCAACAATTATGTATTATGAAATAATATAGTAATATATAATTTCATTATAATGAAATGGTGTACTGCATAACGTATGAGGAGGTGCTGAAATATTTTCTGTCTTTCCAAAATCTGACCAGATGATTAAACATCAGATTATAATTTGTGTTATCTATTCTCGGTCAGATTGAAAACTTTCAGCATCCTCTTGCACATAGATATTTGTGTCTTGTATAAGCATATAAAAATAACTCTTAAAAGAGAGTAAACACAATGTGTTTGTACTATGTATTATAGATTGTGAAAGTTTATTTTTGATGCCTAAAAAAGGCACAAGAGACAGACAAGCAACTGTTGATCCTTGCTTCAAAAGAGTCACGGAGAAGAGACTAAAATATGACAAATATTTTAGCAAATTATTTTGACATCAAAAAATGTCTCTTTTTTTTTTATAGTAATGTTCACCTAATACAAGGCTCAAGAGCTACTCAAGGTAAAAGGTTAGTGAATGGGGTTATTTTAAGAATTGTAAATTATGAGGATATATAGTATATATACCAGTTACACTTGAAGAGGTTAAGATTGTAGTGGTCAGGGGAGTACTCTCTCGGGAGTCTGTTGCACAAAGCAGAGGCTCTTGGGAAGAACTGTCTGGATGAAAGTTCCTTTTGTATGATGTATTTTAGAAGTAAGAATTGTAGATTGAGGATATGTAGAATAGATAACAGTTGAACTTGAAGAGTTTCAGATTTTAGTGGTTAGGGAAGCATCCTCTCGGGTGTCTGTTACATGGAGCCGGAAGAGAGTTCCACAAGTGAGAGTTATAAAAAAGGAAACTGTTAGTATCGAACTTATGAATGTATCTAGCCATTTTACCTGTAAATTGGTGAGACCTTATTGCCAACTAAGTACTGCACTTAAATTCATAAAGTTTATGTACCATAGTGGAAACTTTAACAGAATAATTACCATGAAAATATTTATAGACAAGGTAGAGTAAAGCTAAATTACAGTGGTGGGAAAGTGACTGAAGCTGAGATGCCAGGTCAAGACAAATAATATTGTGAGTTCTTTGGATTTTATTAAGAATCTCTAAATGTATAGCAAGAGCACAAGATCATATGTGTCAGCAATATTCAAAGCATGGATGTATGGTAGACTTACAAATATATAAGATAAATTCTGGAGAGAAAAACTTTCTAGCAGCAGACCTAGTAATCAATTTGATATAACCTGTCCACTTCATGTCAGCTGAAAATGTTTGCTTGGGAAGGCACAACAAGTCACACTCCTGGAGGTTAGCATCAGCCATTCCTGATATCAAGCCCTTGATTGTAGTGATTGATTTTGGTGTTTGTTAGAAAAAGAAGAGAAACACTATCAATTGTTCAACGAAATACATGTCTCTATCTAGCGTAATTTAAAAAGATTATTATTTTTTTTTTATTTTTTAAGCATTACGCCCTGAGCAAGGCGTGAAGCCACTAGGATGCAGGGGGTTGCAGAAGATTTGGAGCAAGAGCAGATAGGAGTGATAGAAGAAAGGATGAGGAGAGGGATAGTGGGTAGATCAAGGTAACTGGAGATGTCGATTGACATTACATTTGAATAGTTGGAGATTATAGCTCTCAGTAATTGGGAAGGGTGTTCCACAGGCGAGAGGTGTGAGGTATGAAGCTATTGGAGTAGAAGAGATGGCTACATTTAAAAGTTTCTACAGTGTAAGGGTGGGAGTGGGATGCCAGCCTCATAGGGCGCTTGAATTCATGGAGTCTGGGAACCAGTGAAAGCAGCTCATCAGAGCAATTACCATGAAAATATTTGTAGAAAAGACAGAGAGAGGTGACGGCGCGTCTGTGCGAGAGTGACTGTAGACGAGACGCCAGATCAGGGCCAATTATATTACATATCCATCTTTATATATAATTAAAGAAGGGCTTTATGCTCAACCTGTACAAACACACACACACACACATGATTGGCTGCTGAAAAAACCTGTATAATTTTTTTCTGGTAAACTCTTGAATATAAGTGGTAAAGAATTTTTGAACATTGATATAATCTCATCCCATTTTTTTGAGTCAGCTAGAAATGTTGGATGGTTGTAGTTCTGAATTAGTCATTCATGAAAGCAAATGAGAAAGTATTTGATTTGCAAGACACTGTTTATTCGTTTCACCAAACAAACCACAGATCAAAAGGGGGTCTGCCTGTTTAGCAAACAGAAACTGAAATCACTTGCAAAATAACTTAGTGAAAAAAAGATTGAACTTCTAAGAAATATTTGTAGATAAAATCATGTAGATATGATATGCATATCAACCCACCCACATTTTGTATCCCTGTAAATTTATTGGATTATAAAATACTTACGTAAGAAAAGATTTAGGATGGGAAAGATATCTGATAATGAACTGTAAATCTTTTGATCATAATGTTTTTTATGTAGTAAGTTACTAATTGAATAACTGTACACTTTATTATTTGAACTAGCATGTTTATGTTGGTTGTTATAGTAACAACATTTCGGCTGTTGTATCCTCTGAACTTCTTCAGGTGTCTGTCATGGTTTTTGGTAATCTCAGAATTTTGAAACAAACCCTTTAATTACTACATGGGGGTAAATTGTTCACATTCTGCTTTCCATGTTTAGATGGATATGTTTTTTCCATGCTGGTGGGGGAGGGTATTTCATATTAGTCAATGTTGGCAAATCTTATTCACCTTTGTGTCACATGTTCACTTCTTCCACTAAACCAGTGAATGTAACTGTTCTGCACTGTCATCACCAAGGACTGAACTTAGAATTTCCAGGCAACGAGATATTTTTTAATCACAGTGCTATATGTTACTTTGGTAAGAGATACCCAAAGAAATTTGGAGGGTACAACATATGCATTTTTGTGAATATAACAACCAAGAAGAGGATGCTGGTCTGAATAATAAGGCATATATAATAATGATAATTCTTCATTTGAAAAATTATAACATAACCTACAATCTTCAAAAATTTAAATGTTACATCAATCTCCATCTTCTGTCTTCTTGAAACCAGTTCTTTTATTGTCCTTTCTTCTTACTAAAGCCTTCTCATTCACTTTCACTCCCAGTATTCCCTTTTGTTTTGGTGACATTATCACCATCGTCTGAATCCAGAAACCTGTTCTTTTATTGTCCCTTCTCCTCGCTAAAGTTTTCACATTCTCTTCTCCTCCCAGTAACCCCTTGCATCTTAGTGGCATTATCACCATCTTCAGTCTTCCTGAAACCTGTTCTTTTATTGTCCTTTTTCTTCACTAAAGTCTTATTCTCATCTACTCCCAGTAACTCATTGTGCCTTAGTGGCATTATCTCCTTGCTTGAGGTGAAATGATTAAAAAAAAAATAAGATATAAAATAAAATTATCCAATATATACAAACTGAGGTGTTGTGAGTATAACAACTAAAAATAAAGCTCTCCTGAATAATAAGGCATATGATGGTGATAATTCCACATTTAAAAAATTCAGCTGCAATATTGTGAGTATAACAACCAAAGCAAGAATGCTTGTCCATGCAAGAAGGTATATAATAATAATTCCTCATTCTAACAAGAATTGTATGTTTAACAACCAAAATAAGCATGAATGTCTCAATAATAAGACATAAAATAATGATAGTTCCTTATTTCAAAGAGTTCAATGTAAATTCAACCTTTATTACTTTTTGTGACTTCATTTGCTGTGCAAAAATTTATTTTATCACTAAAGGTGGCTCTGACCCTTGAATTTGAATTTGTTTCAATTTTATAGTTGTGTTGTCATATTCTGCTATGGCAACAGAGAACACCTTTGAGTGAAATTAACAATAAAGTTCCTGCAATGAGAGGCCTTGAGAAAGAATTCAGTGCAAAGAGAATTAATCTTCATGATGCTGATTGCTAAAGGTTAAAGTTATACAACTTTTTTCAACAGTTATTAATAAATTAAAATCTCAGTTAAATTTGTCAATTACAATAGTAATTTTGTTTTTGTTTATGAGGTTTTGATCTTTGTACTCCTTCTTTTAAATTCTTCTGAAATTCAATTAAAGTAGAATTAATCTGATTGGAAACTAATATTATTTTAAGTTTAAAATATCGCAGAAATGCATTTTGAAACCTGACAGTAGCTGTTTTGACATGTTGACAGCCTGATAACAGATCCATTGTTGCTCTAAAGAGACTTTATTTGTAAAAAATAATTAAAGAAAATGATGTGAGTGCCTTCTTTATATAATGTTTAAGTACTCAGCAATCTAAAAAATTTAGGAAAATATTCTCCATAATCTAATGTGTTATTGAATTTTTATTAATGTTGACATTTAATTTACTATAGTTAATGCTCTTATATTCTGAGAATGTTGTCTATGGTCATCCATACTTGCAAAAATAAGTTCATTTCTACACATACAAAACATTCAAAATTATTTGAAAAATATTGGTGTTTGATGCTTAGTATTAAACTTTGAAATTTATGATTAATAAATATAGTTTTCAGTTAATAATATCATCTAATAGTCTGAAATTATATGTGTGTGTGTATATATATATATATATATATATATATATATATATATATATATATATATAAAATAAAAGGCTTAAACACTAATATTCCATGGTCATAATTTATTCCATTGGAATCGTAAATACGATCCAAATCATCAGACCTACAAATTCAAAATGAAAACAGAAAAAACAACTCCGAAATCAAAAACGAATTTAGAGAAAGAGTAAGTATGAGGAGGAGGACATGAAACCTTAACAGAGAGAATTTTAGGAGATGTGGGTGGGGTGGGGGAATTTAAAAAGAGGAGAGAAAGAAAGTCGACGGATGTCTAATGCATAAAGATACATTTCGTGGTGACATACATACATCACAGACAATTAGAAGTTAGGATAGGAGGTAGGGGGGAAAAAAGAAAGAGAAGAGGTGGGGGAGAGAGATGGGACGAAGGAAAATAAAATTGTTTCCAAACTTGAACACCGTTTTGTAACAGGTTGTCACTTATGTCGGCTCCATCTCGGTCCTATAACATCGGGCATGACATTTTAATTGTATGAAAAACATCCAGAAATACTACATCCGAGATTCACTAAAGAGTTCATTATCGATAGTATAGACCTAATTCTAAACAATAACACCTTTGAATTTGACAACAAAAACTATATCCAAACCCTAGGTACTGCGATGGGAACAAAAATGGCACCAACATATGCCACCCTAACATTAGCTTACCTAGAAAAAAACCTCTATGAAAAGATAGAACAAATATATGGGGCAAATATAAAAACCCAATTCACTAAATCTTGGAAAAGATACCTAGATGATTGCTTCATCTTTTGGAAATCATCATGGGTGATATTAACCAATTCCATACACTACTTCAAAACTTACACCCAAAAAATCAAATTCACATAAGAATATAATTTTAACGAATTACCATTTTAGATATACTCATTAGAAATAAAAACAACCACATAATCACAGATATCTACCACAAACCCAAAGACACCCAACAATACGTTCATTTCAAGAGCCATCACCCAAAAAGCTGACTAAAATCCATCCCCTATTCCCTAGCACGTAGAATTTGTACAATAGTGACTGATAAACATCTCCGAAAAATCCGCTTAGAAGAACTACATAAAACTCTCAAGAAACGAGGCTACCCCACAACACTAATAAACAAAGGTATTGAACTCAAAAAGAAATTCCTCTAGACCAACTTAGAAATAAAAAGAAACGTAACGTCAAACAAACTCTAGCATATGTCTCAACGTTACAAAAAAACAATCCAGAAATATTCCCAGAAATCACAAAAAATCTAGATTTACTTAGCAAGAATAATAAACTGAATAATATACTAAAAACAACCAAAATAATTAAGAGCAAACGCCAATCTAGAAACCTAAAACACATATTAACCTCATCTAAATTTAACCAACACAAAATACAGGGGAGTCACAAATGCAACAAAAAAAAGATGTGGGGTTTGTGACATCATTATAGAAGGAAACTCCTACACTTTTGAAAACCCAAAAAAAACATTCACAATAAACAAAAAACTTAAACTGCAACTCCAAAATGTAATTTATGCACTTAAATGCACAAAATGTAAGAAGTCATATATAGGCATCAGCCAACAACTGAACAACAGGGTCTCCCTACACAAAAAAAGCAATATAAAAATTGACAGACAACAGAAAACTTTTTAATCACAACACATTTTAAATGTAACCAGGGTAAGTTTAATATCATGCCGATATATCAAACAGACAATTACTCGTATCTACAAATACAGGAAAAAACTTTATAGACAAATTCAAACCCGAACTGAATAGATCGTAACCCCACACACAAAAAAACACACAACATGCACACAGGGTGACCCAATACAATGATCAAATCGCTCACATACATGGATGCACACTCATATACGGGAGACATGAGGGACATATATATGTGTATGTACACATACATACATTTATGTATGTATATGGATGTTGAAAACTTAAGAAGTGCGTGTGTGTGTGTGTGCGTGTGTGTGTGTGTGTGTGTGTGTGTGTGTGTGTACTGGTTCCATGTAGCTTGGGAAATATATGTGTGTATATGTGTGTGTGTACTGATTACTTGTGGTGGGATAGTGTGTATGTGCGTATGTGTGTGTATGCGTGTATAGGTACAAATAAGTTTACTTAATTCCTCGTAGTAAGACAATATGTATGGAGGGGAAATATAATGACGCATATATACACGCATGCTGACAGGAACACACCAAAATAGAAACAGATCCAAGAGCACATAGGGGTCACTAAAACATTAAAAGATTAAATGCCGATAACTACTCGCTGGACAAACCTTAATTGTTTTATGACCCTTCAGCAGAACTTTTCATTGACGATTCTAGAAAGAAAATTCGGATTGCCAACACACAAACAGAGAATGTCTCATATCGAGAACATTTCACATTGAACATGAAGAAAAATTAATTATTTTTTAATAATATGTAGAAATCTCCACTTTTACCTGAAGACGGTCATGAGACCAGAAACACGATAATAAGTAGTAAAATTATGTAAAACAAAGCATAATATTTTTTCTAAATAAATCCACATTACAACCAAAAACGTTTATGCACCTCTCTTCTTTTTTTATATATATATATATATATATATATATATATATATATATATATATATATATAAGGGTTAATTTTTTTTTAAAATGGAATTTTAAAATTTTCACTATTTAGAATATAATAATGGCAGTAAGTAAATTTCTCAATTTTAAAAATTATGTATAAAAAATAATTTCATTAATTTGTAAATAAGTCCAGATAATTGCATTAAAATCCAGTGATTATTTCATTCTTGTAAGGATTTCCAAAACACTTTGTTTTTAACAACAAAAAAAATGCTAAAAATCCCTATACTAATTTTTTAGCCCACTTGCTGAAACAAGAAAAACAAGATTTTTAACCCAAATTTCAAATGTGCTTGATAGGATTAAAAAATTTAATAAAATAATCAAAAATATTTTGGTTTTTACTTCTTAATAATAACAACTTTGGCAATAAAACTTTCTTTTTATCAAGTTTGGGACATTTTTTCATCATGGTATGGTCTTTTTTAGAAAATTTTTGGAGCTACCTACTTTTAACATTTCAACCTATGAAATCATTTTCCACCGTTAACGACTTAATTTTTGCCCCCATCTGTCTGGCTCACCAAGGTATTTATTGATGAAAAGATTAGTTTGAAAATTGGTTTTCATGTATTTTGTTGCCCATTTCATATGATTTTCCTTACATAAGTAAGGAAAATCATATGAAATGCAGTGCTTGGTCTATTATTTTGCCGCTTCATTTAGGAGTGTATATTTTATGTTTTTTTTTTATCACTTCTTCACTGTCTAAATATTTTGTATCTTAAGTAGGGTTTTTATATCATTTTGATATAGGATGCATGTAGTCAGCCATGATCTTCAAAGAACCTCACATTTCGATTGTAACTGCTGATCATTTTTGTAATTTTTACCTTGTTTTACCTTTTGCAAGCTCTGAAGTTATTAAATATTTCTCTTTATCCAGTAAAACATTTGACTCATTTTAAACCTTTGAACTTGCAACATGGCTATTAATTTTAGACTACAAAATGTAGTATATTTCATTAAAATGGCTACTGCTTGTTTATAGCTGTGCAGAATGAACTGCTGAAGATAATGTGACATGTCCTTTCATAGTGAGCTGTCTCAGTTGTGTTATTGTGTTAGTCTCCACAGCTGTTTTCAGGTACAGTACACCAAAGTCAAACTCTCCTTGTTTCTTGTTGAAAAACAGTAGGAATATTGTTCATTGTCTTTGGTCTGCTACAGGTAACAGGTAACCCAGTATAACCTATAACATGGATGGGTGGTTGGCATTTAAGCCAGCTCCCCAACTAGGTTTTCTGCTGGTGAAGAGGGTGGCATGTTACCCCAACAGGGTGAAAAACAAGACCTGAAAGCTAACATGTTTATATATATATATATATATATATATATATAACAAACTATATTGGGGAAATAGTATGACAAAGTTGAAAAAGTTTATCACATTTATAATCAAAAAGAATCTATCTAAACTCAACATAAAAGTTGTTATGTTACTACTACATCCAAAACAATAAAAGACCTAGTCAATACTAAATAAGACAATAAGCTAAAATCTAAAGGAGGGGTTTACTCTATGGCCTGTAATAATTGTAACAAAAGTACATAGGAGAAACCTCAAGGAATCTAAATAAAAGATTATATGAACACAAAAGGGACATTTTACAAAATAATATGTCAAATGTGTTTGTTGCCCACAAGACTGACCACAATATTGACATAAAAAATGCTACTCTGATCAAAGGAAAAAATAATTCACAATGTTATAAATGTTTAGAGAGTGCCTTAATCGCAAGGTTATCTAAGTAAATTTTCAACGTTGGCTCTTCCAATATTTCACCATTTCTGGCAGATCTTCTATCACAGTGTGGAATACCTACTTAGAAAATATGATAGAAAGAAAAAGAAAAAGTCTCTAAATGAATTCGGCTAAAGAAAAGAAAAAATCCTAAAATTACCAGCACCCCTCTGTCATGAACATGTGTAGTTCTACCAACATAACAAATTTAACCTGATGAAGTCCTGAAAGATGAAATATATCACCAGTAAACTTTTTCCACTTTGTCATACAATTTCCTCATACATGTATATATATTTTTGAATCCTGTCTATTTTAAATGCAATATCTATTCTTAGAATAAGAAAAATGTAATCCCAGTATAATATATGGACTACACCAGCATTACATTAACCAGATGTTTTTATTAAAATTTAAATTATGTAATGGTCATTTTCTGTCTAGCACCTGAAGATTGCGTTGTGCATGATACTTTGAGTCATGCTACCAATGAAGGATAATACATATATTTATTAATATATATATATATATATATATATATATATATATATATATATATATAGATATCAACTGGTTTAAATGTTTTCCAGTGGCTATCTTCCAAAAATGTTTATTCAGTACTTTCAATATGTTCATGCCTCTGTTGAATTTCTCCTTGTTGTTTTCAATTTTGCATGTCATTACATTATCTTAGATTAGACCCAAAATGGAATATTACTGCCATTTCTAGACTGGAACTGCTCAATCTTCACATTTTCATCTTCAAAACTGTTTCCGCATCTTGTAGGACTTATTTTCTGTTCCACAGCTTCTTTGCCCAGATGCAACCAAAGGCCCATCACTATTTTCTATTAAAAAAATGTTCCACACTTTAGTTCCACTAGTTCAGACCTTTACAGCTAAAACTCGTCATCCTCTGTATGCCATTTGTAAGGAGGAAGTTCAGGTGTGACTACTTTTTTTCTTGAGAAATGCTACTTTGTGAAACAAACTCCTGTGTGGACACTTCACTCTTAACATGAGTTAAGGATCAGTTGCTATTTATCATTGTAAGCTTTACTTCCTTTTGCTTCCTTTTATAGTCATGTCACACATTTCATTCAGTAACCCTCTACCATGAGTGGCTCTTAGGTCTTCTATTAGGTGCATAAAGTTTCTGAATTTACCTTTTTAGTCTTTCTACTGTTTGTCTGTGTTTGGTTTATTGATTTTTCCATTGCAACAGTTGTTGTTGTTTGCAGTGATTGTATATCTGGTTTTCTCACCTAATTTGAATGCTCCATTTGAATTTCAAAGTTCCAGGTAATTTTATATTTTATTTTCTCAAATGGCTTCTGATTTGCACATATAATCCAACTCATTATTGTTTATCAACATTTACAGTTTTGTATGGAGAAACATTATTGGAAGTTGAAAATAGTAAGTCAAAAACTGATGGAATTGCTATTACTTTGCAAATTGGTGATAACTATTGTTTTACTCTGTGTATTGATTATACCAAACTGCTTCTAAATGTTACAAATGGTAAATAACTTGAAAACAAAGAACTAACTTCTTCAATTTGCAGGAATAAACTTTTAATCCTTGTTTATTCTGGAGTCCATTTTGGAAACAAATTTCTTCATTTTCTTCTTGGAAAAATATTTTCTAGAACTTTAGATTATCATTCTTGTGTTTGGCAGAAAATTAAATGCAACAATCTATTTTCACCAGAATGACTTCAGATAGAAAACTGAATAATCATTTTAAACTTCTAAGTTGCTGCTGTAGGCAAATATACTTTTTCCGAATATTGCAGTCTAATCTCTGTGGTCCCAGTGCCAACGGGGATTAAATATTGAGTAAGACTATTAGGCGTCATACTTCATTGGGTCACATTAGACAGTAACAATTTAAATAAATCCCTTCTGAAGCAATTATTGTTTACTTCCCATATCTTTCAAGTACGATGCATTGATAGAAGCACAAATAATAAGTGTTATAAAAAATGTTTGATCAAATTTCGGTTGGATTTAAAGTTTAGACAAAAAGACTAGAATAGATCGATACAAATACAAATGAATAGTAAATGTGTAGAAAACATTTTGATCAAATGTTGGCCAAATTAAGTAAAATCAATATGAGATCATCTATTTCTGGTGAAGATTGTGTGTACATGTGTATGTAACAATTACATATAAACTGCTGCCCTCTGTGAAATGTATTCTTCAATATAAACAGGCCATAACCATAATGTTCAAACATGTCTCTATTATTCTCAAGTTCAATACTGTTTCTGAATATACTTGTTAATATGAGTAATATTTTGTATTATCGTGAGATAATCTCAGAATTTGGTTATGGCTCCAAGTTACATGTATGACTTGACATTAATGAAAGCCAGTATGAATAATGAAAAGTTAAGTTCTGGGGATATGTAAGACTTAAAAATTATGTAAAATTATCTAACCAGTGCACATTCAAGATAATTGTTGTAACCTAGAAAAGGTTACTGAATAAGGAATAGGCAAAACAGATGTTGGAAATGAAATGGTAATCTTTATAACATCAACAAAATACAATACTCGCCAGCAGCGTGAAGTAGGTAAACCACTGCTAGTAGTGGACTACATAGACAGCATATTACTTCTACTTACAATAGTGTCCAATGTATTTATGAGGATTGGGACATATCCATTAGTCTTCATAGATATGGTATATAGCAATAATGAAAATTACAAAGAAAAGAATATTAAAGTTTTTTCTAAACTACTGCAATGTCTAGATGATTAGTGTTTTTCCCCTACATAATGAAGATGATAAGATTCAGAGCTTGTTCAAAGTCTACAATTTGTGAAGATGATAAAACTTGCAGAGAAAAGATATTAAAAATTTTTCTAGCCTAGTTCAAAGTCTATATGATAGGTGTCTTTCTCTATGTTGTAAAGATAATGACCATTACAGAGAAAAGAATGTTAAAGGTTTTTCTTTGTCTAATGTCTAGATGACAGAAGTTTTACTTGTTTGTGATGCTAAGTACAATGGCAGAAAAGACACTGACAATTTTGAGAGAAACTTTATCCAAAGGAAACCTCGAAATCATTCTAACTTAAATCAAACAATTACAGTATATATTTGTGTATAAGTTGATTTCATGTGCAACACCTGATTTTTTTTGAATAAATGAATTTTAATCTTTCCAGTAAAAAAAATTTACCTCTGTGCCATCAGTTACCAAAAATGTATGATTTTTAACCTCTTCAAGAATAATTATGACCCCACTATTTTTTGCATAAAATCTGATCATAAAAACTTGCACTATGTTGAAATATATATGGTAAGTACTTTGAAGAAATCAGCAGCAGAAAATGATAGAAGAAGAAGAAAGAAAAGAATGCTGCCACAAATAAGACCAGAAAATGCAACCAGTTGTTATGTCCCAAGAAATAATCAGTGACAGTCTGCTAATCCCAATTGTCATAAAAAGGACTTTTTTCAGAATTCAAACCATTTTACCACTGTAACCATTCATAAAGAAAAAAAGGAACTTTAACATGGAAATTCAAATTGAGAGAAGGAAACAATGTTACAAGAAAACAATAGAAAAAACAGTATAATGGAAACTAAATGAAAAAACTCAAAATGTATAAACAGTGGAATAATGTCTCATACATGTATTAAACAAGGACATGTATGCAGTGTACCATTGTTACATCATATATGGCTCAGAATGGTGATTGGTGAACTATAGTGATTATCCCATCCCATATCATATTTGATATCCTCAAACCTAAACTCCAAAGTTGCACTGTCTCAATTTCTCATTGAAAATGAAAGCTATCTTTTTATTAAGCAAAATGTTTTCTTGTCATAATAAATAACATGAAGCAATGGGGTCTGTATTGGCCACTTTTATTGTCCCCAACAGGGCAATGTTGCCAACTACTTGTCACTGATGTAGAGGATGGAGTGAGTGAGAGAAATTCCCTACCTAATCATTTTTTGACAGACCATCTCCCAAACCAAAAACCTCACCAAAGAATTGTGAAGGGGAAAAAACTACTTTTTTTTTTATTCCTAGGACATCTTACCTTTTTGATAGTTCTTGATTCATCCATTCACAGTCCAATGAAATGTTGCCACCACATCCTGCTTAGTTTATCTTTTTTGTGGGACTTGCAACCTTCAACTGACCCAATCAAAATATATCATATTTCAGAAATAAAGTGTGTTTCCCTCCACCTGTGAGCCTGGATTTTGTTTTAGTTTGGAGATCTGCTTTTTTTTTTTTTTCTAATCCTTCATCCTTATTCTCCTGACTATTAAATATTACAACAGTTATCATTGTAAAATATAGAATTGTTCAGCTGACTTCAAATTCCTGTCTAGTGTGCTACATTCAATTTTGTACTGATTGTGAAAGACACAAATCCATTTTTCTCCTCCTAGCTATGTCTGGTCAGGTTTTTCTAGCTTTTGGAAGCAGGACAATTCTGAATTCAAAATGTGGAAGTTCAAGAATTAGAAAAATTAAGATGGCTCTGTGCACCCAAATTCCTTACTGACACAAACCAGGATATGATAATGAGATTTTGGCTAACAACTTGACATATGTCCTCTCCATTTCTCTTGTTTCCTTCTAGAAATGATGCTGCAACTATTGTCCCTCATATTAGAAAAATTGTCTGATGTTGATGCAGTCTCTGATGTAGTATTTGGTTCTGAAGAATTGAAGCCAGATGCAACATGAAATGCAATGCTCTTTTCAGTTAGAATGGATATATAATATAAATGATCAGCATGGCCGATGACCAACTCCACAAGAGCATCTTTCTACACCTTTTTCCCCTGATCTGAGGTGGAACAAATACATTGAATCAATAGCTTCATCTACTACAAGAAAAGTTGGTTCTCTCTGTTGCACTAGAAGGTTTTTCTTGCCTGAGTCCATCCTTCAAATCTACAAATCAACCATCCGTCCTTCCATTGAATACTGTTACCATATATGGTCTGGTACCCCTGCTGTTCATCTCGAGGTTCTCAACAAAGTCCAGAGATGGATATGCAATGCGATAGGCCCTGATCTGGTATCTTGTCTACAGTCACTTTCTCACCAACATTATTTGGCTTCCCTCTGTCTTTTCTACAAATATTTTCATGGCAACTGCTCTGATGAGCTACTTTCATTGGTATCCCAACTGCATGAATTTAAGCATGCTACTAGGTTGGCATCTCATCTCCCACCCTTTCATTTATAGAAACAGTTGAATGTAACTGTCTCTTCTACTCCAACAGTTTCTCCCCTACTTCCTGACAGTTGAACTCCATTCCTATTACTTGCTTCCCTGATAACTCTAATCTTCAAAGGCCTTGATCCTGATTCCCGTCCTTTTCTGTCCTCAAACACCCCTCTTTACTCCTGCTCTCAGTCAACTCTTGTGTGTTAGTGGCACTCCCACCTTGCTTGAGGTGAAATGCTTTTAAAAAAAAAAAAAAGAACAGAAAAAAGAATGTGGGTACTGAACATTTCTTGGCCTGACTAAAAAGAGAATCCATAATAAAAATTGTGGTATTTGGTCAGCTTTTGTCAAATGGGTTGGCCAAGAAGTTTTCAGCACCTTCTCATATGTTGGTTAACTGCAGAAAGATAAAAAATGCCATAATGAATTGAAAGTTATAAATTTCAACAATAATTTTAACAATCAAAATCATTTTATCTTTTTGACAAATGGAAGCAGAACAAATAATAAAATTGTTTCTTTGTTAGATTCAGATGGAACTTTCTCTCTGAATTTCTTAGATGGGAAATTATCATTATTTACATGTAGACAATTGTTATTGTATTTGTTGTTATTATCACAATGTTTTGGTCATTGTGCCTTCCAAAGATATTCCCAGATATGGTGAGTAGAACAAGAAGAATCTATCCCCATAGATTAATTAAGAGATTCACTTCAAAATTCTCTGAAGGTTATGTGGATCTGATGATAGACAGAATTGTATCCAGAAAGATACACTTTATTTGCTATTATTTAAAGAGGATATTTTTCCTTACAAGTAGTGAATGCTAAATGTTTTTGATGTAATGAATATGCATACATCTGGTTCCCCCTCACAGTAATATGATTAGCTGGTGTCAGCCATAAATACAGACTGATGTGGAGGTACAGGACAACACCTATTGGCTATGCCTATAGTCTTCACCTATTGCTTATGCCTATCACTTTCCATTACGATGAGGACCAGTCCATTATGGTTACCTGCTAGATTGTCCTACTCGGTTACAGTAGTCCAAAACCATTTTGCTACTTTGAACAAATATATATCCCTTTCCAGGACATATCAGTTTTTCTATTGAATTTGTGCAGAATTTTGCTGAGTTGATATGTCCTGTTGGTAGAAAATTTAATATTGAGAGAGACAGGTGTCTATGAATTTTCAATACTGTAATTACATGATTTAAAAGAATTGCATGAAATCCTAGGCCGTTATTCTAACAGAATATAACAGATGTAACATTATAACAGAAATGTCATGACCAAACTCAAAAATATGGTTGGAAGTATAGAAATGAAATTTGTTCAGAATGAAAAAATGATGCAGTAAAGAAACAGAAGTTCAGAGAAATTTATTTTTTGTGATGTCAACGAATGCTCTTTGCCACTTTGTAATCTCACCAAATACTTGTTGTCACTTTTGTAATTCTTGATGTAGTAGAGACTTTGTAATCGCAGATACAACTATAGTAATGCCATTGAATGATACTGGTCTCAGACACCTTCAAATAACACTCACACTAATAGTACTTGCTCGATAATATTCACTCGAAAAGTAACCACCGAATAGTGATCCATAATTCCCATATATATATTTCCTTTACCATCACTTGATCTACTTATTCAAAATGGGATTGCCTGTGTTTGCTCTCTGGTGATCTGTGTTCAAACTCCAGTGCAGGCAGTGACACTTTATTCCTATATAACACTTGTAAAGTCAGGATTGGATTTGTGCAATATGTTTTGGCTAATTTAATTGAAATCCCTTGCTTTTGTTGATGATTATTCAGCTTTGTTCATCATTTTTTTAAATCATTTCACTCCGAGTAAGGCAGTAATAGCACCATAACATGGAGTTTCTGTAAAGAGAAAAAGAATGAGATGATTGGGGATGAGGAAGATTGAAGAAAGGACAAAAAAAAAGAATATGGTTCAAGAATACAAAAGATGGTGATTGATGTTGCATTTAAATTTTTGTAGATTGTAGTTAACAGGGAAGCAATAAATTGGATGGGAGTTCCACAAGTGGGAAGTGTGAGAAAAGAAACTGTTAGAGTTGAAGAGACAGTTGCATCTAGCTATTTCAACAGTAAAACAGTAGGACCTAACTGCCAATCTTGTAGCATGCTTAAAATCATGTAGTTGAAGCACCAAAGAAAAAAAAACTCAGTTGCCATGAAAATATTTGTAGAAAAGACAAAGAGAGGCTAAGTCATGTTGGTGAGAAAGTGAGTGAAGTCAAGATGGCTGGTCAGGATCAACTACATTACAGACCCTTCTTTGGATTTTGTCAAGAATCTCAAGATGTACATCAGAGATACTAGACTAGATATAGCAACAATGTTCAATGCATGCATGAATGAATGGTAAATTTATAAATGTTGATGATGGATTCTGACAATAAAAATTTTCTGTCACAACATAGTGAACCAACTTTCCTTGCAGCAGATGTAGCAACTGACTTGATATAGTCATTCCATTTCATGTCAGTCGAATACATGAGACCAAGAATGTGCAGTGTATTGCTCTCCTGGACTTTAGCATCACTTATACTGATGGCAGGTGGAAAATGTTCTCTGTGATGATTAAATGAAAGCAGTTTTGTTTTGGAGGTGTTAAACAAAAGTGTGACACATTTGGAGTCGGAGAGAAATATTTTTTTTCTCTGTCTATATTTCTGAGATGAGGTATTATGTACATTATTTACATTATTCGGACTATTGTACTCATCTTTGTCGCCATATTTATCACAACGTTTCGGCCGTTGTATGCTCTGGCCTTCTTCAGGTGGTTGGAATGTCGAACTGAACCCTTTATTTCGCTCACTGTGTTCTAGGTCCACATGCCATGTTTAATGGATGTCAGTTATCAGTTATCTCCTGTTAATTTCCCTCTGAAAGTTCTCCACTGCCTTAACCAGGCATTGAACTCGTTAGTTAGATCCAGTGATAGGACCCAAAGAGTGTGAGTGTTGTCCTTGTTTTTGTTGCCATATTCATGACGTTTTGGCCATTGTACGCTCCAGCTTTCAACAGGTGATTAGAATTTTGAACTGAACCCTTTATTTCATCGACCAGAATACATTTTTCTAGGTACAAGTGTCATGTCTCTGTTATCTCCCGTTAGCTCAATTCTTTAATTTTTGTTCACTGAAGCCAGTTATTAAACTTACAACTCTGGTCAACCAACATTTTTATCCTCTGGATTATGTGCCCTTGATGACATCAGTGTATGAATTTTTGGGACTTATAAACTTAGTAACTATTTTTAACAGAGTTCATATTGCAATTTTGCAATTTTTGCTGTTATTATTGCTTTTCTCTGGGACTCCTTATTACTGTCTCCCATATTGTATTCATTTCTATACTTGGTTGTCTCAGGAGATTTTTGTAGCCTAGCATGTGTGTAGATTCCTTAAGTTTTCATATGTTCCAGTGATGTTCTCTGTCTATTATTTTAACCTCACTCCTCATTGAATCATGTTTGAAGGTCATCCTGATGTTATATGGACCACAAATTTTTGTATTTTTTCTAACAATCCCTTAACATAGTTTAGACAGACCAAAGATGTTTTCTGAGTGTTGTTATTCTCTTGTACTCTTCTATCCCAGTTTGTCAAAGCTGCTGCCATGTACCCAGGGTAGTTGTTACATTGTACGGAACTGCTTATACTGACCATTTCTTGTTCATGTGTCTCTGGGTCACCACTTATTACTTTTGCTCAATGTTGTAAGCAGCAGTGGTGGAAGTTGAAGTTGAGGTATTGTCAGGTGAATGTTGTCTTGCGGTACACAAATGTCTTGAACTTATACTCTGTTCGAGATATTAGTACATCCAGGAATACTAGTTTGTTGTTGTTTTCTCTCTCCATTGTGAACTGTATCGGTGATCTTATTGAGTTCACATAGTCCAGTAGTAGCCAGACCTTTTCCTGCTGTGGCCAGAGTATGTACATAGCAGCAGTTCTGACAAACTGGGATAGAAGGGTGCAAGAGGATAACAACACTCGGAAAACAGCTTTGGTCTGTCTTACCCTATGTGAAGAGATTATCGGAAAAAATACAAAAGATCTGGGGTCCATATAACATCAGGACAACATTTAAAAGTGATAAAAGGGATTTGCTGACACCTCTTCCAAGTAAGATCCCCCATAGAGGAGAACATGATTAGACTGTGTGTATGCCATCTCATTCATTTCAGTGAAATAGAAAACATTTGAAATTAACAACATTTTCCATTTCACTGAAACATGTAAAACACATGAGAGTGTTATTGCTTCTTCTGTCATCCTTTCTTTCTTTCTTTTTCTCACTGAAACTGAACAGCATTACTTATATGTCTTTTCTGTTTTTCCACATGATCTAACAGTAATAGTCTATTATTTATGAGGTATTGGCAGAGCATAGAAAAGATTTGAAACTGATAACTTTTCACTGGAACAGATGTTAAAGACATTGTTGCTTCTTTTATCTTCTCTTCTGTCTTTCTTTTTCTCATTGAAACCAAGCAGCATCTCTGTCTATTATTTATGAGCTATTGACAGGGCATAATGTACATACTAAGGATGGAAGGAACATGCTGAATTATAAGATAGACTATTTCTACTCATAAGTGAATGTACATGTGATGTATCAAGAAGCTATTATTTCTGGTGATTCAAGCCATTCGTAACAAGCCATACAAAATAAAATGAACCCTATAAGGAAAAATAATATCCTCAGAATTTGTCCCTTTATCTGAATGTAGGAGCACGGTGAGGATTTTTAGATTTTTGTAATCATAACAAACAAAAATAGCATGGCACAATATAAGGCATGTTTTGTCATAAAAGGTAAATTTGCCAAACTTTGGTGTTGATTATCATGAGATGATTTAAATGATTTCTTTGCATCACAAAAACATTGGGTATTATTTATCTTGCATTTAAATTACTGGAAGTGTTGGAGTATGCTTATTATAAGTTTAGGTGAATTTTCTCTCTCTATATTTTTTCTTTTATATATAAGGTTGGCTATTATCCAATTGATACTCCTTCCCTGTCTATTGAACAGGAGTAGAGGTTTACTCCTTGTTTCTGGTTCCTTCTAAAAACTTCTCATTCTCATTCACCCAGTAATCCCTTGCATCTTAGTAGCATTATCACCTTGATTTGGGTGAAATGATTAAAAAAAATTATGTTACTAAATACACTAATATGTCTATGTTCATTTTTTGTAAATCTTTTGTGCATTGTTGCATATTCAAATTTAAGTATAAAATGCCACCTTTTGGGAAATATGAAATATAATTTTCTGTATAAACAGGATGAAGCTATAATATTTACTGATATCATTTTCTGTTCTGCTTCTCTTGTCTATAATATTGCTGTCTACAAAATGATACTAAATCTATCTATATCTCTCTCTCTCTCTCTCTCCCTCTCTCTCTATATATATATATAAAACAAAGATGTCCATCCAACGGATTTTGACCAAACTTGGTACATACATTGTACAATAGAAGAGACAGGTTCTTAGCATAAAAAATTGGTAATTTAAAAAAATAAATAATCGATAAAGTTAATCAAAAATAAATAAATTCAACATTTTTGTCTGATTTCATTTGAACTTGGTATGTAGGTTACTTACACCATAATGATCTCAACGATACCTCATTTTTATTTCTACGTCACTGCATTTAGCAAAAAAACACAAAAAACAAAAAATTGATTTCACCACAAATTTTAAACTAAAAACTTCCCTCAATTTTCAAACAATCTAATACAAACTTCATTCAATTGTAGCCAACAATAAGTTGATTGTTTAACTGTCATTCAACTTGATAACTGAGTCCACCAATATAGTGAAAACCCATGTAAATAGCGAAAAATGGCAATTTTTACTGGTTTCTTTCTTATTTTTTGTTGATCGTTCAACCAATTTTCATTAAACTAACAATTGCCTTATAAATATATCCTCTTTTACATTCCTGGTAACACACTGACAAATTGAATTTCAAAATCACCAAAATAATTGTGGTCTGAAGTGAGTCTTCATTTTGCCTGTTTTACCACTTCATGTCCTTGGCTAACTTCAATTGAATAAATACAGACTACTTCTCTTATATCAGTAACTGCATTAATTCAAAATGTTTTTTTTTAATGAAAGTACTTTAAAGTAATTAAAGAAGATAGACTCTGTTACATCTAAACATGATGCTGTTTTTGCTCCATTTTAATTGAACACTTTTCTGATCAATAAGCTGGTTATGGCTGTTACTATGAAATATTATTTATATCTACAAATATAAGTAATATCATTTTCTTTCATTTCACAAAGGTTAATAAAAGAAAGTCAAGCAATAGGAATTAGAGAATGAAGTGAGTAAAAAGGATATTGGAAGAAAATATATTTCAACAAATTTGTTTGGATTAAAACAAAATTGGACAGAAATGGATGTCTGACTCCTGGATCAATCATACTGTTTAGATAAGATACTAGCAAAAGTGATTAAGTAGTCAGCATTTCAAACAATATTAAAATATAAATTTCACTTTGATTCAGGCAACCTTGTTTGTGTGTAGCCAATTTATAATTAATAATCTGAAAAGCACTTGGTTTTATAAATGAAAATAAACAAAAACTATCTTTTCTCTTTAATGAGAGACTCTTTCAAGCAAAGTTTCTGTTATTTTTATTCTTTATATTTAACAAGGAATATATATATCTTTATCCCTTTTTACAGTTTTTATTTTAGTTACTTTTAGTAGATGTTTGGTAAGTAGTTGGCAATTTCCAAATTGATTGGAAAAGATATCTTTATTTCTTTTGATATAGGAACAAAAAGATGCCAAACCTCATGAAAAATATAGAAACTATTCAAGAACAGAACAATTTTAAAGTCATTGAAACAAATAAATATTTAAAAAATAAAAACTTTCTTCAGGGAAGATTTTATCTTTTTCAAATGTTTGGTGGGTATTTTCTTTGTTTATTTGAATGCATCTCAACTTTCAGAATCTAATTTCTGTTTTATAAGTGCATGATCTTTTAAGAAGTAACACCTGCTTTATACTAACTTGAAAGGATTTGTCTGTTTTGGTGTTTCCAAAAGCAAAAATGGTCACTTGTAACTTTGGGATTTTCTTAGCTGTAAGAAGGTTACAGTTTTCATTGGGAGAGGGATATAACTTTACCTTATGAGAGAAAATAAGTAATATTTTCATTTTACTGGAGATAATATTGTTTAATAACAGAATTCATATTTTTATTTATTTAACATATCCTAATAAAAGTTATATTTAATTTATAGATATGAAATTTTTTTTAATCACTTAACCCCAAGGCAATAAAGCCACTAAGTCACAAGGAGTTACTGAGTGTGAAAAAAAAAAGAAAAAACATTATTAAATAGTGAGAGTAATTAAAAAAGAGGAATCAAGAAGACCAGAGATAACGATTGATATTGCATTCACTTTGGCTGGAAAACATGGAACCAGAAAGTTCTAAAAGTGAGAAGTTCAAGAAACTGTTAGCATAGAACTTATGATTACATCTAGCCATTTCATGTAAAATGGTGAGACCTAGCTGCCAATCTAGTACTGCACTTAAATTGATAAAGTCTAGGTACCAAAGAGGAAAGTTCATCAGGATAATTACCATGAATGTATTTATAAAAAAAAGCACAGTGAAGATATGTTACATTGGTGGGAAAATGGCTGAAACCGAGATGCTAGGTAAGAATTGCAGATTCTTCTTTGGAATTTGTCTAGAATCTCTAAATACAGAGCAGAAGCATCAGATCAGATGTGGTAGCAATATTCAAAGCATCGATGAATGGTAGACTTATAAATATGTAAGATAATAAAATAACTAATATTTTAATAAAGTCATTTATTACTTTCATATAAATTCAATAAGACTTTTATTGTTAAAAATTACTTTATCATCAAAATGTTCTTTATACAATGAAGAATGTTGAAAATTACTATCAAAAAAGAAAAAAGTGTTATAAATCCTTTTAAGTATCCCACTTTTTTATCATCTCTGAGCAAATTTTTAAAATCTTTTTCTTTTTTGATAGTAATTTCCAACATGTTTATATATTTTCAGGCTGTACTTAAATTTTTGTAACATTAAAAAGAAAAAGAATTTTAAAAGATGCTATATCCCTCCAGGATTTACACAGTCATGACTCTCCACAGATTCCTTTTCTTTATTATCTGTAAACTTCCAAGAATTCTTGAGAGTAATAGTGATTTCTTGTTGCTTTTTCCACAGTTTTAAATTCAGAGTATCCCTTTTCTTAGACTGGCTGCCATCCAAGTCTAAAGAACCCAATCTGTTCCACAATTTAACCAATCTTTACTTTTTGATAGAACTAAAAACAATTGGATGAGGTTGACTCTGTCATTATTGTCTCATTCAGAGTAGTTCTGAAGATTCTTGTAAGATGGTTAAAAATATTGAAAATTTGAAAAAAAAAGTTGAAACTTTCTAGAAAACTGAATGATAAAAATCACCTAGAATACTGAGGAGAGTCCTGGAATTATGATGCAATTTGCTGTTATTTGATTTCCACCTTTTAAATACTTTTTTAGCAACAGTCTGTTAATTTGTTCAATTTCCCTAAATGCAGCATTGTAATTAATGACTAATATTTTTCCAAATTTTATTTTTGTTAGTTTTTAAGAAAGGAACATTGATTTTTAGATAATAATTAATGTATAATATATTATAATGTTTGGTTAAAAAGATTTACAAAACAAATGTAGTATTAGAAAAATACAAAATAATAACATGAAATTCTGAAACCTTCTCTTCAAAACTATTATAGTACATAGAAATATTGTGTTCAACTTAATTAACTCTATGTGACTCATGATATATATATATATATCATCAAGTGTCTGTTTTTCTGGTTAAATGTCATTCTATTTATTGTTTGAGGAAACCTACTCATGACTCTTCTGGTTTACAAATGTCCATAAAAATGTCTTTGGTATACTGATTATACATTACACAGCAACTTATAAAACTTTAATGGAATCCAATGGAAAACTCTTCCATAAAAAACAAAATGGCAGTTTCCATGTCAATTTGACAATGGAAATTTTGAATGGAAGATGTCATTGGTTTTCCAAAAATATTGAGTTTAGTTGAAAGTGATGCAAGTGATTCAAATACTTTCTTGGACAATAACGATGGAGCTAGACCATCAGATAAATTTTATCTATAATATCTTAATAATAAGGGTAATATTAGCCATTTTCTTATAAGGAAACCGCTACTGCTACTTTTGGTTGAAATTTATAATAGTTTTCACTTGAATCCATTGCTAGGTCTGTTGCTAAGAAAGTTGGTTCACTGTATTTTGCTAGACAGTATTTCCCTTCAGAATCTATCTTAGGTATCTATAAGTTTACCATTCTTCCATACTTAGAATATTGCTGCCACATATGTTCCAGTGCTCTTATATATTTACAGACTCTTGATAAAATCCAAAGAAGAATCCGCAATCTTATTGATCCCGACTCTGTGCCTTGGTTTCAGTTACTTTCCCACGCCATAATGTATCTTCCTTGTGCCTTTTCTATAACCATCCTGGGTATGACAATAAACTGCATCTGTGTCCTGGGTATGATGATAAACTATATCCAACAGCAAGGCCTCTGATCAGGTTTTGAGGAGCGTGGAACCATCTCTTAATTGCTGGTGTTCCCAGGTCCACCCTGACCCTGGGTGGTAGCACCTGTTAGGGTCCCAACTGTGGGCAAATAGTTAACCCTGAAACTGAGGTAAAAAGCATTATAAAAGTGTAAAAATAGGTTTTAATACCAGAAATACTTTGTAAAAAATTATTACCAGAAATAAATTTTTGAAGAAAAAACAAACTAATACCAGAAATATATTTTTGAAAAAAAAAAATTACCAGCGATACATTTTTTTGGAAAAAAAAAAAATTACCAGCAATACATGTTTTAAAATAATAAAATAAAAGTTGGTTGAAAAGCGTTTCACATTGCCTTAAAAAAAACTGTTCAACATGCGTCAAGTTGGATTTGGTCGAGATCAAAACAAGCAAATAAAATGCGCGCAACATCACGACCTAACATGCGCAAGTGAGATATTTGCGTGGTTGTCTATAACGGCAAATGTGTTCAAGAAACTTTCATTGCAGATAGATTTTACTTAAAGGAATGATTAATTAGCTTATCTTCATACCCTGCCTGGTGGCAAACGCTGCTGGTGGTGCCAGGGGTGGCAGTCCTGCCATAGCCACTGAAACCGTGATATCACCCCTGGTTGGTGGTTGATCAAGACAGGGTATCGCACGTGCTAACACACGTTGTATGTTAAAAAAAAAATTGATTACCAGCTATACATTTTTGAGGAAAAAATATTACCAGAAATGGATTTTTGATGAAACAAAATATTACCAGAAAAAAAACAAAACAAAAAAAACAAGTTGTCAGCATTGAATAACCCATTGAGGTTGATATACTGTAAAACACAACAAACCAAACCAAACCAAACCTTTTCTATAAATACTTTCATGGTAATTGTTTGGTTGAACACTTTAGTATGGTACCTAGGCTTTATGAATTTAAGTACTACATTAGTAACAGCATCTTGCCAATTTACAATTGAATTGACTAGATGTAAATGTAAGTTCTATGCTAACAGTTTCTTTTCTCACTTGTGGAACTCTCTTCCAGTTAAATTTGATCTTCAAAAATTCAAATGCAGTGTCAATCATTATCTTTTGTGTTTACTCTTCTATTTTTCTCACTCCTTAATAATGTTTCTCTGTTTTCTTATTCTCTCACACTCGGTGGCTTCTTATGTCTTAGTGGCTTTAATGCCTTGCATGGTCTGATTAAAATAAAAAACAAAGGTTTTATAGAAAAAAGAAATCTCTTTGCAAAGACCTGAAAGCCATTATTCAATTATTTGCATATGGTGTTAGAAGCTGTTCTCTTTCTATGGGCTTTTTCACAACATTGGATCAAAACATTGAAGCAAAAAAAATGACACAGAAATAAATTGAGTTTTAATAAAATAACTGATGAAATTCTAAGAACTCTGCTTCTTCGTGACTTCTACTCATTAAACTGCCATCTCTATCCTAAAGCTATTGTGATCAGTATTGCATTTCTCAGTATAATTTGAATGTAAAGCTTAAAGCTGCTTTAAAAACTTATTTAAAATTATCTTCTATTTTTTTTTTAAAAGAAGCTTTCTTCCAAAATTTCTCTTCCTTTGATAATTGATCTCCAACTCGTGGTAAATTTGTCTCATCTTTGTCAATGAGGTTCTAAAGACTGTTCTTTTGTCCACATAAAAAAGAAAATTATTTAAGCACAAAGAAAATGACTTTGCTTTTTCAAGTTAAAATATTTGCCAGAAGAAAGAAATATACAATATTCTTCATAGTAGTAAAGCTAGTTCAAAAAATACAGTGGGCAACTTTTGTGAAGAGGTTTTAATTAAATTTAACAAAGGATTTTGTTTTGACAGATAATTTAGGAAAATTAAAAATCATGATAAAAAGATTTTGCAATGAAGAACTTTATCAAAGAAGAAAATTCCAGTTAATAAAAATAAAATGTTATAAATAAAAAATACTTAAATATTTTTTGAGTTTGCTTGTTTTTCATGGGTGTCAGAGAATAATTTTAGGGTTAGAATTACAAGGGTTAATTAATAAGAAAAGTCCCCTACCACATGTTATAGTGGTGATAAAAACATGTTGAAACATGTTCAGTGGTATATAAAGTCCTGTCTGAATACACTATGTGACAGCATTTAATGACTGTATTTATTAGTCATGACTACCACATTTGATTTATGTATAAAGCAATTATAAATGGTAGAAATTTTAGAATTAGTCAATTATGCACAAATCACAGTTCACAACTCTATTATGAAACCTTGTGAGCATTCAAATAATGCCTGCATAGAATAAAGCCCAAAAGGAGTACTGTTATGTTTTGCATCTCTCTCTGTGCAGTAGTAATCATAGTACAGTTCTCTGTTTCCTGAATAGCAACTGGGTTTGTTAGGCATAGCCCCCTATGTTCGCCAATTGTTCTCTATTTATACTAGTCTATCTAATTTGCATAAACTACAAGAACTTTTCAGATCACAACAATGCAGATAAATATACCTCTCTTTTTCTTTAACTTTTAGATTTTATAATGCTATGACAACAGAAAAGCCAAATATGAAATTCTTTATGGCTAAATACTTATTGTTGTTAGTATATTCTAACCTTCACAAATGTTTTATTTATTACTAATGAATAATATATTTTTTTCTTCTACCAATGCAGTCATGTGTAGTTAGTGTAAAGATTTTCAGTACCAAAAATGGAATCAGCAAATCAAGTATAAATTCCAGTTTTATCTGTTTCGTTCCATTTTGCAGTAATGCTCTTGGGAAAAGCATGAAACCATTACTTCCCCTAATCCTCAACTATTGGTTCATAGTATGATAAACTGGGCTCTCTAACCTTAGACATCAGTAAGACGACTCTGAATTCAAAACCATCAAGAACACAATGGGAAAACCACTCCTCTATCTTACCTGAAAGGTCATCACAGTTTATAGATAATATAGAAAAAGAACTCTGAAGTGAGGAGGCATTTTAGGCAAATATATCATGGAGAAGTAACATAACTTTAAAAATTTAAAAGAGTGGATTTCTTTCAGAATTTCTATGTCCCCATCTTTGTTGTTGTTATTACATTTCAGCCATTGTGTTCTACAACATTCTTCAGGAATCTGTTGATCTGGGAATCTTGAATTAAACCCTTTATTTAATCTATGGGGTGTAAATTGTTCTTGTTCCACTTTATATTTTATTGATATCTTGCCATGTTCTTTTTAGTACTGGTCAGTTATTATTTGCCTTGTTTCCACTGAATCTGTACTGCGCAGCCCAGTGATTGAACTCATGCTTACTATGTTACCAAATCCACAAACCATCATTTTAATCCACTCATGGGTTAAATAAAAGATAGTGCAAATAATGTAATTAAAACAGAAAAGAACCAACATAAAATAACATTTTTCAAAATGAGTCCAATATTTTTGTCAAGTTCTGGGTAATTATGGAGAATACATTTTTTAATAACAATAAATATTATATATAAAAACTTGACACTTTTTTGGGGCTTAAATGTTACATCACCTGAAACATATGTCTATATCTCTGAGATGAGGTATTATGATTACTTACATTATTTACATTATTCAGACTGTTATCCTCATTTTCATTGCCATATTCACATTTCAGCCGTTGTATGCTCTGGCCTCCTTCAGATGATTGAAATTTTGAACTGAACCCTTTATTTTGCCCACCGGGGTAGATTGTTTTAGTTCCACATACCATGCCTCTTTCGGATGTCTCAATTATTTTCCTTTAACTCATCTCTCCAAGTTTTTGGTTCACCACTGCTGTGACCTGGTATTGAACTCACAACTCTTTGGGTTTAGTCACTGGTTATACCCAACATCTTTACCCACTGGGCCATGTGTGCATGAATTTTTGGGGACCTATAAACCTAATGTCTCAGCAATCATTTTTTACCAGTGCTCATACTACAATGTTTCTGTTATCATTATTTATTTTTTTACCAGAGCTTATATTGCAATTTTTGTTGTTATTCATTGCTTTTCTCTGGCACTCCTTATTACTGGTTCCCATTTTGTATTCATTTCTATGCTTGGTCGGCTCAGGAGATTTTTGTGGCCTAGCATATGTTCTGATTCCTTAAGTTTTCTTTTTTTCCACTGATGTTCTCTGTCTGGTATTTCATCCTCATCCCACAGAGGGTGGTGATCACCCTTTTCTCTCCATATGTGGTAAGCTACACTTGATTTTTTTTATTTCCCCTTGTGTTACTGCTTTACGATGTTCTTGTCATCTTACCTTAAGGGGGCAGCCTGTTTCTCCTCTGTATTTCCTACCACAGCTACATGGGATGGCTTTTTACTTATGAAAATTTCATGATTTTCTGATTTGAAATTTCTGTTGATTCTTAATTCTTCGGTTAAAGATTGAATAAGCTCATGGTGAGTTCTACGACAGTAAAATATCAATAGAAATTCCCCTATCACATCGTTAAATGTTTGAGTTTAATGATTTTAACAAAATATTGTAATAACCTGGTCATTATTTTAAGAAGTAAGGGGGTACAAATGAAAAGATTTGAAATTGACAACTTTTCCATTTCACTGAAACAGCCGTTAAACACTTCTTTCTTCTCTTCTTTCTTTCATTTACTGACTGAAACCAAGTAGTGTCTTTGATGTCATTTGTCATCTCATGCAATCAAAACAAAATAGTTCATTATTTATGAGGTATTAACAGGAGATATTAAACACTCTTTCTTTTCTTTGTTTCAGTGAAACCAAGTACCATCTCTGATGTGTCTTGTCTTTCCATGCAATCAAAATGAAATAATCCATTTTTTATGGGGTATTGACAGGATCTAATGGTTGTGTAAACTTATAAAGTGAGGAACAATCACAATTAAGATAAGATAATAATAATAAAAATTAATTTAGCAAACTTGCTATTTTTTCCCACTTATACAAATAATTCAGTATAGTTTTAAGAAAAGCTAATTAAACAGATTATTTTGATTTATTGAAATAATTTCATAAACTTTTTTGCAGCTTCATTTGACTGATTTGTAGTAATGTGAAATAGCAGATGACAACAATGCTTATTATGCATGCTGTAGGTTTCCCAACTTATGACTGAATTTTGACAAGGCAGATATAAATTCTTTCTATACAAACATGAACAACTTAAAAAACCTTTATCAAGACAAACAATGACAGTTTTTAAAATTTGAATTAAAAATAAATAACAGAAATGAAAATATCAATTAAAATATACTTTTAAAAATTAATATGCAATTTAAATGTTTTCACTTATGCTGCAAATATCATTTCTTAGTAATATATGTAAAGGACTAATAGTAAATGCTTCATATCTTAGTCATACGAACTGGACTATTTTCATCTTCTGAAGGTGGAGGCAGACATGCAAAATTTAGACTCTCAGGAATTTATAAAAAAATAATTCTATCATCCTCAAATCCTTTAAAATCAGGAATGGTATGAGGTAACATCAATTCAAGAAGATAAAACATCTGATAAACTGAATTTGTTCCAAACCATTGCCCCCATTTTTTTTTTAAGTATTTCACTCCAAGTAAGGAGGGAGTGCCACTAGCATGCAAGGGGTTACAGAGAGTGAGATCAAGAGTAAAGAGGGGTGTTCGAGGAAAGGTTATACAGAAGAATGGGGATCAGGTTCAGAGCATCACAAGATGTCGAATCAGTGAAGTGAGTAAGAGGAAGAGAGTTCCACTGTTGGGAAGTGCAAGAGAAGAAGATGTTGTAATAGAAGAGGCGGTTATGTCTAACTGTTACAACAGTGAAAGAGTCAAATTGAGATGCCAACCTAGTAGCATGCTTAAATTCATGCAGTTGGGATACCAGTGAAGGTAGCTCGTCAGAGCAGTTGCCATGAAAATATTTGTAGAAAAGACAGAGGGAAGCAACATCACGTTTATGAGAAAGTGACTGTATTGCCAGGTCAGGATCTATCACATTGCATATCCGTCTTTGGATTTTGTTGAGAACCTCGAGATGAACAGTGGGGGCACCAGACCATATATGGCGACAGTATTCAATGCAAGGATGAATGGTAGATTTTTGATTTGAAAGATGGACTCAGGTGAGAAAAACATTCTGGATTGACACAGAGAACCACATTTCCTTACCTTATTTGATTTTTACAGAATAAACTTTATCATCACATTGTATTAACTATAAAACTCATCCAAAATCCAGTAAGGTTGATATTTAGCAGGATTTTCAATAAGAACTACACTGTTGACTGTAATTTTGTTGAAAAGATTAACTTCATACAAGTCTTTACACTATCCTTTTAAATTTAACAAATGAACAAAAATTTTCCAAATTTATTTAGCATAGCATAGTCTCAATTGATTTGACAGTATTTGATCTTGAAGGAAGGGGGATTGAATTTCCACATATCTTTCCTCAAATCCTGCATTACTATTCTTACTTTTATTTATATATATATATATATATATATATATATATATATATGTATATGTATATATATATATATATATATATATGTATATGTATATGTGTATATATGTATGTATATATATGTATATATATGTATGTATATATATATACCTTGTCCTGTCAGGTTGTAGGCAATCATGGCTTTACACAACTTTAGTTGTGCTAAGTAACTTTTAACATTTTACCATTCTTATTTATCCTTGTTCTACAATCCATTCACACAAAGTTGTTAAGTTTCCCTCTTACATTCATGATGTCCTGTGAGTGTTAAATTCTCCAAGCCTTCTTTGCTCGTTAGTGAATGCATGAGTGGTGTAATGGATAGTGGCTCAGAATGAGAAATTTGACAGCTGAGTTCAAATTGCATGTTACATTCACTTACATGCAAATACTCTTGGTAAAAGCATGAATTTTTTCTCCCCCCCCAGTTATGGGTTAAATAATAGAACACATCTCGAAAATGATTGTTATTTTCAAAAAATTTGTTAATGCAATATCCACTCACAAAAAATAAAAAAAAAGAAGATTATTTGTATTGTCCAAAATATGTTTTGTCTTTAACTAATCCACACAGGGTTGATAAGTCATAAAAAACAAATCTCTAAATCAATCAATTTTACTCATTATGTGTTGCAGAATTTTGCTTGTCATTCCTGTTTACCTTAAAACTTCCATATTTCTCACTTGTTCCGTCTTTGGTATTCATAACATTTTTTAATAGAACCACATCTTTGTCCCATTAAGCCTTCTTTTCATCTGTGAAATGATTGTCTTGCCTTCACTGTCATATTAGATGGACATTAAGTATTACATAGTAGTTTAGTACTTTTTCTTTGTCTTTAACAACATTTTCCTTCTATCTCTTGATACCGCTTATTTTATAGAAGGCATCATTTACTATTTCTGTGTTATCTTGGGATTTTTTATGCCACACTTTCCATCATCTGTTACTACACAACATAAATGAAGAAAAAAAGAATTATTTGAATCTGAAAAGCCCTTCCTAATGAGAGGCTGAGAATTTTCTAGCATTCAAAATCTTAATATCTGAGATAATGGTGAGGAAAGAAAAACACTTGATTCAAGAACTTTGATATTTTTTTTATCAAGTTGGTCCTAAGCTTTCAGCTCACATGACCCATCTTCATACTGGTTGTACAGACATGAAACAAAAATATCCACCATCAAAGATGATATTTTGTTGACATAGAAGATTGCTATGCAATGTTAACATGAGGATTGTCTGTTTGTTATATTTAATAATATATGTTTAAATATATAGTTGTATATTTAGACAGCAATCCTTCCTTTATGCATGTTTCATTAAAAACAACAGACAAGGTACTACGGTTAAGCATTTTATTTAATTTTTCTTGTGTTTTCGGACAAGAGTTTTCTTTTCTGGACAAAGGGCGTGTAAGAACTGTCCAAATGTTTGATATTTCCAAGCACTTTCAGCTATACCTTTAGCCATTATCAAGGATGATTCGATTTTCAGCTTAATTCAGTTTGTGCGTTCTGTGTATGTATCAGTGTGTGGTAGGGAATTTTTTAATTTCTGAATACAGTTAGCACATTGTGGCTTTGTTCGTAGTTAATATTATTAAAGTTGGCTTTTTCTTTTTTATTATTAAAGCTTCCATTATTTTTAGTCTTTTTTTGCAAGTGGATGCAGTTAATATATTTGTGTTTTCTACTAGTATGTTCCTAATGGAATCGGGTAAATCTGAGTGTATGTTTAAATGGGTTCTGATGGAGCTGTGATCAGATAGGTGTAATGTAAGATGTCTGGATAAGCATGTGGTTGTGTAGCCGATGAAATTATACATATACATATATATATATATATATATATATATATATATATATATATATATATATATATATAAGGACTCTTTCTTCAATTACAAAGTATGTGGGCTGAATGATTTAGTCCAACATTTTGATATTTTTTTTATTATGTTGGATAATTTTTGTCTTTATTTTCACCTGAAATTAAAGCAAACATTTGAATGACTCATGATCAGACATAATAGACATTCATTGTCTGTTATATTTAACAATATATGTTTTAATATATATGTGCTTGCGTTGTATCATAACAGTCTGGCTTCAATTCTCTGTAGTGGATGCGCACTGCTGATAAGTCCCAAAAAGCCTGAAATGGCCACATCCAGTGCTTTCTGCATTCTGCTGAGGATTCTGGTTCTAGACACAATGAATTATTATGTGAAATTAATTTCTGGTGAAAATAAAGACAAAAATTGTCCAACATTTGGATATGTTCAGTTGATTCTAAGCTTTCGGCTCACATGAGCCATCCTCAGAGTGGTTATACAGACATGAAACAAAGATATCCACCGTCAAAGATGATATTTTGTTATTTTGACATAGAAAATTGCTATGCAATGATAACAGTTGTGGAATAGCAGATTTAGATTGTAAGTTCAAGATGCGTTTTTATGATATCATACAACACGATAGACCAGAGCATTACAACAGAATCAATATCTAGATGCAATGTAATGTGTTGTGACTAGTTTGAAATGTAATTTTATTGAGTGTATGGGTTTGCTTTGTTTTAATGTAGATGGCCTCCAATATCTGAAGGTTCTTTTTACTGTGTGTATGTGTGAGTATTAGTGTGTTATTAACTAATATCTCTCTAATATTATGTACATGGCTATGTTTTTCTCTTGTGAGCTGAAAGCTTAGGATCAACTTAATGTTGGACAATTTTTGTCTTTATTTTCACCAGAAATTAAAGCAAATATTTAAATATTAGAACAGCTCATGGTCAGACATAAGACATTCATTGTCTGTTATATTTAAGAATATATGTTTAAATATATATATTAGTAAATCTACATAATATCTGATATCAATAACTTTACTGAGAGTTTCATGCAGTTAATGCAATCTTCAGGTGTAGAGAATCCATACCTGAAGAGTAGTGTTCTTGACGGTAGATATTATATATATTCACTAATATATACTTATAACTCTGTTTCATTACATTGAGCACTCTATTTATAACACCTGAGGAATAAATATACTTATGTATGTGCAAGTATTTGTATGTGTATGTACATTTTTTATCCTCCTCATTCACACACACACATATATATATATATATATATATATATATATATATATATATATATATATAGGGACACTTTCACTGTAAAATGAAAAAACGTGACACAAAGGACAAATAACCATAACATTCTACATGTATGCACATAAATGAAGATGAGTGTATGCATGCAAATGCACACAAACATACATATACTATGAAAAAAAATTGCACAAATGAAAAGTGCATATAAAAGAGAAAAATCAAGAAGTATAAGCAGTCAATTGCTGATACCCACTGACGAGTGGACAGAGTGATTCCTGGAAGGTCTGCCTATTAAACGCTGAAGTTGGGATGCTGAAGGTAACTTCAATCAGCTAAAGAACAAACCTTTTATTTGTATTAGTCCTATCCATCTACACACACACACACACACACACACATATATATGAGAATTCAGAAAGATATGCTGTAGTAACTATAATCTTGTATTTATTTTCATTTCAACTCTGAAGCAATAAGTGCTCGAAAATACTTTTAGAAGTTCTGTTTGATAAAAATTGTTCTGTTGCCCTCAATATTCACAGAGTCTCCTAGAAATCATGCAAGAGAAGATGCAAAGATGATTCTAAAGATGGGTTCTGTCACAATTATGACCAAATTGAACCAAATATCAGTGAAATGCATTTAGAGAACTCAGACAGGCAGCCATTTTAGAGTTTTTAATCTGACTTGTAGTGAAATTGTTTTAAAGAAAAAAAGAAAATTGTCACTTTTGAGAAGAGATGAAGATTATTCAATAATCTTTAAGAATATCTTTTTTTCACTAGGTGTGCAATTATGTCAGAACATTATTTTCTTTCTTTCATATTTAGTAATAAGTGGAACATTCATAAGTTGAACAATTTCATATTTTAACCAAGTGACACATTTCTCTCCCTAGAGCTTCAAGCATGTACTTAAATAGATAGATAGATAGAATTAAAAGTGTCTTTTTGCTGACACGGAAGAAATAAAAAAGAAAATCTTCTGTTTCACTTGTCAGGTATGTAATCACTTTTGACTGTTGTAGAGATCAATATTATTTCTCAACCCAGATCAATAATTGATTGACACTTTTCCAGACAGAATTTCAAAATTTTACCACTTTTAAACTAACTTCAAGTTTACTTTGTGAGCTATCTACCTCAGTTAATTTTCTTATACTAAATATATGGTAATAGCAGCTGTTTCCTTATAAGGGACCATTTGGTATTCATTGACTGAACAGATGGAGGTACTTGAGTTCCGCTTCCTTTAATCCCTGGCCATCAGGCTGGGATGTAAGTAGAGTGTCTGTTTTCCTCTAATGGTAATATTAGTTGTTTTCTTAACAGTAAAAATTCAGTATACATTGATTAGGTAGCTAGTGCTGCTTCCAGTTGCAATTTGTCAAATCTTCCTATTAAAACAATTTTTCAAGAATATAGATTTCTCAAAATCACTAACTGCTATTGCTTTTTCCAGTATTAACAGAAGGGGCTATAAATATTTTGATAGTAATTGTTCTGATGAATTTTCCTCTATGGTACCTAGACTTTACGAATTTAAGTGCAGTACTGCATTGGCAAAAAGTATTACCAATTTACAATTGAAATGTAACTAAGTTCTATGCTAACAGTTTCTTATTTCACATTTCTTGCTTCTGGAACTTCCTTCTGGCTTCTTGCTTTCCAGTCAACTTTGATCTTCAAAAATTTAAATGCAGTGTCAATCATTATTTTATGTCTTCTTAATTTCTGTTCTTTTATTATTCTTGTGGTGAACAATTAGGTTGAAGCAAACGAGTCAGAGTGGCTTGCATCTGATGCAAAGGGAAATAAGTTCTTTACCTCAATATACAACACATAGCATCAACATTTTATTCCTTGAAAATGGCATGAATCTCCCCTCCCCACTTTAGATTATTCCAAACGTGTATATTCTGTAATGGTGGCTTTTGTGCAGCTTAGCATGGTTTGACCAATAGCAAGTCATATGCTGATTGGTCGGGCTGGCGGAGGCCATTTACCTGGGTAACTGGGACTAAAGCAAAGAACACCAACTAGTCAGTCAGCCAGCCATTGTGTTTGTATAATAAAAGAGGGCTGAAGCAGTGAGAAGGGAGGATTGTTTTTTTGTTGGTGAAGTGTGTGGAACTCAAAAATGGCAGATTGAACAAGAGGTATTTTGTATTGTAGGAACAAAGTCCGAGAAATACAGTTCTCTATCCTTAATAGGATTATTTTCTCATATTCTCTCACACTCATCTTGTGTCTTAGTGGTTTTATTGCCTTGATAGGGGTGAAATGATTAGAAAAACAATAAAAAACACAGCAAAGAAAAAACTTAAAATAATCACCTGAAATGTTTGTCACTTTTCATACTTACTGATGTCCTTTTAGTAATTGTGGTCAGTCTCTCTTTCTTTCTATGTGCCATGTCCCTTCACAATGTAGGTGATCATGGCTCTCCACAATTTCCTGTTCTTTGTAGCTCTTAATAAATTTTGTCTATTTGTTATTTCTCCTCAACCTTATTCAGCCATCCATTTACTTGAGTTCACTAAGTATGTTATGTGTTATGCATTGTTTTCCACTTGCCTTACTGATCCACATTCATTGTATTTTTTCATCAAGCTGTATATATAGATTCATATTAGTTGTAATTTTATCAGTACTGATTATGATAAATGATATGATTTGAAATCTCCTTTTTTTGTTTGTTCTTTTGTGTGAACATATAAAGGCCCCAAATGATTTGGGGAAGGCAAAGGCCATATTTTTGTAGCCTCTGTGGACACTTTGGAGATTTCATTCTGCATTTTTTTATCCATTATTTTACAAACCTCAGCGATCCAATATCTGCTTGACATATGCAATAACTAGTAAATTGCAAATGATGTTCAACCATAATATCATGGAGACTCAGCCAAGAACCTAATAAAAATGTATCTTCAATTGTAAATATCCAAAACCTTACAGAGACATTTTCTAATCAGGCATTTAAGATTTCAATACAGACATTCTTTGCCAAAAACAAAATAGAAATGCTTACAACCAAATTGAACACATCAGGTGAGAATATTATAAAAGTAAGATTGTTCAATGACTTTTGGGAGCTGCAAGATTAAGCATTTTTGCTGTTCTTTGTTAGAAATTTGCATTTTAAAAGTTCAATATATATATATATATATATATATATATATATATATTATTATTAGTTCTTAGTTAAATATTATTCTTAGTAGATACCCATATTTGAGTAGACGCTTCATTTAAGACGTTTCAAATATTCCACTGTTTTTATTAAACAGTGGAATATTTGAGAAATCTTATTAAAGAAAATATGTGCTCTTTGGTAGGATTTGAACCAGTATCCCCCTTGGCAGCAGAAACCATTATTAAATTAAATTTGCTTTAGATGGTCTTAGCTGCAAAATGCATCAATGACCAAGCATAATTAAATAGTGCATTATAAACATAAATCTTTCATATCTACTCAGTTCCAGAGCACCTTGAGGTGGTGTAATGGTTAACAAGGCTTGTCTCAGTAGAACAATTATGACTGAGTAGTGAGTTTGATCCTCACTGGGTACCCCCTACTTTTGGCCTTTTTTGCCACATCTAAGCTACGCTTGGAAAAACACTGTCTACTCAGTTCCATATCCTAACATAAACAAAGGTATTTCTAAAGAAGTAATGGATTTTTTATTTATTAATAATATGATAATACATTTTTTTAAACAGTTGCATGGGTGTCTTAAAGAATGATTAATTTTCCTCCCATAAGACATGAAAAATTTTGATTGGTGCTGAAAAGTTCTCAACATAATCAAGAAAGAATTCCAAAGATAATTCTGATGTTTGGTCAGATTTTGGGAAGTGGGTCAGGCTATTAACTTTTCGCAGCCCTTAATATGTGTGCGTGTGACTGTGTATTAGTATTTTAGCTGTTATCATGTTCTCTCAACAACCACACATGAAAATCAGGTTGAAAGCTAATAACCTCTCCTACCCCACATGTTTTCAATATTATAAATCCCCAGAAAATAGATTTTCTAGATCAAGTGTCTAGACTTCCAATTGTCTTGTTTTTTAAAATATTCTTGATAAATTTAAATTTAAATCATTTGTAATTTTGCTCTGATGAGATGGGTATTAAAAACTTACCCATTGAAATAAATTGTAATTTATAACCGTGTTTTCAATAATGCATTAAATTTTTCCTTGATGTGTATCATATTGCTCTGTATACTATATATTGAGCTTTCTTTATGGATCCATCTTTTTAATATTTTATATTAAAAAAAGACCTACTTGTATTATCCTTTCCATTAAGGGATATGATATTATTATTTATCTATCTATCTATCTCTCTCTCTCTCTCTCTCTCTATCTATATATATATATATATATATATATATATATATATATATATATATATGTGGTTGTGTGTGTAGTTTAAAATTTGAGATATTTATTGGTAAAGTGTACTCAATATAACAGAGAGTTTGTCAATAGAAAAGATGTAGACATAGACACTACATAGTGACTATTTACATTATGTATATTCAGTCAAAACATTATGGTAACAACAAAGATGAGGACAATAATCCAAATATAAATAATAACTCTTCATCACAGAAATTTAGACAGAAATGCATAGTGATTGTTGGTTCCATACCTTAAATAATCATCAGTACCAAACGCTTCTTTATGTGGGCTCTATATATAGGCCACTGAGGGCATTTAAAAAGTGAGAGGAAACTGTTTTTTTTTTTTTATAGTGTTGTTTAGGGCTGATGTTTTTTTTATTATTATTCTGTTTATTATTTACATTATTTGGAGTATTGTCCTCGTCTTTGTCGTCCTATTTATTACAATGTTTTGGCCGTTGTACACTTCGGTTTTCTTCAGGTGGATGGAATGTCGAACTGAACCCTTTATTTCGCTCACTGTTCTAGTTTCATGAGCCATGTTTAATGGATGTCAGTTATCAGTTATCTCCTGTTAATTTCCCTCTGAAAGTTCTCCACTGCCTTGACTGGGTGTTGAACTCACACACTTTGGGTCCTGTCACTGGATCTAACTAACACCTTTATCCACTGCCATGTTTCCTTGAGGAAATAAAGGGCTCAGTTCAACATTCCAACCACCTGAAAAAGGCTGGAGCATACAACGGCCGAAATGTTGTAATAAATATGATGACAAAGATGAGGACAATAGTCCGAATAATGTAAATAATACCTCATCTCAGAAATATAGACAGATTATTCTGTTTGTTTTATTTTTCTGTTTTCATTTTTAGTTATGTTTATTTTAGTGTATTTATTATTTTATTTCTTCTATATTTTTTTGTTTTGACTTAATGCTTGCTTTAAAGTTTATTAACTTTAGCTTATAGGTTATTACTTGTTGGGTCTTTTGAGTTGTGATGTGGTTGTAGATAGCAGAGTATTGTTGATATTTTTATATGAATTAATTTCATTCTTATGTATTATATTTGCTCTTTATTTATCACTCTTAATACCAAGTTCTGACTAATACATTATTTAACTTTTATCATATTGTCTAACATTATTATTTGAAGCATTTTCATTATTATAATTTGAACTGTTTTTTCATCTTTATTGTTTGTAAGACTGTATTATTTCTCTTTCTGACAAAAATTTCTGATGAAGTATTTTTAATGTTTGTTATATTTTGAGACTTTTCTTTTTTTTTTAACATAGAATTTCATTAGAAATATAATTCAAATGTGTGTTGCATATGATTTCCTTAGAATTCACTTCATCTTGTCCCCTTCATAATGGTGCTGTTCTTGAGGAAGAGATTAAGAAGAATAAGAAAAACACAATTTACTAAGCATTTACTTTGCTTTCATCTTTGCTGGTTAAATGTTGTATTTAAAAGCTGTAAAAATAAAGAAAATAATCTGCCAAAATATATGAAATAATGTAAATACTTCACATGACAGATTCAGACAATACAAGAAAGATAAAAGCAACAAAGACAAAGTCTGAAAAATATATGAAATTCTCTATTTGATGGCATATATGAACCCCTTTTACTCCAAGAAATATCTTCCAGGTTTTATATAGGAAGCTTTTATATAGTATAATATTCACTGAGATATCAGTGTCTGCTGGTACATATGCTAATCTTTATTCTATATTACTCTGATTATCTACTGGACAAATTTTATAAATGTATGGCAGAACAGAGACAAGGAAGGATTATAAAGAGATAAATAATTAGGCAAGATGATTTGAAGGGCCATGATCATCTATTTCCTGAATGGAGTTGGAGCATAAAATTTTATGCTATCAGATATGTTATTTTACTCATTGTAGATAGAATATGCTTAAGAAATAGTTTGAGTCTCATGTTTTTCTGAGACAATAGTAAGGAAAACTTTTTGGATTTAGAAACAACAAAGTTAAAACTTAATACAAGTTGACAATCCTTTATTTGAAATTCTTGGGACCAGAAATGTTTCGGTCTTCAAATTATTTTCTTTTTGTATTTTGGAATCCAGCCTATTTAATTTGTATACAGCATATATAAAATGGGGCAGTTTGGGAATGGAACCCAAGCATAAACACAATATCCCTTTACATTTTATAGCACAGCTTTTACATGTACCCTGAAGGTAGTTTTACATAGATAACCCATACCCTAGAAGTTGTGTAATATAAATTTTAAAACTTTTGTGTACATACAGATACAGATAATGATGTTAGTAATGTAATGCTCACACTGATTTTTACGTAGTGAAATTAACATTTCACATAGAAATAATGTTTTGTACTTTTTGTATGTGTACAAAAAACATGATCACTACTTACAAAAAATATATATAAATGCTGAACTTTTTGACATTTTTAATATCTTTACTGAGTATGAAACATCTGGTAAGTAATTGTTGTAAAAATTGCTAACAAAAAACTGGCACCAATGTTGGCTACATAGCTGGGCTGGAAAACCCCTACCCAGGGCAGATAAGGACACTTAAAACAGCTGTATGTCACCTAGGACTCTCCCCAGTGCTTTCTGAAATTTTCCATTTGTGGCAAGTCATGTCAGCATCTGAAAAATCTTTGGATTTTAGAGGTTTTCAGATTTTAGTATTTTGGATAAAGGATACTCAACCTGTATCTGTCTATATTTCTGAGATGCAGTATTATGTACATTATTTACATTATTTGGACTATTGTCTGTTCTGGCACAGTGGATAAAGGCGTTAGTTAGATCCAGTGACAGGACTCAAAGAGCGTGAGTTCAATACCCAGTTAAGGCAGTGGAGAACTTTCAGAGGGAAATTAACAACTGATAACTGACATCCATCAAACATGGCACGTGAAACTAGAACAGTCTACCCTGGTGAGCAAAATAAAGGGTTCAGTTCGACATTCCAACCACCGGAAGGCCGGAGCATAGAACGGCCGAAACATTGTAATAAATATGACGACAAAGATGAGGACAATAGTCTGAATAATGTAAATAAGATACTCAACCTGTAGTTGAGTATCCTTGAGATAATTCAGTAACTCTTGATGATCAGAGATTGGCAGCTGATCTCTCATCTGACCTAGCTCTAACTGCTCAGTGGGGGGGAAAAATGGCTGGTTGCATTCAATGCCTTGAATGTCAAAATAGTTACACTCCATCATTGTTGAATGGATCTAAAACTACTGTCAGTCATGATGAACGGATATCCCCTTGATCAGCTTCTTCTTGCAAACCACTGTTGTGTGGAACTGACTCCCAAGCGGATGTTCCCTCAATTGCTACAATCTCAACCTGTTCAAGTTTATGGTTAACTGTTATCTTCCTCTCCTATCCGCATAAACTGGGTCTTAATATAACCCTCTACTTTGGGTGCCCCCCCAGGGTGGGGCTTGTATATGGTGAACCTTACTGTAAAAACCAAAACAGATTCTGAAACTCTATACAAAATACATATATTTGAAGCTAATCCCACCAAACTTCTACATTTTATCTCTGCAATCTTATTGATTTATTATTATTATTATTTTTGTATTTTATTTCTTTATTTTTTCTTTAATAGGAGTAGATAGATTTGCCAATCATCCAGTTTACACAGCTTCTTGGTCGTTTTATTACTTATTCCTTGTTTCCTTGTTTAGTATTCAGTTTCCAGTTCCTTCTCAAGTGTTTTTCATTTTCTTTCACTCTCAGTAGCCCCTTGCATCTTAGAGGCATTATTGTCTTGCTTGGGGTGAATTGATTAAAAAAATAAAATACACCTTATCAGTTCCAAACACTGACATATAAAGTATAAAATGTTGAAAATTTTGGTCAAACAATTCCCACATTTTCAGATATTTTTCCTTAAAAGCACAAAATGATCTCTAAAAATTGGTGAGTGAATTTCTTTCTGAGAAAAATTAAAATTTAATGACTTCAAAATTTTTATTTTTACAGGGTTGACAGTAAAGGAATAATCTGTGATCAAAAAGGTGCTTTCCGCATCAACTGTGTCGACTGCCTGGATCGAACTAATGTTGTTCAAACGGCGATTGCAAGAGTTGTCATGGAGACACAGGTAGGAGAATTTATCTGTTTATTTTTAATTTTTCTCTTGATTTTTCCTTTAAAATCAAGTTCAAAAATTCAGTTTTCAAAAAAATAAAAAATAAAAAAAATAACTGTGTAGAATTGTTTGATTTCCTAAATTAAAAATCAAAAATTCTAGTTTTGAAGTTGGGGTTTCAGCCTTGAATATTTTTTTTCTTTGACTGTAAATTTAGCAGGTCTTGAATGATCATCTTCTTTGCTATACAATGCTTATATGTTTCACTCTGGGATTGTCTTAGCACTATTTTGCCATTCAGAAGTGTGTTGCTTCATCTTGCACCCATGACTCAATAATTTTCCTGTTATAATATATAAATTGATATTTCTAAACAATATTATGGTGAAAAAAGTTTTTCATATTGTGGTTAAAAATATAGTAGACAACCCATTTAAAATTTTGTTACTAATCAAACCTTTATGGCAGTGATGTTGGAAAATCTCTTCACAAATGAAAAGACTTTCTAACAACATAGATATGGTTTTACAGAAGGATGCTGAGAATATCATAAACTAAACATGTCATTAATGAGGAAGTTTTAACTAAAATAGAAACAAAAAGGATGCTTGTACTTTGAATCAGAAAGAGAGATAAAGTTTCTTGGGCATATAATATGGAAAGAAATATTGGAGAATTTTGACATGAAGTACATATATTGAAAGCAAGAGGGACAGAGGAAAGCAGTGAATGATCTTCCTAATGAGCCTTACTCAGAGCTATGAAAGTGAGAAAGTTGTCAATGACAATGATCACTCAAATCTTGAAGAGACATGGCACACAGAAGAAAAAGTATTTTCATTTTCACACAACAATAAATTCCAAATTTATTATTTGTAACTTTAAGAGTCATTAGCATTTCAAAGTGTTTTTCTTATTAGGTGAAGCATTGTCAGCCATTATTAATTCTTGATTAGTATCTCTTTTATCTTCATATATGTTACTTTTCATTGCAATTACTCAAACTGTCAAACTGTAACCTCTTTTCTTTATTTCTAATTTACTCACAGCATAGGACTCACAAGTTAAAACAAATCTTTGTTCAGACATTCGAACTATGCCTTTGTGTTGCTGAAGTTGTTATCATAATGTTTCAGACACTTTGTTCTCCAGCCATGTTCAGGTAAACAATTTGTAAATAAAGAGAATTTCTTTTTTGGCACTTTAGAAAATTATACAAGGTGTGATGGGTAAATTGTCACCATTTTATATCTTTAATTTCATGCATGCATCTTGTTTGTTTTAGATTTTGTTGACTGCACATGATAGTAGGGTCAGTTGGGCACTGTCTATGAGAAAAAGAGCACCATAACACAATTCACTCCATCAGAAATTTGAAAACAGCATGCTGTATTGCTTGGCATTCACGCCAGAATCTCCAATATGAACATTTCAGAGAGTTTGAGTATCAATCTGAGGACAGTGCAGAGAATTCTGAAAAAGTTGGATGATTTATCCAACAAACATCATGTTGTTTGGAGTGATCACTAGTGATGGAGATGTTATGACTCCGTTAATCTTCACACAGGACTTCAAACTCTACACAGAGGCCTACAGCAAGTGCCTTTTCAAGTTAGTGCTGCCCTGGGTCAAAAGGTGTGGCCTCTGGAAGTCCCTATATCTGGCAACGGGACTCTGCACCATACCGCACAAGCAGGAGAATGCATTCATGGCTGTCAGACAATTTCTGCGACTATATCACCCCTTACATCTGGCCATCTAACTCCCCAGACTGCAACCCCCTTGATTTTTATGGGTGGAGTGCAGTTGAGTGTGAGACCAACAAAACTCCTTGTAAGACCAGTGATAAACTGAAGGCAAGAATTATGACAGCATTCACCAACTTAAACAAGAAGACCATTCAAAAGAGTTGCAGACAATTATGAAGTCTGAAGGCTGTGGTTGAACCATTGATTTTACTGAATAAATTTACTCTTCAGTATTTCAAGATATTTTTGTGTAATTTTGGTAAATATATCTGTTAAAATGAGATGTTAGTGTTATTTACATTTTTGAGTAATTTATACAACAATTTAAGCATTACACCCTGTATAGCTTATTTATCTTTGTGAGTTAGCAATAATTTGATACAAAGAGGGCTGATACCAATCTCTTGAAAACTAATTACTTGATATCTGTACTTCTACAGATATATTTGCTGGATAGGTACCAATCTCTTGATAACATGTTACATATATATATCTACACTTACACAGATATAGAATAGAAATTTCAGTTAATTGGGCCAAAATAGAACAGTCTGGTTCAATTTGGTGACTGTTTTGATTATATCTAACAAAACAAGTTAGGCATTTTCAGTTTTAGAATGAATACATATCCAGCATGGAAAAAAATTTTCTGTTCAAAGTCTGAAAGAGTAAAATGTCATTAAACCCAGATTTACTAAATTTTTAAATAATCTTAAAACATTTTTCATTTTACAGATTTAATAATATATTAAACTGTTGTAATTCTGTTACCAGGTATATGCTGCTGTAGTCTCTAAGCAATTTAATGTGAACCAAATCAGCACATCTATCTAATAAAGATAATGGTTTGGTTTTATTATTTTGTATGTAATCATAGTTCATCTATAGGTTTCATTGCTTCCTGCATAGGAATAGCATTTTTGAAGATGGGTATAATTTTGTGCACACCAAATAGCACATATAATTTTTCCTATACTTTAAAAGCCTGCTGACAACAAATACACATCACTGTTTGACTCAGACTGACAAAACAAGATTGACCAACCTAACCCTTTGATCCCTGACCACCACTTTACTGGTGGTACAGAAAAATGACGTAATTCCCAGCTATCGGTTGAACAGTGGTAGAGAAAAGTAATCAGAGACAAAACGTGCAAGAAAAGAACTCTACACAGTGCAGTAAGTAATTGAAATGCTTGGTGATGTTTTATCAGCACTAGAGTATTATAATGATTACTCTGATAGTGAAGTGGAATTTGAATCGGATGATTTTGCTACTGATAGTATAATGCTTATATCTTTTGTAACTATTTTTATATTTACCGTGAAACATTACATACCAATTATTTGTGAATTTTGACTCAGAAGCTCAGGCAGAAGGGTTAAAATTGTTCAGGAATGCAAGGCTCAAAGGGTTAAAAGTTACTTTGGTTTATTCATACTGTTCCAATTAAACAATTTGGCAGCCCAAGTAAATGAAAGAAATTATTATAAAAATATATTTGTTTCTGTTTTTCAAGATTTGACTTAGAGAATACTACCAGTGACCAATCAAACAAAAATCTGATTGACACTCATTGGTCAGTTTATTAGGCGTAGACATTTCATACCAGTTTGAATCACTCTTTGACCTTAAGAACTGCCCCATTTCTTCTTAACATGTATTCAATCTAAAGGTTTCATTGTTTCCTGCTTAATAGCAACATAATTTGATGTGGTTAGGATTATAATTTTATGTATATCAAATAAAATATAATTGTACCTATACTTTAAAAGTCTGCAGACAGTTGACCCACAGCAAACATTGACTGACTCAAGCAAATTAGTGAGTGAATCTACAATGACCAACTTCATAAACCTTAATTCAACAGCTTTTTGCCCTAAATATATTAGGTGTTTTTAAAAAAAAAAGAAAAAAAAGAAATCAACAGTTTTTTTTTTTCACATTCTCCTTCTATGTGCTGTGACTTCTCATTTTATGTGGGTGATCATGGCTTTCCACAACTTCCTATCCCTTGTAAATCTTAGTAATGTTTGTGTTTTTGTCATCCCTCACACTCTCCATTACAACATATGACCTCTCGATCCCCGGCTACCTTCCCCTCCTTAGAAAAGACTCTCAAACCCACATGCATGGCCTTGGAGTTTACATCAAGGACCATCTCCCACTGGCTAGAGAGTTGTCTCTTGCATCTCCAGACCATTCGTACATGTGTCCCCGGCTATCTCTTCTCAATGCTGTATGCTACCTCTTCTTTCTTTATCGCTCTACCTATTCCAAAGACTGTGGTTTAATTGAATGCATTTCTGACAGCATTGACAAGGCTCTCTCTCTCCATCCATTTGATTGCATATTCGTTTTGGGTGATTTTAACGCCCATCATACCAAGTGGCTTAAAAACGCTACTACTGACCTTGCAGGCATTCGAACACTTAATTTTTCAATTTCTTAATCCTTTATGCAGATAGTTGACTTCCCCACATGTTTTCCCTACAACTAGGACAGTAAGGCTTCTCTTCTCAATCTATGTTTTCCCTCCATTCCTGAGTCCTGTAGCGCCATGCAGCTCTACCCTCTTGGCAACTCTGATCAGGCTGTAGTGTCTATCAACATCTCCTTCAACTCCACCCCCTGCAATGAACCTCCTATCACTAGAACCATGTTTTGCTATCAGTGAGCAGACTGGGACTTGTTTCGAGATTTCCTTTGCAACGTCCCCTGGGATGTTGTCTTTACGCTCCCCATTCAAGAATGTGCTTCTGAGGTCTCCTACTGGGTTAAAGCTGGAATCGAGGCTTTCATCCCCTCAAGGAAATATAAGGTCAAATTGTGCTCCTCCCCTTCATTCTCAGCAGCTTGCTCAGTTGCCATTGCCCATAGGAACCACTTCTTCCACCGATATTGTAGCAGCATGTTTGACTGCAATAGACATCTCTTTGTCTCTGCCTGTAATGAGTATAAGCGTGTCCTCAATGAAGCAAAGTCACTATTTGCTGCTCGAATGAAAGGACAAATTGCATTTTGCAAATTCGGCTCCAAGGATTATTGGCATCTCTGCAAGAGCTTACTTAACAATAGCAAACCCTCTATACCTCCTTTGTTCAACCAGTTTGAGGTTCTGACCTCTTCTGCTGACAAGGCTGAATGCTTTGCTTGGAAATTCTCATTCAGTTCAATGCTTGACTCTTCTGGTGTACCCACACCTGATTTCCCCCTTAAAACTGAGGCTCTATTGAGTGAGCTGCACATAACCCCATCATCGATATTGGGCATTTTCTCTAATTTAGACCCCCACAAGGCTAGTGGTGGAGATAGGATACCAACCATTCTCCTTAAGAAATGTGTGCTTGAACTGGCCCCTGCCCTCTCCAAATTATATAACTACTGCCTCAAGGAATCTTGTTTTCAAGACTGTTGGAAGTCCTCATCCATTGTTCATGTCTTTAAGAACTCTGGAGACCCTTCTGACCCTTCTAATTACCATTCTATTAGTTGCCTACCCTTCTTCGGCAAAGTCTTAAAGCTTTAATCAACGCTGAAGTGATCTGACAAGCAATATGGTATCCGCTTTGCTCGTTCTACAGCTGATGTGCTTACATCTATAACTGAAATTGTTTACTCAGCTCTTCATAATGGCAGAGAAGCTTGTGCCATGTTTCTAGATAACTCCAGAGCATTTGATAGGGTTTGGCATGCCAGTCTTCTTCGCAAACTTCAGGGTTATGGAATTTCAGGTCGATTGTTTGACTTAATACAATAACTGTGTATTGAAGGTTGTTCTCAACAGATTTTCCTCCACCTCCTATCTCACAAATGCAGGTGTTCCCCAAGGCTCCATCCTAGGCCCTACTGTATTCCTTATCTTCATCAACAATCTTATTCCCATAGATTCATAGATTCCCAAGTAGGCATCTATGCAGACGACACTACAATTTACTCCTATCTCAAAAACAAATCTAGTGTCATTGACAAAACTAACCTGGCTGTTCATCTCAAAAAGGACCACCAATCGGTTGTGAACTGGGGGCAGGAATTGGCTGGTTAACTTAAATGCTTCAAAAACAAAACTGCTCTCTATTACTCACCAAAGAAAACCATCCCTGTCCACCATTAGAATGTCTGATGCTCAACTTCTCGAGAGCTCCTCTTTGCGACTACTTGGCCTCACATTGACTGCTGATCTGAGATGGAACAAATACATTGAGTCAATAGCTTCATCCACCACAAGGAAAGTTGGCCCCTGTGCCACACCAGGAAATTTTTTGTTGTTGGAGTCAATCCTTCAAATCTACAAATCAACTATTTGCCCTTGCATGGAGTATTGCTGCTATATATGGTCTGGTGCCCCTTATTTCAACATTATAGCCAGCCACTTTATGACTTTATGCTGGGAAGACCCAATCATCGATGATATGGGTCTCAACAGGGTACCCTCTTTATGAATCTTGGGTAATCCATACAGACGGGGACAGATACAGCCAGACAAGATAAGACTGCCAGGTTTAATAAAATTAAACTTGCTACGGCTGGTAAATGTCCAGTCTATCTTCGTTTACCGTAGGTTGGGTAGGATTAGTGAGTCCTTCGCCAAGCAGATTTCATTTTGTTCCTGTGAGTGTTATTATGCACCCAATGTTCATGTTGTTTTTCAAACCAAGTCTGTCCGTTCATCTGTGTGTAAAGATGTTCTACCCCCCACTATATTAATTCTGTTATTTATGATTTTAAATGTAGTTGTGGACTTGACTACATAAGTAGAACGACACAGCATTTAGATGTTAGGATTAAACAGCACGTGCCTGCTAAAATACTCAACAAAATTTCAATGTGGCTAGACATCCGATTGCTTCAAGTCAGAATCAGAACTCAACCTATTTGGCATCAGTCAGAGACTCTACTCCTAAGCTATTGGTGCACGGCAGAGAAAGGGAATCTTTTAACATACTATACACATGATGTATATAAATGCTAAACCACCAACAAGAGTGCTCAGTTCTGGCGAAGAGTTATGCATTAAACAGGAGCAGCACCTGTTAAAAATTCCCTTTCTCCATTGTGCTCAATTGGTGAACGTCTTACATACATATATACATGGTGTAACAGCAGAATTGTCCAAATCATGTAATAGCATATTTATCCATCCCACAAAATGTTTAATATCTAAAAAAACAAATAAACCAATTGAGTTTCTTTTTTTGTGGTTTTCGGATAAGATGTTTAGCCATCTTGATACCATTTTTTGCAAAAATCAATGAAAAAAACCCTTTTAATTATTCAGCTAAAAATAGGGTAGGTTAAAATTGTTTTGTGTCAGACCCACTGTCAATTGAGCAATGGTGAGAGGAAAAAGGTCATTCAGGCCTTCAGTAATGGTACCAACAATCATACTCTGGCTTCCATCTTCAAAGTTCATTCAAGAGCCATCAAGAGAACGGTGAATAAGTTTACAAAAGAGGGAACAGTAGAGAGGAAAACTGGATCAGGAGGTGACAACAGGAAGAGGGATCATCATTTTGAATTGGAGATAAAGAGATCAATTAGAAAAGATCCAACTCATTCCATAAGATGTTTAACATGAAAGAGAGGTATTTCAGCTATGACAGTTCAAAGAGCAGTGAAAGAAAACTTGAAAAGGAAATCTCATAGGAAACCTGTGAAGCACCTTGTTATTCCAAGATAGAAAGTTAGAAAGTTAAATGGGACTTACTCTTCTGAGGAATGTTGTTGGTTAGAGGGCTCCCTGTGGAAATTATACTGAGTAAACCCTGTTTGATCCCTCCATGTTGGAATTTATGTTGAAAATAAATTTCAACTCTAATCTCTATCTTTCATCTCAGCTGTTGAATGAAGAGGCTAAAAGCACACATCTGATGTCATCAAGGCTATTAAATGGTTGCTTGAAGTGTGCAGCGACTGGAAATTGTTGTTGCTGACCCTGATGATTTTTTTATAGTTATTGAACCAAAGACGAAATTCTGTTCATGTTCTCCAATATAATTTTCTTTTTTCTATTTGTGGTAGAAAAAAAATGTATAAGATTTGAACTGTTCAGTGTCGATGGTTTGAATATTATGTGAGTGCCAGGAGATGTAAAACTCCTGTCAGTGATGATATGTCTATAGACTTGGCATCAGGGTTTATGGAAGGTCATATTTCCTTGGTGAATGATGATATTAAGAGTGTGTTTACATTGGGTGTGGTCAGACGCCTAGCGAGAAGTGGGTTTTTGCTGAATATTTTTCCAATTGTTTGGTCAAATCTTAAATATTGGAAATCTTTTGTTAAGATATGGGAAAGCTCATGTATGTTGTAATTAAAATAAAAAAAACATTGGAATTCTGGATAAACCAATGTTTATTCAAATGTTTTGTTAAATAGAGTAGACACATTGCACTAATTATATTTAAAATATTTTTCTTTGACATTAATTTCCAGATATTAGAATTGAAATTAAGAAAGAACTCTCTAGAGTCCATGGCAGTTTATTTAATATTTTAAACTTTCAACTGACTTTAGTCAAGAACTACATCTTGTGTCAACTTTGTACCTGAAGAGTAAATAAGATATATTAGTTATTTATATTTTTGAATATATTTAATATCTTGTGAAGTGATGTTAATTTTGAATTTAATTGTTTGTCATGGCATGTAAATGTGATGTTGTATAGATTCAAAGAAATTAATACATTTTATGTTGTTTTTCCCTAAATTATTAGTGATTTTCATCATTATTGGCTGTTTTAATTTAATATGAATAGCTTCTGAATTTTTATTAATAGTTTGATTTATTAAGTATTATAACATTATTAATAATGAACCGTCTTAATGTCATTTTTGTGTTTCTGTATCATGTGTTGTTGTAATCTCTTTAGTTGGAAATAAGGGAGATAAATGAGTCTTTGAAAGAGAGTATTGTATATCCTATATAAGTTGTTGCTTTTTATATTTTCATAGATAAAATCTCTAATAGGATGTGAATTTGTAAATAACATTAGTTATTTATAGAGGTTTTATTTTATTTATTTATTTCATTAAATTAGCAGTTTAACATTTTTTTCTAATAAATAATGTTTCTTGCTTTTTTTCTAATAATTAATGTTTTTTAAATTTTTTCTAATTAATAATGTGTTTTTTTTTCTAATAAATAATGTTTCTTCCTTTATGTATCTGGATTATATTTTTATAACTATTTCATCTTTTTTATAATTTGAGTGCATCTATTTACAATAGAATAAATTGTATTGCTCAGTATTTATAAGCCCAACCAATCTTTAAATAAAACTTTATTTGTCCATCAACAATATAATTTGGAAAACCATTATGGATGAGAGTTTATTTATTTAATTTTTACCTAATTCTTTCAAACTATTGTTTTAGTAAAATATATTAATTTGGCTCTATCTATTAAATATTTATAGCAACTATTTTATATTGATGTGGCCATTAACTTTTATCAGTAATTGAGAACAGAGCAAGACAACTCAACACTTCCATATGAACACCAAGACAAATCAGGACCAGAAAAAAAATTAATGCTTTTTATAACCAAATAAAAGTAATTTATTAAGGATTAAAAAAAATCAATTAGTGAATATTTTTCTTGAAATAAGGCATGTAAAAAAGCATTATGTAAAATATGAACCAGATTTTTGTTTTTAATTATTTTTAATAATAATAATTGATCATCTTTTAGAAAACATTATGAAAAGTTTCTTCTTCTGTAGTTAAATTTAGATAATTTTCATTTTCAGAGTATTTACATATGGAAACCTTTCCATTTTATTAATTCCAAGATTAGAGTATTTCATCTCTTCAGTGGAAAGATTAATCTCTCCTTCAGTGAGATTATGTAGCGGGCGGTCCAGTGGCCCCGTATCACGGAAAGGGGTGAACGAGGTCACAAGAGGCCCGCTAACATTTTTGAAGACGTTAAATCTGACCGTGAAACAATATGGACGACAGAACGAGGATATATATGATATATAGAGGTTTATTCTAAAAGGAAAAGGAAATGAAGATGGTTGGAAACGGTGGAGGTGCAGGAGTGCTTGATACTGCAGGAGTGAGCCGGAAACAGCAGGAGTGCTGGAAGCTGCAGGAGTGAGCCGGAAGCTGCAGGAGTGAGCTGGAAAACGGCAGGAGTGCTGGATACTGCTGGAGTGAGCCGGATGCTGCAGGAGTGAGCCGGAAGCTGCAGGAGTGAGCTGGAAAACGGCAGGAGTGCTGGATACTGCTGGAGTGAGCCGGATGCTGCAGGAGTGAGCCGGAAGCTGCAGGAGTGAGCTGAAGGCTGCAGGGGTGAGCCGGATGCTGCTGGAGTGAGCCGGATGCTGCAGGAGTGAGCTGAAGGCTGCAGGGGTGAGCCGGATGCTGCTGGAGGCTGCAGGAGTGAGCCGGATGCTGCTGGAGTGCTGGATACTGCAGAAGTTTTAGTGCAGGCATTGATGGTCAAGGTTGGCAGTTGCTAGGATCATCGTTGTTGGGGGTTGAAGCTGATGTGGGTTGTTGCCAGGATGATCGCTTGGTGGTTTTTGATGTTGAGTGATGCCAGGATGATCTTTGTTGGTTGTTGAAGCTGAGTCGTTGCCGGGGTGCCAACTTGACGTGTAGTTTGTGTTGCCAACTCGTTGTTTGTCATTGCCGGGGTGCCAACTTGTTGCAGCAGTTCGTGTTGCCAAAGTTGTTTGTCATTGCCGGGATGCCAACTTGACGTGTTGGGAAGGAAGAGAGAGAAAGAAAGTTCCCAACTATCGTCAAGTTGGCAGACAAAAGGAAATGGGAGCGTAACTTAATACACAGCCCGTAGATCGGTGCCCTTGGCCAATGATCGCCAAGGGGCCTGCGTAGACGACCGTTGCGGCCGGCGACAGCCTCCCCGAATCTAGGGAGAAATCACTGTCTTGTGACGCGGGGGACCAGCAAGAGAAATTGGCTAAGCTAACCGAAAAGTGTCTATAATAAAATGCTACGAGGTTAGCTAAAGATAACTAATGTCTAAAAATGACTAGATGTATATTACAACTAGGTTTGTAATATAGCCTAACTAAAAAGGGAATTTGCTAGTCCCTCTGATGTGTTAACAGTGTGTAAGGAGTATGAATGAGAGGTCAAGGTCGAAAAGACCTGTTCCTCTGCAGGTTCAAGGATAGAAGGAGGAGGTAACTCTGACAATTATATCAAAACTTTATAGTGTTAATATCATTGGAAGCTGCAAGATCATGCAGTTCAAATTGAATATATTTAGGCACCAAATGTTCATTTAAATCTTTTTTGTTAAAGAGAATAGAAAATTGTGCCTATTATATTTTAATCTATTTTTCTTTAATCAACAGATTAAATTCCATATATTAGGATAGGAAGCATGAAGGAACTGCCTTTGTCAGTTTATTTAATATTTGAAGTGTTCAATTCACTTCAGTCGTTGTTGAGAAGCAAGGTTCATTCTGCCAAAATCCTGTGATTACTTATACCTGAATTTTACATATAATATGTTATGTAATTGATCATTTCAAAAATAGTAAAGGTAATTGCACATCAGAAAAATAGTGAGATAATTGATTCTTCTGAAAAATAGGAAGATCAGTCATCATCTGAAAAATAGGTAGGTGATTGATAATTTAAAAAATAAGAAGGTAATTGCTCATCTTAAAAATAGGAAGGTCATTGATCATTTCAAAAATGGGACGGTGATTAATCATTTCAAAAATGGGACAGTGATTGATCATTTCAAAAATAGCAAGAAAATTAATCATCTGAAAAATAAGAAGATAACTGATCATCTGAAAAATAGGGACATATTTGATCATCTGAGAAACAGTAAATTAATTGATCATTTCAAAAATAGGAAAGGTAATTCATTGTCTACAATATACAGAGATAATTGATTCATCAGAAAACTAGGAAGAGGATTCATCATCTCAAAAATAGGATGGACATTGATCATTTGAAAAATAGGAAGATAATAGATCACCTGAAAAACAGAAAAGTCATTAATCATGTAAAAAATAGAAAAGGTAACTGATTATCTGAAAAAATAGAAAGACAATTGAGCATCTTGAAATAGAAAGATAACTGATTCATCCAAAAAATATGGAGATAATTGATCATCTGAAAAATAGGAAGATCATTCATCATCTGAGAAATAGGAAGGTGATTGATCATCTCAAACAAAAAGAAGGTAATTGCTCAGCTCAAAAATCAGGTCATTGATCATTACAAAAATTGGAATGTGATTTATCATTTCAAAAATAGGATCATTTGAAATATAGGAAGACAACTGATCATCTGAAAAATAGAAAGGTCATTAATCATTTCAAAAATGGAAAGGTAATTGCTTATCTAAAAAATAGGAATATAAATGATCATCTCGAAAATAGGAAGATAACTGATTTATTTGAAAATTAGGGAAATAAATGATCATCTGAAAAATAGGAAGGTGATTGATCATTTAAAAAACAGGAAAGTTAATTGATCATCTGGAAAATAGGAATGTAAGTGATTCATCTGAAAATTAGGAAAATAAATGATCATTTGAAAAATAGGAATATAATTGCTCATTTCAAAAGTAATAAGATAATTTATCAGCTCATATATACAAAGATAATTTAACATCTGAAAAAGTGTATTGTCAGTGCTTATCTCTAAAAGAGGAATATAATTGATCAGCTCAAAAATAGGAAGACAATCATTCATCTGAAAAATAGATGATTGATCATCTGATAAATATGAAGAAAATTGATCATTTGAAAAACAGAAAGACAATTGATGATCTTGAAAATAAGAAGGTCATTGATCATCTAAAAACACATTTATTGTTCATCTGAAAAATATGAAAATGATTGATCTGAAAATTCTATTTTAAATAATGTTCAAATTTCATCATTGTGCTTGTTCTTGATCTCCCCATAACGTTCTTTTTATTTAAAATTTTTATAATAAATCAATTTTTTATCTGCAGTGACTGTCCTGCCCAAAGTGACATCTTCTATGTCAAGCAAAAAGAAATAGGTAATTGTTTAAATATTGACTGACATTCATTCTGAATTTTTCTTGAGCCTCTTAAAAATAGATGACATCTGAGTAAATTTCAAAGATACTTTTAAGATTTATCTAACAGTGGGCTAAACATGATACTGTGAACTTTTACATCAAAACGATCAGGTAACACCCAAAATTGTCTTTTTCATTATGTAAGTCATCAGAGATAAATGATGACTTTCCTTTCATACAGTCTCCCAAATTCTGAGAATGTTCAAGATCGATTATTTTTTGTAGTAAGATTTGATATTCTCTCTTTAAATTGTCATTTTTTGATGAACACTTGTGATACTGTGAATTTAAGAGAAGCCATTTTTCCTGTTTTGTAATTAAATTTGTCAGCCATCATTTAGACAAATCAATTAACACTGAGAAGTAACGAGGTCAAATGAACAGAGTTAAGTGTCCAAAGTTATGAAATTCTTCATTTATCTGATTTTTGATGATTATTTAAATGATGCTAATATACAAAGTTGAAAAGTTTAAAGTTTTCAAGACAAAAATTAATCATAAAGAAAAATTTTTTCTAGTTGGTTTTAATTTATGCAATTTTTGTTCAGTTATAAATTAAATGATTTTAAACATTATATTTAATTGATGTAATTTATTCTGTTATCCATGACATTGCATACATTTAATTAATTACATATGACTTGATTATTTTGGCTGAGCTAAAGTGAACATATTTCTATGAAAATAACTTTTTCTAATCATAAGAACATTTATCATTATTTCTTTAGGAAATTGTTCACTTTTGAGAAAATATAAAATTTAAAGTTTAAGTGAATAAAGTAGCTCGAATGTTTTATTACTAAACACCAAAATATAAACATGAAAACTTGAGTCATGTTCTTAAATCACCTCATTAGATTGAGAGATAAATATCGATGCAATGCTTGATGCCAAACATGTTCAGAAATATCTATCAACTGTATACAACTACTCTCTAAGAGCAATGGCTAAGAAAGTCTATGAACAAGTGAAGCCCATGAATATTGTCAAAGACCATCTATTATGTAAAATATGAACCAGATTTTTGTTTTTAATTATTTTTAATAATAAAATTTAATAATAATAATTGATCATCTTTTAGAAAACATTATGAAAAGTTTCTTCTTCTGTAGTTAAATTTAGATAATTTTCATTTTCAGAGTATTTACATTTACAGATGGAAACCTTTCCATTTTATTAATTCCAAGATTAGAGTATTTCATCTCTTCAATGGAAAGATTAATCAGTGAGATTATATCAAAACTTTATAGTGTTAATATCATTGGCAGCTGCAAGATCATGCAGTTCAAATTGAATATATTTAGGCATCAAATATTCATTTAAATCTGTTTTTTTAAAAAATTGTGCCTATTATATTTTAATCTATTTTTCTTTAATCAACAGATTAAATTCTATATATTAGGATAAAAAGCATGTGGAAACCATTTATTTATTTAATATTTGAAGTGTTCAATTCACTTTAGTCATTGTTAAGAAGCAAGGTTCATTCTGCCAAAATCCTGTGATTACTTATACCTGAATTTTAAATGTGATGTGTTAGGTAATTGATTCACCTGAAAAATAGGAAAGTGATTGATCACTTCAAAAACAGGAAGGTGATCATTTCAAAATAGGAATATGATTGATCATTTCAAAAATAGTCTGTTTCTGAAAAGAAAAGAACTCCCAAATTTGTTGGTGACGGACTTAAACTTAACACAGAGGCCAAGAGGGTGGCTGCTGGAAGATGCTGTGTCTTACAATGGGACTCTGCATCCTGCCACACAAGGAGGAGAACCCTGTCATGGCTGTCACACAATTCTTGTAATCATATCACTACTTACATCTGGCCACCTAACTCTCCAGACTGCAACCCTCCCCCTTAATTATTATGTGTGGGGCACAGGTGAGAGAGAGAGACCAAAAAAAAACTCCTTACAACACCAAAGATGAACTGAAGGCAAGGATTATGGCAGCATTCATCAACTTAAACAAGGAGACTGTTTAGAAGAGTTGCAGGAGATTCTGAAGTCATCTGGAGGCCGTGGTTGAAGCCAATGGTGATTTTATTGAATTAATTTACTCTTTGGTATTTCAATATATTTTGTTATAATTTTGGTAAATATATCTGTTAAAATGAGATTTCAGTGTTATTTTTATTTTTGAGTAATTTATAAGACAATTTATCCATCGCACACAGTACTTTAAAAATTAATATTTGAGAAAGTAAAAATCATTTTCATAAAACACAGCATAATCTACATTTGGAAAATATGTTTTCCAATACAGTGATAGATGCCAGCTTCATTGAATCTTGACTGTTATTTTAACTAACCATGCAAAGTATTGCTGAATGTTTTTGATGTAAATAACAAATCAAATACATTAGAGTTACTAAAACTTTTCCACATCCACTTTACTGATATTGAAACTTACAAAGTATTTTATAGACCAGTGCTACTCAAAGTGGTGGTCTGCAGACTGGTGCCAGTGTGAGAACCATCAGCTTCTAGTATGTGGCCAGTGTCCAGGCCATGCTAAGGAATCATTTGAAGAATTGGTAGATGCCAGCCAAATGGTATACCGCCAGCACCAGGACTATCAGAATTTGTACTATTGTACCAAACTGACAAAAAAAAGCAGGCTCACCTTTCACATTAGTAAAGATTGAGGTTATAAAATTGTTGTTTTTGTGTTAATAAACTGCTTATATTTTATTACTTTTTATATGTTTTGATATTGAATTATTTTTTTCAAAATAAATGGAAGATAAAAAATAGTCAACTTTTATTATATTCATTAGATATATCATTTCTGGTATAAATTAATATTACCATGAAGTATTACTGGTACGTGACACATCGAGAAAAAAACCCCCAAAAAACTGCTGGTCCATCATATCAGATAGATTGAGAAGTACTGTTATAGATTACATTACTCTGTCTTCGCATGAAAAAATACTGGTGCCAAATTAATAGATTTTGCTTGTATTGGGTTGACCAAAATGTTAATTCAGTATATTAAGTAAATTTTCTATTATTGAATAAGCAGATTAGTGCTTCGTTGTATTGTAAGCTCTCCAGTCCCAGAGGTTAGAAAAGCTGGTACATGTAGCAAGCTGGAATGTTCTATTCTGACACTTGTGCAATGCCATTCTCTGAGTCCTGGTTGGTTGCTGGTTCTAGTGTGGATATTGTGATAAATAAATATCCATCATTCACCATTATGTTTGTTAATAAGCAAAGAAACTTTTTGACAAATACTCAAGTGATGGAAGACTCAATGCAAAATCTTTTTATTGATTTTTCATTTCACCACAAAAGCTACAACAGCAATTATAAGCTCTGTTGTTTACAGAATCTTAATAAAATACAGATTTCTAAAAGTTTAGAAATTTCTTGGTGATATTTATCAGAAATAGGTCAATTTTGTGTACCTTATTAAAATTTTGAAGTTAGGATCCAAAGTTAGTTTGGATGTAAAACTTGTAAAATTCAGGATATCCTTCCTTTATTAAACAAATGTTTTATTTCAATATAATGAGTCACAGGTGAAAGGTTTTAAAAGAGTAGTTAACTGTATACTCTATTGGTAACTAACTCTTAGCACCTCATACCACTGCACTTGACTTGTGTTTCCCTTCTATACAACCCAACTTTGCATGAAAAACATATACTACATATGTCATGTTAAACCAGCCATTTTAAAAGATTTTTTGCACTCTTTAGCAAAGGAGATTGATTTATAAAGTGTTTCCCTTAATGGCTGCATCCATTTTAGAGTCATCTGTGGGTTAGTAGGTTAGTGTCAAAGAACAAAATGACAAATTGACTAAGCATCGAAGCAAGAAAGTGTCAAATGGACAAATAGTTGAACTGACTAAATGACGAATGGACATAATGACAAAAGGACAAAATGTTGACTAAAGTAAAAACAAAAATAGTGTCATGATTTTAAAAAACTCAATTCAAATAATCAATTAAGCTATTCTAAACTTTTTATTGCTTATCGTTGTCATCATTTAATAAATAATAGCCTTAAAAGTGATTAAACCTTCATAATCATTGGTTAGCAATCTGATTCGGTTCAAAGGTCACTTATTATGTCCATTTGTTTACCAAATTAAATTGAGAGTGTTCTCAAATGTATTCTTTAGGGACTATAAATAGTTGCCTACTTCACAATTCAGTTTATTTACTAAATTCAGTTAGTCTCTTAAGGTTGAAACCTCATAATTCAGATCTATATTTTTCTATACCTTTCATAATTGTATGATGCAAATGGGAGGAAAGAAACTCTTCCATGAAGGTGACACATACATTGCTGACAAAGTGAGGAACAACTCTATTGGAAAAGCAAAATGTGGAGGATTTTTTTGTATTAGTTTATAATTTTGAAATAATCTTTTCATGGTCAGTAAAAGATATTCTATTGTAGGCACATTTCTGGCATTTCATCATTTAGTCAGTTCAGCTCTTTGTCCATTTGACACATTGTTTGTCATGTTTTCCTTTGACACTCTGCCTGCACATGCATCTGTTCATACCAGCAATCTCAGTAACATCAATACAGATGACTTACCTGTTTGAAACCACTCTCACTGGACCAACAGTGTTTGAAATGAGCATTAGGCAGAATTTACTAGCTTTGTTGGATCAGTATTTCTGTTGCTGTTAGATTATTTTTTACAACTCATTCCTGGTGAAATGTCTATCTTTTATTTATTCATATTTCTGAATTATAAACCATTGGATTTTGATCTATATTGTCAGCATGTATGACTTGATGTCGAACTAACATTAATAAATTATAAGAGAAATACCTTATTGGATGGTCCTGCGTAAGATGTTAAACTACGTCCAGCAGCAAGGCCTATGATCAGGAGGTTTTGAGGAGCGTAGAACCACCTCTTAATTGCTGGTGTTCCCAGGTCCACCCTGACCCAGAATGATAGCACCTGTTAGGATCCCAGCTATGGGAAAATAGTTAACTATTACCAGCAATACAAATTTGAAGGAAATATATTACCAGAAACAGATTTTTGACAAAGCAAAATATTACCAGCAATAAAAATTTTTGTCAGCATTAAATAACCCATTGAGTTTGATATGCCGTAAAACAAAATAAACCAAACCAATCTAAACCAAAGAATACATATTCTATTCATACAAATCTATCCTAAAAATGTTGTCGACATTAAATAACCCATTGAGGTTTATATGCTGTTAAACAAAATAAACCAAACCAATCTAAACCAAAGAATACATACTCTATTCATACGAATCTATCCTAAAAATGTTTGGCATTAAATAAACCACTGAGGTTGATATGCCGTAAAGCAAAATAAACCAAACCAAACCTTATTGGATGGTAAGAGTTAAGACAAATGTTTGTCAGATTATTCTTATATTTCTTTATTCTTTACCATTTACTACTCGAAAACATGGAAATTTCCTAAAATAAAAGAATTGTGCTTTGATGTCTGCATCTGAATACTAAAGGAACAAAAGTTTTTATTTCTTATTATTGATGACCTTATGACAGATCAAACTGTGACTGTGTAGATATCAGATGTGGGAAATTTATAGATACAAAACTCTCCTCAAAAGCCATCGAGAGCAGTGTCCATGAGGCCTGCCAGGTTTTTACTAAATTAATCATTCCAATTCATGGTCAGTGTGTCGTGTACTAAAATCTAATCAAGCAAAAAGCTACTGCAAGTAAGCATGAAATTGGGATGTGACTGGTGTTAGTTAAGGAATGGATTTTCAGACACAATTGGTTAAATTGTTTGCAGTGGCTCTCGTTAAAGAATAATCCCAAGGGTAAGATGAATGAATTAGTTGTTATTCAAGCCCATATTTGAGAATGGAGAACTTCAAATTCTGTTCAAATTCTCAGGAGGAAATGTCTGCCTCTAGTTTAGAGTTGTTATGGCAAATAAATGGATGGAATTTATTGAATATGCAAGATAAAGGCAATTTAATTGAAGCTGCATATCTTTCTATTCCTGACATGGCTGACAGATTTAAACATTGGATCTTGAAAATTCATGAGTAAATATACTGTAATATTTTAGAATGAACCATTGTCATTGTCTTGTATCATTTTCGGACTGGTGTTCACATCCATTCTCCTTTTATGTTAATAATCAAGAGGAAAAATGAAAATATGAGTTTGTAGAAGACATTGGCAGAAATAAATATTTATTTTTCAGTTGAGTCTTCTCTCTTGTCAAACCCAATGCTTTTCTATTAATCATATGCATGAAATTTTATTGTGAAAATTTCATCTCAAAATTCAGTTAACAGCCATGTCAAATTTTGGGTATACTGATCAATATTTGTATTTCAGCTTACCACACACACACACACACACACACACACACACACACACACACACACACAAGATGTGTGTGTGTGTGCCTTATAAATCTTTATATATTTACACACATATATCACATATGCATTTGTACGTGTGTGTGTGTGTGTATATATATATATATATATATATATATAATGAAATGGACAAAGTCCGACAATTGTTTTAAGACATTTTTTTTATGTTTATACATTTTTTTATCGATACAAATATTTAAGTAAATGCTCTGTTTATAATAAACAGTATTAACAACATTTACCAGCGTGAATGTCCGAGAAATATGATAATAAACATTATAATAATATTATAAACAAAGCATTTACTTAAATATTTGTATCTATAAAAGGAACGTATAAGCATAAAAAAAATGTCTTAAAATAATTGTCAGACTTTGTTCATTTCATAATGTGTGATGTTATTTGTTTACATTTGAATACGCATCAAGCAGATATGAATGTTTGAGAGAAAATCATGGAGAATTGTAGTTTAAAAACAGTAAAATCGACCTTGCTAACCAAAACGCACCTCTGTGGCTAAATCAGTAAAGCACGTCAGGCTATATGACGGTTAAATATTTGTATCTATAAAAAGAACGTATAAACAAAAAAATGTCTTAAAATATATATATATATATATATATATATATATATATATAATACAACTGAAAGAAAGAAGAAAAAATTAAAATAACACTCAGAAATGAGGGCTAATTAAAAAGAAAATGATGAAAAAAAGGCAAATAACCACAAAATTCTATATGCACATACACTTAGAAAAGTGTATGGCAGCACACGTACAATGGTTTTAAGTTAAATTTGTTTTTCTTCACTCTTTTAAAAGGTTCTGGAAAAGTTTTAAAACATGAGAAGATGTCAGTACAGTTCCTGTATTTACTATTTCTCTCAATTGTAATTGATACTCAGTGGTATTATCTCATCATTTTTCAATGATACTCCTCCATGGTTTTTTGAACAGGAGTAGAGGTTTATCCCTTGTTTCCAATTTTTCTAAAGATTTTTCATTCTCTTTCACTCTCAGTAGCATCTTGCCTCTTAGTGACAATGATAAATAAAGGAAAAAGGTGTGACAATTTCCAAGATTGAAAACAAAATGTCTGGAATTTTGGTTCTTGGAATTTAACAATGTGATATGCAAATGACTGTTCCATCCAAGAGTGTGTTTTGGTGCTTACCAAAACACACTCTTGGATGGAACAGTCATTTGCATATCACATCGTTAAATATTTGAGATTAACATCTTTAATAAAATATTGCAATAACAACCCTGAATATGAATGCTGGCCATTATTTTAAGAAGTGGGTACAAATGAAAAGATTGATAACTTTTTCCATTTCACTATTACACTATTCAGACTATTGTCCTCATCTTTGTCACCATATGTATTACAATGTTTCGGCTGTTGTATGCTCCAGCCTTCTTCAGGTGGTTGGAATGTCGAACTGAACCCTTTATTTCACTCACTGGGGTAGACTGTTCTAGTTCCATGTGCCATGTTTAATGGATGTCAGTTATTAATTATCTCCTGTTAATTCCCCTCTCCAAGCTCTCCGCTGCCTTAACCGGGTATTGAACTCACACTCTTTGGGTCCTGTCACTGGATCCACTGTGCTATGTGTTCTTGAGGACATCTGTGTATGAATTTTTGGGTATTATAAACCTGATGTCTCAGCAACCATATTTCCATTTCACTGAAACAGACATTAAACATTTCTATCTTGCTTGATTTCTTTTATTCATTTTCTCACTGAAACCAAGTAGTGTTTTTCTCCACTTTCCACATGATCAAAACAAAATAGTCAATTATTTATGAGATATTGGCAGGATGTAATGGTCGTGCTAACTAACAAAGAGAGGGCTAAGCAAAATTATAATAGGATAATAAAAGAGAATTGGCAGGAACATTTATCATTGTCTGGAATTTCTAACCGAGAAAGAAATTCAAGCAAATAGCTGAGCAGTACTGAATAAAAAAATTGACAAGACATGGTCACTAGAATGAGAACAATTTACCTCTGTAGATTAAAGAAGGGAATTAGTTGAAAATTTCCTGAAGATTACCTAGATTGACAATCACCTGATGAAGGCTGGAGGCCAAAACAGTTGAAATGTTGTGAATATAATAAGAAACATGAGGACAATAGTAAAGCAAATATTGTCAATAAAAAAGAACTCTAAGCATAATTATTTTCATTTTTTTTTTTCAAATGCATAAATATTTTACACATCTATAATTTAAACATTTTTTTTTTCATTTCTTTGCATTTTCTAGTCTGTGAACATCACCTGCTAGTTTCCACACTAGGCCATCCAACTGAATTTAAATGCATAAGCAATTCTAAGCATTTTATTATTATTACTTTTTTGATTTGAGTACAAAGAATGCAAAATCAGAAAAATCTTCCAAGATTTGAACTCACACCTTCACAGGTTAAGAGTCAGTTATTATATGACTAATTTTGTGACACTATTTTTTACTCGATTCAAGGCTCAAGATCCACTTAAGGTGGAGGGTTACTGAATATGCTTGTTTTATGGATGTAAGAGGGGAAAATAAGAAATGAAAATTACGAGGATGGATAGGATAGATAATGGGTGACCTTAGACAAAGCAGTTAAGATTGTAGTGATCAGGCATCATCTTCTCTGGAATCTGTTCCACAAAGTGCTAGATGCAACCCTATATTCTATTCTAATTGTTTATTTTCTCACACTTCTCATGTGTAGAATTCCCTACCAATTTCTTGCTTTCCTGTCATCTTCAAACTTTAAAATTTTTTAATTTCAGCATTAATTGTCATCTTCTGTCTTCCTGAATCCTGTTTCTTTATTGTCCTTTTTCTCATTTCTCATCATTCTCTTTTGTTCCCTGTAACCTTCTGCATCCTAGTGGCATTATTGCCTTGCTTGGAGTGAAATGATTCCAAAAAAAGAAAAAAAAGAAAGAAGAGTGAGAGTGTACTGTCAGATTTGGTAATGTATACGGTTCATACTAGGGGAGATAATTTGTCTTAATTAATCCTTGTACTGCTGCTTCTACCAATTTAACTAAGACCTGGATTTCACTGCCTGACTCAATGATTGAACCCACAACAATTGAAGACACTTGTAATAACTCTTATGATTGAAAAAGAAAATATTTGCAAGAAAAAGGGTGGAAAATGTTTAAAAAAATTACCCCTTCCCTGCCAATTATTTTGGGAAAAACATTTCATTTTCAGATGAATTTTTTTATTTGTTTTTAATATACAAATTAAAAAACTGAAGCACCTTGAAGTACCTGAACAGTAGCTAACACCTCTACCAGACATATGAGTTGACAATATGAGTTTTCAAACTCGGAAGGTCATAAGAAGAATAAAGATCACCTAAAAAACTGAGGCACCTTGAGGTACCCAAGTGGTGGCTCATACCTCTACTAGATGGTATGAGTTGACAATTGGACTTATTTCAAACTCAGAAGGGCATAAAAAGAATCATGGTTGATGTATAAACACATCTGTATCTAGTTTCTGAACATTATGTTTTGGACGTGCTTATTTGTTCATGTCTGGAATAAAGACATTCGGTAAAAATGTATATGCACATCAATGCCGGGGAAGGGTTTAAAAGAAGGGAAAAGTAAAAGAAGAGAAAGAATGTCCTGTTTATCACTTTGGGAGGAGTCATAAACATTTCAAATATTGTGCAGACAGTTGAAACCCTTTATTGTTACTTGCTGTTTTAAACAAAACATTTTCACTGATCCACTCTTCTCAAAAATGAAAACAAACCAAAAAATATTACCTCATCTACCCGACCACTGTGATTTGAAGCACCTGATCTCTTGCCATCCTTTTGTTTTTTGTCCCTTGAAAAAAAAGAGATTTCCATCCGTTTTTATCTCACTTTCATGAATGGGTGGTTGGAATCTAAACCAGCTCCCCCACTAGCTTTTTTGCTGATGAGGGGAGGTGGCATATCACACCACAGGATGAAGAGAAAGACTTGTTAAAGGGTGAGCAAGCTTCTTATAGAAGCCAATGGTCAACATGTATGTGTGTGTGTTTTTATTATGCTAATATGGATAGGATGGAGATTGACGCCTTGAATGGTAATGTTTCTAGAGTTGATTTTGTGATAAAGACACTCAGTGTACTTCAATTACTGTGTCTGAGTTTGGCGTCAGATAGAGCATCTGGCCTTCTAAAACGTTGCCTCAAATTATCTCAAAGTCTCAGTATGTTGGCAGGCATATTTCAAGGGGTAAACTGAGATTCTCTGTCAGAATCCACTTTGCTTTGTGCAAGATTAATCCCAGTCCTGTCACAACAATTTTATCCAAACAGTTTCCTCTCCTGCACTTCTCACTTCTCACAGAACTCTCTTCTGGCTTCCTGCTTACCAGTCAACTTTGATCTCCAAAAATTTAAATGCAATGACAATCATTATCTCATGTTTTCTTAATTCCTCTTCTCGTATTCTCTCTCTCTTTAATAGTATTTTTTTTCTCTGTTTATATTTCTGAGAGGAGGTATTGTAATTAGTTACACTATTTACATTGTTTGGACTGTTGTCCTCAGCCTTGCTGCCATATTCACTTTTATCCAATGGATAAAACCATTGGTTGAATCCAGTGACTTGACCCAAAGAGTTGTGAGTTCAATACCTGGCTGTAGCTGAGGTGAACAAAAACTTGTAGACTTGAGTTAATAAAAGGGAATATTAACTGATACTGAGATATCTGGAAGAGGCATGTCATGTAGAACTAGAACAATCTACCCTAGTGGAGCAAATAAAGGGTGTGGTTTGAAATTCCACTGACCTGAAGTAGGCTGGAGTATACAATGGATGAAATGTTTTGAATATGGCAAGAAAGATGAGGACAACAGTCTAAACAATGTAAATAGAGTAAATTTTTCTTTTTTCTTGTATCCTCTCAGAGTAGCTCCTTGGGTCTTATTGTCTTGACTTCACTGGGATGAAATGATTAAAAAAAATACTCTGTTATGAGGATGTTGATGAGAGCTGAAGAATATTTACATTATTCACATTATTCAGACTGTTATTCTCATCTTCATTGCCATTTTCAGAATGTTTCGGCCATTGTACACTTTGGCCTTCTTCAGTTGATTGCAATTTCAAAGTGAACCCATTACTGGAGTACAGAGTTCTAGTTCCACATGCCATGCCACTTCCGAATGTCTCGGTTATTTCCCTTTAATTATTCAAGTTTTTTGGTACATACAGAGATGTTCTCAAGGACATATAGCCCATTGGATAAAGACGTTCATTCGATCCAGTAATTAGACCCTAAGAGATGTGAGTTCAATACCAGACTACAGCAGTGGTAAACCAAAAAGACTTGGAGATTTGAGTTAAAGGGTAATAACTGAAACATCCAGAAGAGGCATGGCATGTTGAATTAGAACAATCTACCCTGGTGGACAAAGTAAAGGGTTATGTTTGAAATTCCAATCACCTGAAGAAGGCTAGAGTATACAACAGCTGAACCATTGTGAATTTGGCCATGAAGAAGAGGATAGCAATCCAAATAATGTAAATAATCATAATACCTCATCTCAGAGACAGAGCTGAAGGATAGATCAGGCAACTCAATGTGTTTACAATATGAAGTGTTCAAAGAATAATGCAGAAGCAATATTTGGAAGGGAAAGAAATGGGGGAACATTTCCTTTTCTTTAATCAAAGGTCTTTTGATTGCTGGCTGTAAATATTTTGCAAAGTCATCATCTTGAAATTCTACAAGGAATCAACATGGTGAAAACACATGTATACTGGTAAAAAAAAATAAAACCATGTGTAATTTTCATTCATGAAGTTGTTGAAATCAATATCCTGGACATCATAAAAGAATCAGAAGTTTATATTAAGTGGTGAAAAAAAATCCATGAAAATCTGGCTCATGGTCTATCGGTAAAAATCAAACGATGTCATAATGGAATGTGATCAATAAATGAATTGATTCAATCTCACTACCATTATTTTCATTGGATGCATTCTCATACAAGAGGCTTCCAGATTTGTATTTGAAAATAAATAGAAATGTTAACAGAAGAATTAATCAGACTTTTTGTTTACCTACACAGATTTCATTTTAAATTCTCTTCTGTTAAAATATCACTATATTGAACAGACTTTATGAATTTCATTTAAAATGCTGATCAATTTATTGAAATATCACTATATACTATATACAGGGTATCTCCAATAAACTGACATCATTTAAAATGGGAATATCTGATTAACTTCATATCCCAGGCAAACAAAATTAAATAGGCTTCATTAAAATTTAAACAAAATATTCAAAGGGATGTAGATTTTATAACCAATTTCACAAAGCTTCACAAATGTTGAATATGTGCACCACCCATGACATGACACATGTCAAGTCGATAGTCCAGCTCCTACCAAACACCCTGTAGCATGTCTTGTGTAACATTCTCCAGCATCTCTGTGATTCTCTGCTTAAGTTCCTCTAGGTTTGTAGGAAGAGGTGGGAATATAGACCTGTCCTTTCACATAGCCCCATAGAAAAAAATCAGGTGCCAAGCAAATGGAATGTTTTTTTTTTTTTTTTAAGCGTTCAACCCCAAGCAAGGTGGGAAGCCACTAGCACACAAAGGGTTTCAGAGTAGTAGCGAGAATTAAGAGGAGTGATAGAGGGAAGGATGAAGAGACGGTTAGAGGATAGATCAGGGCATCTGGAGATGTCGATTGACATTACATTTGAATAGTTGGAGATTATAGCTATCAGGAAAACAAGAAATGAGGAGGGAGTTCCACAGGCGAGAAGTGCGAGGCATGAAGCTATTAGAGTAGAAGAGACAGCTACATTGAACAGTTTTGACAGTGAAAGGGTGAGAGTGAGATGTCAGCCTAGCTGAACGCTTAGATTCATGAAGTTTGGGAACCAGTGAAAGCAGCTCATCGGTGCAGTTACCATGAAAGTATTTGTAAAAAAGACAGAGGGAGGCAACGGCACATCTGTGAGAGAGCAGCTGCAGATGAGATGCCAGATCATGGCCAATTACATTGCATATCTGTCTTTGGATTTTACCAAGGACCTTGAGACAATTAGAAGGCGCTCTGGACCATATATGGCAGCAATACTCCATGCAAGGGCGGTGTTAGTCATTTCAACAGTACATTGTCATTATTACTGTCTTGCCTGATCTAGCTTCTTGGTAGATTCTGATTGAGATAAGTCCACAAAGTCAACTTAGTTTTTATACATTTTGTTAAAATTTGAGATCATTTGAGCATTGAATTGGCTATGTTATTATGATGTCATTTTTTTTGGACACCCTGTATATCATTATATCTGTGAGAAAAAGAGCATCATGATGCAATTCACTTGACCATAACTGTCCTGAGTATGATGATAAACTACATCTGCATCCTGGGTAAGATGATAAACTACATCCAACAGCAAGGCCTCTGATCAGGAGGTTTGGAAGAGCATAGAACCACCACTTTATTGCTGGTGTTCCCAGAACCACTCTGAGCCATGGTGTTAGCACCTGTAAGGGTCCCAACTATGGACAAATAGTTAACCCCAAAACTGGGTTTAAATCCCTTCAATACATTTTTTGATGAAAAATTATTACCAGCAATACATTTTTGTAAATAATTATGACCAACCATACATTATTATCAGCAGTACATTTTTGAAGAAAAAAATATTACCAGCAATATATTTTTGTAAAAAAATATTACCAGTAATGAATTTTTGTCAAAAAAACAAAACAAAAACCCCCACCAAATATACATTTTTGAATGAAATATATTACCAGTAATAAAAATTGTGGGCATTAAATAATCTATTGAGGTTGATATGCTGTAAAACAAAACAAACCAAACTTGACCAGAAATTTGGAAACAGCATTCTGTACTGCTTGGTATTTGCACCAGAAGCTTGAATATGAACATTTCAGAGTGTTTGGGTGTCAATCTGTTGACAGTGCAGAGAATTCAGAAAGAGTTAAATGAGTCTAATGTTGATTACAAAGGAACTGTAGCTCAGAAAACTCACTCTGATCATTCTAATAGGAAAAATACTCCCAAATTTGTTGGTGAGATCCAGGCCATAATTGAAAACAATCCCTTCAATTCAATCAGGTCCATAGCCAGGGAGGTAGTTCTGCCCTGGGTCAAGAGTGGGGCTGCTGGAAGACCCTATGTATGGCAATAGGACTCTGCACTATGCCACACAAGCAAGAGGACCCAGCCATGGCTATCAGACAATGTCTGGGACCATATCACTCCTTACATCTGGCCACCTAACTCAACAGACTCCACCCCCCCTTGAATATTATGTGTAGGCTGCAGTTGAGAGAGAGAGAGAGAGCGCAACAAACTTCTTGTAACACCAAAAATGAACTGAAGGCAAGGATTATGGCAGCATTTACTAACTTAGACAAGGAGATCATTCAGAAGAGTTGCAAAAGATTCCAAAGTTGTCTGAAGCCAATGACAGTTTTATTGAATAAATTTACTCTTTAATATTTCAATATATTTTTGTGTCATTTTGGTAAATATATCTGTTAAAATGAGATGTAAGTGATATTTTCATTTTTATGCCATTTAGATGACAATTTATTCATCGCACATTATATATCATTAATATCACTATATATTAATATGAAATATCACTATATTGAACGGACTGTTTATGAATTTCATTTAAGATGTTGACCAACTTATTGCCTTTGTTAAAAAGATACAGAATGGAAAAAATGTAAAAAAATTGAGTGAACAGATTAGGAAATTATTTGCTTTCAGCCATTTTTTACTAATTTCAAGTCTAAAATTGTCTAACCACTTGACCATTATTCCTGACAAATCAGTTGTTATTTGAAGTCATGCATAGGTAAATCTATTATGCGTAATTTCAGCTGATCAGATCCATATTTATAGCCAAAGGAAGGAAAATTGTGGAAATAGTAATATGATCTTAGACTTATGTATTAGATTATTCATAAGATTATTGCCAAGACTACTTCTCTTTGTAGGTGAAGCATCAAATCTGGTGGCTTTTGAGTGTTTGAAGAAAATAGAAAATAATTCTCTTGTTAAATTTGATCTGTAAATGTTGGTTCCTGTATCTGAATTGGTAGAGCAGCTATCATGGTAAGATAGACATTCTGAAGAAACAGTTATGAGTTTGAATTTCATTAAGAGCTTAGTCTTTCATTCTGATCCACACACTGTATTCATGGCCCTTGAATGACAATCTGAGTAGTAGTAAAAAAAAAAAAAAAATGAAGAAAAATACCAGCAATAATACTGCATTTTATGTTTCCTCATAGTAAATTGCTAATTTCTATGTCTTGTTCAGTATCTTGAGGATACAAAGGATAGTCACAAAGTGAGGAAGGAAACCTCCAACATTTCTGCAGCCTCCAAAACTCATTTGTTATACATAAAAAGAACTTTTAATAATAATAATAAAAATTAATTGACTATTAATATTATTGATTGATTATTAATATTAATGATATTAATACAAAAGGATATTAATAAAATTGAGAGATTATATCAAAATGAATAATTTATCCAATGTAGCATGCATTCTTTTCATTTACATACACAACACAACCGAGAAAATAACACAAAAGTCTTAATTCCTTATTTCCTTGGACATCTTGAAGTTATTGATGTTAGTGTAGGAAGTGTTGTTATTGGCCTGCCCCCAACACATTGTTGTTTAGTAATTTTTACTCTTGGCTGGCACAGGGCCATAACTTCTCAGACCAGAAATTAGCAAAATTAATTTTGTAGCAATTCTGCTTTTTCTTGGCTTTGTAGCTGGGATCAGTGTCCTGGGTCCACAAATGTCCTCTCTCTCACGCACTCACACACACACACACACACACATATATATATATATATATATATATATATATATATATATATATATATATATATATAAGACAGTCTTTTCATTATCCAATGCAATCTTCAAGTCATAACATTGCATTCAAGTGGGAAACAGATTGTTGCCACTGGATGTTGACTTCAATGTCCACACTTATATTTACATACACTCTGTCCCTGACATTAAACACTTTAACCCATGAATATACTGTACCATAAAACTATATTTTCATGATATATATATATAAAATTTCAGATCTGCTCTATCTGTAAAAGGATAATGTGAATAAAGAGTAAAGGAAAACTTATCTGATTCATTTCCTCCTTTGCATTTCATTTGACTTGATAAAGTTCCTCATAGGATGAAACATGTTGGCTAAGATAAATTTTCCATTTGTCTTTATTCACATATGTGCACATGCACACACACACACACACACACACACACACACACACACACACATATATATATATATATATAATATATGTTTGGACAGAAATTTTTTCAAACATGTTTCATTAAAAATGACAGGCAAGGAAAATTTGATTAATTTTTTATTGAGATTTTCTGATGTGTGTGAGTATTATATATATATATTTATATATATAGTGGCCTCTCACATTGTATTCAACATATGAGGGTCAAGCAGCTCAGTTTCTAGGAACTGACAGCCAGATACTAGTACATATGATTTGATTATAGTGGTAAAGGCTTTGTGCAGAAATAACCACAATTTTCGAAAGGCCAAATACAGAGACCTGGTGCACAAGGGTATTAGCACAAAAGTGTAAGTAATGGATTCGACTGGAATATATATATATATATATATATATATATATATATATATATATGACAGAGAAAAGGGTAGTTAAAAAAATTAACATAATATAATAATTGTCTATTATGAATCCATAATGTTGGCATTTCACAAAATCCTAACTAGTTCAGGAATTTTTTCAGATTAGTTGACATTAATTTTAAATATAATAATTTTGAATAATTTTATTGCAAAGCTCCAGCTAATATTTTCTGATCTTCTTCAGGGTTTATACTGTATTTTGCTATTCTTATGCCTTACTCAGTTGTTGTTTTGTGCTCCCTTAAAAAGAAAATTCAGCTTGGCAAAGACTCTTGTGAAATTTCATATTTAGATCTTTGAATTGTGTTACATGGAAATACCAATTCTCATTTGATCACTGAAGTTAAGCAATATTGAGCTAGGTCATTACTCAGATGGGTGATCACTTGGGAATATGCTTTAAGCTATGTGATATACCTACCTAGCAAGCTGTGGTGATGATACTTAGGACCATTGCTAAATCTTGACAAAAACAATATAAAACTCACTATTTTTTTAGCCATAATGTTGAATGTGTTAAAAAAAAATTCAACTTTTTAAGAAAAATCTCAAGTTGATATTAAAAATTGCTGTAAAACATTGTTGATCTACTTCAGATGGAATGATCTAATATGACATGTCTCTAGTTCGTATTTAGATACATTGTATTTATTTTCAATTTTTCTACTTCAATTGTTCACTGGTATTGCATATGATCCATTATTGTACATTAGCTTATAATAAAATTTATATTTTATATGAATATTACCTTATGAGAATTGAGATGTAGTGAAATGGGTGGTGGACCCTCTATCATAGATTCAGTGGGGGGTCCACAAGATCCTAGCACCAGTGTTACTTATACTAACATCTTGGGTTATGTGGAGGTGCTTCTGGACTGATAGGTTGCAAAACCGACCTGGAGTTGGGTTAGAGGAATTTTAACCTGAAGAATTTATAATTGATATTCATGAGATTATCTTTGTTTCTTTATTATGAAACATTTTGCAAGCAGTATTCATTTTTGAGTCCTGTTTCTTTCATCTTAGTTTTTGGTGTTTTTCATTGCAACAACTTAGACCTTCTGTAGGCACTGGAAATAAAGAACAAGTTGATGGTCTAGAGTCGTTGCATTGAAAAGTAACTAGAACTAATGTCATTGGCAATATTTTATGATGGTCACACCTACTTCCAAACTACATTTACCGTTTCTGAAGGAAATCATATTGCTTTTGCTCATGGGAAGAGTTTTTTTTCCTCAGTTGTCTAGATCAAGGTAAAAGCCAAATAGCTACTGGCTGTGTTGTTTATGGCACTGCAGTAGCAATTTTCAAGCATCCAATTTTCAGAAGTTAACAAATTTGTACAACCATTTACATTT
>CAHIKZ030003567.1:1000000-1047500 GCA_903632075.3 Acanthosepion pharaonis | reverse complement strand
AGGTGGAGCCTGTTAAGGAAAAGTAAGAACTATGCAGGAGGAAGAGAAATTTTGCTAATTTTGCCAGGAGGAAAATTTGGCTATCTTGGTTTTTCTGAATCTCAACTTGCTATTTAATAAGAGAGCAGGAATAATGACAGCAAGCTTGCATGCAAAAAATATTTAATAGTTAATAAAGAACCCAGATTCACACTCATATCCAGGTCAAAAGAAAAACAAATGAAAAAAAAAACAAACTACAATTTCTCCATATTTAAGGCATAAACTGCAAGTGACACACAATAAACACTCAATCTGGCTTGACAATCCTTCATTTTTGAAGGTGAAACTTGAGTTGCTCCATTTTATATTTTACTCTATAAATTTATCTTCTATGTGCAGCATACCTTCAGTTGCCATTTTCTTGAAAACTTTTTTGTTTGCTCACATCAGCTAATGGTATTTTTGGCATCCTTCTGTAGAATCACATTTCTGTTGCTTGAAGTCTCCTCTTCATCTGTGAGGAGAATGTCCAGCATTCACTGCCATATAGAAGGACTGGCATTGTGTGACAATTCAGTACTCTTTTCTTTGTTTCTAATGAAATTTTTCTCTTCCATAATACTCTTAACTTTTGGAATGCACCTTTGGCTATCCTAATGCACCTCTGGATTTCAAAGTCAACCTTTTCCATCTTCTGTTAAAATGCTTCCCAGATATTTAAATTGTTGTAGTTGTTTGATTTTAGTATCTTCAATTTGTGATTTGCATGTTGGGCTCTTCCTTTTTGCTGGCAACTACGCATTCTGTCTTCTTGAAATTGATGATTAGTCTTTTCTTCTTGCTTTCCTTCAATTTTTTGTAGTAATTTTTGTATTTTCTTTTCCATGTCTGCTATCAACACTTTGTCATCTGCGTATCTTATGTTGTTAAGATTGTGCCCACCAATAATGAATCCTGGTAGGTCTTCTAATTCTCTCAGAATGGAGCCTCACTGTAAAGGTTGAATAAATCTGGTGAGAAGACACATCCTTGTCTTACACAACTTTCTATTTTTGTTAATTTTAATTTTAATTTTTTACTATATTGTTGAAGAGTAGCTAGCACCCCTTCAGCACTCTACCAAATGGCCTGGCTTATAGTCTTAAATAGTCTACAATTAAAGACTTCAACAGTTGATTAATAAGTTGATATTAAGCTGATTAATATTTGGACTGATCTTACTTCATTTAGCTATGCAACATTTGACCCTCCTCTATTCCTTGTAAGTTGTCTTGTTAATTGTTTTAACTTATCATTCTGTGTTTTTTGTATGTATCTGTTAGCACCGGATATTGGCGCTGAATAAATATATTAAGCACTTATTGTTCTCTGTGTATCATTCACCTCAATGATACAACATATATGTGTGTGTGATGAGATAAAAAATAAATAGGAAATGTTTATCAATCAAACATGTTTCACTTTTATTAAAGCTTCATCAGAGAATGAGATATGGAGAAAAACAAGAAAGACATTTTGTTATTTTTGCTTTCATGTAGTTTGATTTTCGTTGGTTAATCATATTTCATGTGCATTCAACTTGATAAACAAATGTTAGTATAATTTATGGCATTCTAAATTCAAGGTGAGACAAGCCATCCATTCCAAGTTGTGTGCATGTATGCATTATATTAAATTTTATAAACTTCTCTCTTTTCGCAATAAAATTGTTATTGACCAACAGATATTGGTAAAATTTTCATATGTAATATATTTTAGTTTATATTATTGTTTTTCATTAGAAATATTTATATGTTAGTGTTGGATTGAAAGTTGATGATTGTATCAAGATAAATACAGAGAATTATTTCAGGTTCTTGGACAAGATATCTTTGAGTAGTTTTCTGACATTACAACCAAAAAAATTTAAACGAAAGCATATATTCTTGTAAGACAAAGCTCCTTCACATTTTTCAAAGCTGAGTATTGTTCATCTTGCGAAAAAAATGGTCCTTAGAGACATCCAATTAATAGAATTATTTCCAGATATTAATCCAATAGAAAACTGTAATCCATCACTCAAAAACATATAGATAGGAAGGGAAAAATATTCAAGTGAAGATCTCTTAAGTAATATTAAAACAATAGAAAGATTGATTAAGGTTATAGAACATTAAGGAGTTCGTATTAACATATATAAAATGATAAAATAATTTTTCAGGTATATGGGATATAGTATCAGATATATGTTCTGTTATTGTGTAAAAACAGCCCCATATATCTCTGATTCTATGCATGATGTGGTCATGCTGAAAAGTTCTTGGTTTCAAAGAGAAGTTATTCCAACCCAAATTTTGATGTTTACAGATTGTGATATCTATCAGAGTGATGAATTTTAAATTTTTATTCTTCCATTATTCCAAAATTTTAACACATCAGCTGATAGTTCGTGTCTGTCTATATTTCAAAGAGTGTGAGTTCAATACCCGGTTAAGGCAGTGGAGAACTTTGAGAGGGGAATTAACAGGAGATAACTGATAACTGACATCCATCAAACATGGCACGTGGAACTAGAACAGTCTACCCCGATGAGCGAAATAAAGGGTTCAGTTCGACATTCCAACCACCTGAAGAAGGCCAGAGCATACAACGGCCGAAACGTTGTGATAAATATGGTGACAAAGATGAGGACAATAGTCCGAATAATGTAAATAATGCAGCTGATAGTTATTAATGTCAACAACTGAGCACAAATAGTTATTAATTAAAAAAATTAGTAAAAATTAGTAATTAATATATATTATCCATGTACAAGAATGTCATTTTTGATAAAATTTAAAAAATAATCACAAATACGTAAAAAATGTGTATATTATTGAAAATTCCTTTTTCCACAATATAGCTATTTGTGCTATTCATTACCAAAACAATAATAATAATACTGAATATATTTTTTTAAACCTTAAAGCATATTTAATCACATCTCATAGCTGTTGCAATCTGTTAGTTATTTGGTCATATTTTAGAATGTCAAGAAATCTGAAAAACCTTTCAGTATTCCTCTCTGTGCATGTGTGAGTATAAACCAACTGAAAGAGAAAGCACCAAAACAAACACTAATCTATACAATGACTGAAAAATGAAGCAGTAATCCATGTTAACATGTCTGACCAAACTCAATAAAGGAACCCAAAATGGGTAACTAAACCAAGAAGGAAATTTTAATCATCATAATCATTGGATGATAGTAGTTACAAGTACAGGTCAGCATCTCTGGACATATTTTTGGTTATGTTTATATATATTTATATATATAAAACATATTTCCTGTCTCAGCGCTTTTTTGTGTGTTTATATATCCAAATATGTCTGCGTGTTTGTGTATTATAATCTGATTGTGTATGTATTGTCTTTTGCAAGATTTCATCCCCTCTCCCCCTCCGTCCATGTCTTCACTCCAAATGTATCTAAGTTGTAACGGGGTTCAGAGCAGCATTAGATCTTAACGTTTATTCCAACTTAATTTCAATAAAGACAAAATAAATATAAAAATATATGTATTTTTTTCCTCAGTTTCTTCTTTAAATAATTTTATAATTTTAAACTTAATATAGATTAAATTTAAAATTGGTAATTTTTAATTTTATAGTATAATTTAATATTTATTATTTAGAATGAATTCTATTTTAGTCTAACCCTAACATTAAAGCATTAAATAATTATTATAACCAAAGTTCGTTGTCAAGTTTTTTGAATTCTCATATACTTGTATTTTGATTGGTCATTCCAACTTATGGACAGCGTTTCCCCTAGTGAGGGGGGGTTTGATTGATTTGAACCTTTTAAAACTCTTTATTATACATTCAACACCTTCACTTGATAAGACACCAGAAATGTTGAAACAAAATGGCTATTTTTGTAGTGATTTTATAACATATTTATGTTATAATTTTTGAATAAATAATTATATACATATATATATATATATATATATATATGAAGAAAAATATAGTTTTGAGATGTGCTATATTTATGGGATAAAGTGCTCAATATCAGAGATAGTGTATGTAAACATAAAAGTGAAAATTGAAGTCAAAATTCAGAGGTGACAGGCTTCTTCATGTGGCCTGATGATTGTGTCTAGCATGAAACACCCTGTCACCTCTGAGTGTTCGATGTTTACTTATATATATACATACACACACACATTCATGGTTGTCCTTTGGGTTCAAAGATGTCTTGCATTCCACCAGTGGATCTGGAGCTGACTACATAAACCAAATCTGGACATGCAAAGTCTTGAGCAGTGGGGGCACTAGAAATTAGTAGTTGTAACCAATGTAAAAGTTGCATGGTGACGCTATTCTCTATGAATATTGATTTTTCTGGTGCTGGGCTCCTTTGAAGTTTGCATCAAGTTGGTGGACAATGGCACACCAAGGCAATCAGTTAGCAGCACTCTCCTCTTTGATCTGATCGTGAACCAATGTGGTTTTGTTTGCGTCTTTCTTTAATCAGCCTTAATGTCTTGATACTCCATGCAAATGACGTGGTTACTCCAGTGGACTTGTAGTATGATGAACTTTGATTCGGTGCTGGTTGAGTTTGCACAGTTCAAAATTTGAATCCTGGAATGTGATCCCAAGTAGAAAAAGAAGAGTGTGTATGTAAAACTTTTCCAATTTCTTGGTATGCTGGGATATAAGATGCACATTTTGCATCTGTAGAAAAAAAAAAGAAGAATGCATCAATTTGAATATCATAACTACAAATAAATACATACATACATACATACATATATATATATATATATATATATATATATATATATATATTATTTTTATAAAAAAAATTTATAACATAAATATGTTATAAAATCACTTGATAAGACAAAAAAGATATATATAACATAAAAAAAATTTATAACATAAATATGTTATAAAATCACTTGATAAGACACCGAGGGTGTTGAAACAAAATGGCTATTTTTGTAGTGATTTTATAACATATTTATGTTATAATTTTTTTTTTTTTATAAAAAATAATTATATCTGCTCTACTTTGTATTGAGCACTCTTTTAAGAATAGTAATTGTTGGTTATTGGAATTCATTCCGTATACACCAATTATATACTTGGATATATATATATATATATATATATATATATATATATAGTGCAAAGTGACTGCTGGTTGTAAAAAAGCACAAAAGAACAGAGCTAAGATATATTAAATAAACAATGATATAATTTGTTTAGTATATATAAAAAAAACACATATTCCTTAGTTTTACCAGATCAGACCTTCACTGGTAGGATTTGCAATGCCATATTTATGTTGGCAAATGATTCCCATTTCTTTTATGTTTCTATGATAAGGAGCAAGTTCTACTCAAGCAGCTTTTTTCCCAGAACTGTGACATTGTGGAACAAACTCCTAAGTGGATGCGACCTCATAGTTAGAAACTACAAACTTTAAGTCTAGGATTAACTGATATCTCTCCTACACATAATCATAATATGCATTTCTTACTTTATCCTTCCTCCTCGATTACAACAATCTCACTCAGTAACAATCTACCTTGAGTGACCCTTGGGCCCTGTAGTGGGTGAAGTGACAGTAAAAAAAACAAAAAAATCAAACCAAATGTAGATGCACAAATAATCACACACTTATAAGTCATCAATTTGATATTATCTTTCTATTTTTTTAGTGCCGGAAACTGGGTCTTCTTCCGCCTGATGAAACCTTACCAAGAAGTTGTCGTATTGCTTTCCAACAAATTTGGGCCAACAATGGTGATGCAATCAGCCAGCAATATGCAGGGACGGCAGCCCTCAAGGTAAGTCATTGTCACATGATATCTTTTGTTGCCGCAAGTAACTCTCCTCTCATTTAAATGATGCAGAAAATTTTTGTTACACATTTGTGATAAGAGACAAAATAAAATGTATGTCATAGTGAAAAGCTGTCAGTGAAATCATGAAGAGATTATAGGAAAATAAATTATAGGATAAGAGATTATAGGAATAGAAATTATAGGAAAAGAATTTGACTATCAAAAATTCTGATTGATTAATCAGTTTGACATAATTTAGTTTAGTGCATTAGAAGTATTTTCCATTTTTAATCAATGAGTAATCTTCCAAAACCTCCAGTTTGTTTTTTTTTTTAAGCTTGTCAAATGCATTATTTTAGGCGAAAAAAATTATGACAAAATGGGATAAGTTTACCTGCAGCGTGTTTTGTCCTTCATAATTAAAGTGATGTTTTTCTGATAAAACAACACAAATGAACAAAGGAAAGCATAGACTGAGAATTTTAAATTAAATTTTTATTTTTGTAAATATATGTATTTTGGGTATATAGTCTAGCTGATTTTCATTTATATATATATATATATATATATATATATATATTGCACATATAGTGCGGGTGTTAGTAAAACAGTGCTCAACATAATACAATAGAACTATTTATATATTAATAAATATACACATTATTGTTCACCGATAGCATGACTCAGAGTCTCAGGCACAATGCAATCTTCAGATGCTTAGTATAGACTGACTGTTATGTAATCTAAATTTTAAAAATATCTGATTATTGCAATGTTGGTGCAGTTATATATTATACAGATATTACAGTTTTTTTAATTTTAAAATATATATTTGGCATTTAAAATAAGCAGGATTTGTGTGTGTGTGTGTGTATATATATATATATATATATATATATATATATGCATGTGTGTGTAAAAAGAATTAAAGTTGTGAATATTAACTTTTAATTTTTTATAATTAGCATAACGGGAGATTACTTGTTATTTTTTTAAAAACGAAAGACGTTATTTACATTAAAAGTTAATCTGAATCAACATATTTAAGCAGATTTTTTTTATTTATGCCTACATGCAACCATTAATTCATTTCTGTTGTCTAATAAGCTAGGGTTATTTAAGTGTTTTAAGATAACTAATAATTCAGCAAGACATCAATAACATCTATTTTCTTTTTCTCTTGCTATAATATCCCATGTACTGTACTGTACTGATGCGGCATTCACCCTGGGCGGATTGAGCCAGCTTCTTCCTGTTATGAGAAGAAGATTCTTGGGATAAATTACAGAAGTAGGGTACCCAGGCCTACTCGAATAACGTTCTTGCTTGCCATGGGATTCCCACAGACGCAGAGACAGGAACGACCAGAAGCTGCTGGTTACCGATGCAGACGCCCTTGGATTTTCACCAGAGCCCTTGTTAGTCGGGCGTGTGTCAGACCTGTCCACCTTGGGTGGCCTACCAGGAACGAAGTTCGGCGGCATAGCTCTGACACTACTGTTTACCCCCCCCCGACTGTGAGGTAAGGGTTGGACTTTGGGGGGCTTACAGTACCAGGTGTTCCCAAGCGGTCCCCATCTAAGTACTGACCTGGCTCTACGTTGTTTAACTTCGGTGATTGTACGAGAACCGGTGTTTCAGCGTGATTTGACCGTAATATCCCATGTGAAAGCTGTTTGATGGCTTTTTTGACCTCAAATTTCAAAATAATGGCTCAACATTTCCAGTATTTCAATATTTGTCTCTGCCATGAGGATATCTAAAACAAATGAGTGTACTGAACTTGTTCAGACTGATAATCATGCTAGATAATGCTCTCCCGAAAACTGTAACTAAGGTATGCTCTGCATATTTGTAGCATAAACCACAGGTGGGCTCTGTGGGTGTTGAATAAGCACAAATGTGCCTAAGCAAGCATCTGCAATAGGGATTGGTTAGCTGCCCTAGAAGCCAGGCATATTCGGATACAAGCTGTCAGCCATTACTAGACCTGGGACACAAAGTCTCAACACTTTGTACGGTGGTGGAGATATCCACTTGTTAAAAAAAAAAACTCATTCATCTTTGGTGTTTGTAGAAGGAACATTGGACAATGCCATGTATATCCAGTACATTGTTTAATCCATTCTGCTTCAATTTCTGCAACAGCTGGGTCATACTTGCCCACACCATGCCCATACTACTCCTCATGTTTTACAAGATATCCAACAATATCCCTGTCTTGGATGAACATTATTCTTTTTTAATCATTTCAACCAAAGCAAGGCTATAATGCCACTAAGATGCAAAAGGTTACTGGGAGTGAAAGAGAATTGAGAAGGCTTTATAAGAAACTCAATCCTAAGAAGCAAACAAAGGATAAACCTCTACTCCTGTTAAATAGACAGTGAAGGAGTGTAAACCGGTCAATAAACAAAGCTATATATGCCTATTAAATGTTTGAAACATCATGGGACAATGTTTGATTCATTCAATTAGCTCACCTAACTCTTGATGTATTTTGTCTGCAGATGCCAAAGGCATGGGATGATATTCCATATCTATACAGCTATGTGATGCCCAAAGAGGATATACAGTCTATTAATATGTATTTGAGTACTGATGATAGACTCTGATTTCGGAAACTGTACACATATTGATCTGTATATGATCATTCAATATATTAAATTTATGTTTAATCTTGAATACTTTGAAAAATACATTCAGTGTATTGCAGTTTGATTTTACATATATTAGAGTTAGCTCCTTTCTCCTATCAACAAAACTCAAACATCTGAAGATATTTTATCCTCTTAATTGCTCTCCTTTTATATATATATATATATATATATATATATATACTGACTAGCAAAATGGCCCATTTGTTAGATTTCATCCTGGATAAACTACATCCACGTCTAGGGTAAGATGATAAACTACATCCAACAGCAAGGCCTCTGATCAGAAGGTTTGAAGAGCATGGAACCACCTCTTAATTGCTGGTGTTCCCAGGTCCACCCTGACCTGGGGTGGTAGCACTTGCTAGAGTCCCAGCTATGGGCAAATAGTTAACCCTGAAACTGAGGTTAAAAGCATTATAAAAGTGTAAAAATAGGTTTTAATACCAGAAAAACTTTGTAAAAAATTATTATCAGAAATAAATTTTTGAAGTAAAATAAACTATTACCAGCAATACATTTTTTAAAATAATATTACCAACTATACATTTTTGAGGAAAAAATAGAAACCAGAAATAGATTTTTGACAAAACAAAATATTGACAGGAAAAAAAATTTGTTGGCATTAAATGACCCATTGAGGTTGATATGCCATAAAACAAAACAAACCAAACCAAACCAAACCATTTGTTAGATTAAGCTTTGAACTGTTGTATCTTAGAAATGATTAAAGATATCTTACTGGAAATCTTCAAGGTTTTATTTAACCCTATTGAACTATACTTTGGGCAATAAGAATGTATAATTCCTCTCCAAGTTTAACAGAAGAATCGTGATGAAATCGATCATAAACGAAAATGACATGTTCATCACTAATTAATCAAAGCTAAGGTTTGGAAACTCATAAAGGATTGAAATAATGTTCATATATATATATATATATAATTCCAGGATCATTTCCAATTTATTCAAGATGATCATTGCCTTCTCTAACCTTCTAACTTTCTGTCCTGAAGTAACAAAGTGCCTCACATGTTTCGCCTACAATTTCATTTTCAAGTTATTTTTCACTGCTCTTTGAACTGTCATAGCTGAAACTCCTCTCTCATGTGCCAAATGTCTTCTGGATTGAGTTGAATCTTTTTTAATTGATCTCTTTATCTCTAAATTGAAATAATGACCCCTCTTTCTATCGTGACTTCTTGATTCAGTTTCCTTCTTTGCTGTTCCCTCTTTTTAAAATTTATTCACCATTCTCTCAATGGTTCTTGAATGGACTTTGGCAATGGAAAATAAAGTATGAATGTTGGTACCATTACTGAATGATCTTTTTTCTCTCACCATTGCTTATTTGGGAAGAGTGTGGAACTGACCAAAAATGATTTTAACCTGTTCTCTTTCTAGTTGAATAACTCAAAGGGTTTTTCAGTGATTCTTAGGACATGGTGTCAAGATGGCTCAATGTCTTATCTGAAAACCTGGAAAAAGAAACTCAATTAGTTTAGTGGTTTTTCAGATATTAAACATTTTGTCGGATGGATAATTATGGTGTTACATTTGAACAATTTTGCTATTACACCAGGGTGTGTGTGTGTGTGTGTGTGTGTGTATATATATATATATAGAGAGAGAGGGAGAGGGAAATTGGTTGAAATATGATGAAATGAAAAATATATAAGACAAATTGTAGTGATTAGCTTAACCTGTTTCACCAGCAGTTCAGTAGACACTATTAGAAGCATGATTTCATTTGAACAAAAATTGACATTACTGAAAGAAAAATGTGCTTTATATTAAGAACTTAAATACTTATTTTTTTTAATCTAACCATGTCATTAAATTAGGCTGAACTAATTTCACTTATTTTTTTAATTATCCTACTGTGTTTTCATAATTAATTTAATCATAAATGGAGAAATATTGAAATAACTCAAATGTTTGTTGGAAATTTATCAGTTTGTGCATCTCTTAATAACTTTAATTACATTTCAGCCTCTCTCAGTCTCTGTGTGTTTATATATATATATATATATATATATATATATATATATATATATATATATATGAGGCAAGGTGGAAAAGTTTTTAAATGATGTGTTTCAGGTTCAGAATGAAAAACAAAACTGTAATGAAAATGCATTGAGATTGTTGATGAAAAGAGGGGCAATAAATTAAATTATTTTATCAGATGCGATGATCAGAGACCAGAAACACATACATTTCATATTTTGCATAATTTGCTTGTCAAATTTGTTGTATTGTATATAACCTATTTTTATGAAAATTGAGTTTTTATATTCATTTTTTGTGCTTATTAACATATAAAAAACCTAGCATCATACGGGCACTAGATTCTGAGAAATGGATAAAAATATTCAAAATTGATGGGTGTACAAATAATTTTGTCATTGACTATATATATATATATATATATATATATATATATATATATATATAATATATATGTGTGTGTGTGTGTGTGTGTGTGTGTGTGTGTGCATTTTCTCTGTTTTGCATGAACTATTTCTATAAAAAATGATTTGCTATAAGAAGTTATTTTCTGTAAAATTCTTTACATTTTGTTGTTTACATTAGATCTTTCTATGATCAGAATCTATAACTTCCTCTACTGATCTTTCCTCTTGGGGTGCTTTACACTTAATGTGTCTTGTGGATTTTTTCCTGTCAGTTGACGGCAATAAATATCAAAGCGAGCAACTTCAAATATGGCATCCTTTTGTAATGAGGAGATTTGTGTTTGAGAGAAATTAGAAGGAAAGACAGAATAAAAAATTTATTTTAAAGTAAAAAATGGAAGAATTAATTTGAAAGCAAATGAGTTTGGAATTAGTAAAGAAACAAAGAAGGTAAATGTTTTATGCATTTTGTATGTAACGTTTATTTTTAATTTCATTTTCTAATGTTTGAAATTACTTTATTTTGTTTAGAAAAAATGTTTGCTTTTCAACTCTGGAAATTTCACTTAATGCATAACTGATTAGAGGGAAATGAGAAAAAACATGGTTATTTCACTCTTTTCAATTACACTCCATGCTTTTCATTTTGGTGTGTTGTGTTACTTTTAAGTAATCATCTCCTGTCAAAACAAACTTGTTAATTTTTCAAGAGTTTGCCCACTGAGTGCACATGAACACTGACATGATATACATAAACATACACACACACACACACATATATATATATATATATATATATGAATATATATTTAGAAATTTGATTTTTTAAACCAATATTATTTATTTACATTATTTACATTGTTCAGACTATTGTCCTCATTTTTATTGTCATGTTCATGAAGTTTCAGCTTTGGCCTTTTTCACATGATTGGAATTTCAAACTGAGCCTTTTATTTTGTCCACTGGGGAATATTTTTCTAGTTCCACATGCCATGTCTCTTCTGGATGTCTCAGTTATCTCCCTTTAACTTAACACTCCAAGTTTTTTGTTTACCCCTGCAGTAGCCAGGTAATGAACTCACAACTCTTTGGATCAAGTTACTGGATCCAACCAATACTTTTATCTACTGAGCCATTTGCCCTCAGTTCAAAATTCCAATAACCTGATGAAGGCCAGATTATACAAGGGCCGAAACATTGTGAATGACAATAAAGATGAGGACACAATCTAAACAATGTAAATAATTACAATACCTCATCTCAGAACTATAGACAGAATAAGTTCTTATTACAATAAACTGTTTTTAGTAAGTGCACCTGTTTGAGTTACAGTCATTGTTTTTGATTTTTTTAAGCAATGAACTTAACACCTGGCCTTGACCAAGATGTTCTACTAATGAGAAATAGGTCTCCTGGCAGGAATCAAAACTGTATCCCCTTTCTTCCATCTGGGAAACTCTCCTCTTATGGGCTGAAGCATGACATTATCAATGTGACCATGTGTGTCCATCTTGATAAAGCAAAGATCAATTTACCTGTTTACTTTATTAAGATGACCTCTTGTGGCTAAATTGGTAACAACACCACACACTTTGGCTGTAGGAGAAGTATTGCTAATGGAAAAAGAGAAACAGGTTTAATTCCTGTTAGGAGATTTATTTTTATATACAAAAAGCAGGAATAGCAACAAATAGCATTTATAATAATATGAAATACATGTGTACATAGATACACATATGCACATGCACATACACACACACAAACACAAACACAAACACGTGTGTGAGTGTAATATATATATGAAGAAATATAGTTTTAAGGTGTGCTATATTTATAGGATAAAGTGTTCAAGATCAGAGATAGAGTGCATGTAAATATAAATATGAAAGTGAACATTGAAGTCAACACTCATAGGCAACAGGGTGTTTCATGCTAGACACATTCGTCAGGCGGCTTGACGATTGTATCCAGCATGAAACAGCCTGTCGCTTCTGATTGTTGACTTCAATGTTCACTTTTATATTTATATATATAATGTATGTATGTGTGTGTGTATATATATATATATATATATATATATATACACATACACACACACGTTATGGTTATGACTTTTTGTATCACTATGTTCCTGTGTCATAGATTGATGAACTTTTTGTTCAAAAATAATGAAAAAGGCATTATTTCATTAGTTCTTGCAAAAGGTAACCGCCAAACTGAAAATTTGATTTTGCCATATATGCAATAAGGATAAAAAAATCAAAATATTTCAAAAGCTAATCATGTAATTGGATAGTACTTACATAATTTTTAGCACATTTAGCAGTTTATAACTACAGCATAACATACAACCTTACAAATAAAAAAAACAAGATCTAGAATTTTACAGAATGTCATAGTACTATTATACTTATATACAATTTTAGAGAGTGGCATTTTTTAAAAAAATAAACTGAATTAAAAACCCTTCTTCATTATTTTTTAACAAAAGTATATCAAATTAGGATACAGGAAATCAATTATTTTACAAAAAGTGAAAAAGTCATAATCTACATAGATCCATACAATAGAGGGTGTGGAAAACGTAACAACTGTTTTTTAATTATCAATTTTTATTTAGTATTTTCACATCAAAACAACATGAATTTTTATGATTAACAAACTATTTAACATGTTCAAAATAATGCTGAACCCTATCAATAACATTCTCCAAACCATTTGACACATTTGTACATTAATTTAAGAAAATTTATCACATTTTGCTTGTTTTAATCTGTGAATTGTTTTTGGTTTGAACTGTTAAGCAAGATCTTTTACTACACCCCTACAAAAAAAAAAAAAGAAAGTTTGGTGTTTTGAGGTCTGGTGATTATGATGGTCTCTCAATTGATCCATATACTCTTATCCACTTTAGCTCAAAAACAAGGCTGTTACTTTTGCTGCACTGTATGTGTGTGTGTATACACACACACACAAATACATATATATAATATATATTTAATAGGCTGGTTAATAAAATTTGAAGAATAAAAAGCCAACAAAATGAACCCAATATTGTCAACAAAATTGATATTTATTATATATTAATCTTTTGACTAAATTGAAGCACAAAGAGAAATATTTTAATGTCAGAATTTTTGAACATGCCTGTGTTCTTTTTAAACATTACAAAGGAATAAACAAAGAAATGGAAGTTACCCTTCTGAGGAATGTTGTTGGTAAGAGGGCTCCCTGGGTATATTATACTCTCTGAGTAAACCCAAATCCCTTCATGCTTGAATTTATTTGGAAAATAAATTTCAACTCTGATCTGCATCTTTCTTCTTGGCTATTGAATGAAGATGCTAAAAGTGTGCATCTGATATCATCAACACTATGAAATGTTTGGTTGAAGTGTGCAGCAACAAAAAAATTGTTGTTGTTGTCCCTGATTTTTTTTTTATGTTTATTGGATTGAAGATGGAATTCCATTCCAGTTTCTGCAACATAATTTTCTTTTTTACATTTGAAGCATCACAATTCAGAGCCAGTGGTTTGAATACTATGTGAGTGCTAGGAGATGTGAAATTACTATCAGTGATGATATGTCCACAGATTTGGCATTGAAGGTCATATTTCTTTGGTGAGGTGGTGAATCATCTTTGCTGGATGATGTTAAGAGAGCATGCACAGTTTGTGGGGGTGCTGATGCCTAATGTGAAGTGGGTTCTCGCTGAATATTTTTCTAATTGTTTGGTCGAGTTTTAAATAATGGAAATCTTTTGTTAACATATGGGAATGCTTGGGAATATTGTAATTAAAATAAAAAAAAACATAGGAACATTTGGATCCAGATGAGTGAGGCATCATGAAACTCTGTGTCAGTCTTTTAACATTTCTAATAAAATAATCTGCATTACTATATTGGGCACTTTATTGACAAAAGTTCTATTCACATTGACCTATGTTAAATTATATAATTTTATATATATCAATAGGTATTATTATTACTATTTCATTATTATTTTATTTGATATATAAATTCATGCAGTGACTATTGTGAGAACAACAGAGGTGCCTTCAACAAAGTATTCATTAGATTGTGACTCTGGGTTCACAGCAAGAGAATAATCCAAGATGCCTTAGCACAACAGTTAACCACCAAGCTGTGTTGATTCTCTGTCACATTAATGGTGGACAAGGTGTGAGCAAATGCATTCTCTGCCCTAATCTTGATGCCTTTCGCCTTTGAAGAGACCAGTCAAGGTTAAATGACACCCTTGCATCTGACTACAGCAGGATATGTCATAAGGCTAACGTTTCTGTCCACCTTTGCTCCAGCATACGCCACCACCACCACCAAAAAACAAACAAAAAGAGCAGTATATGCAGATATAATATATACACTGACATACATATAATAAAAATAATAATTTTTTACTATTGATGTTATGAAAGATGCAACATCACCTTCAAAATGTGTGTATCCATCCATCTATCTATCTATCTATCTATCTATCTATCTATCTATTCAGTCTCTTCACATGCATCCAGTCTCTTCACATCTATCTATCTATCTATCTATCTATCTATCTATCTATCTATCTATCTATCTATTCAGTCTCTTCACATGCATCCAGTCTCTTCACATCTATCTATCTATCTATCTATCTATGCATTCAGTCTCTTCACATTTATCCCTCTCTCTCCCTCTCTCTATATATATATGTGTGTGTGTGTGTGTACTGAACTGCTATGTAATATCCATCCTCCTATATAGCAGTGAATGGAGAACAATTTCTTCACAGGTGAAGAGAAGACTTGAGGCAACAGAATTGTCATTCCATAGGGACATGGCACATAGAAAAAGAAATAATTTGTGTTTGTTGTTTAAAGTCAATAAAACCTGCTGTTCAAATGCAACAAAGCTTAAGTTTATTTTGTCAAGAATATAAACATGATTAATAGCAATGCAAAAAACTTGCCATAAAAGTAATTCTTTTATTCCTTGTTCGTAACATCTTGAAATATATACGTATATACACATATATATGCCTATATTTTTGAGATGAAGCCTTGTAACTATTTACACTATTTAGACTATTGTCCTCATCTTTATTGTCATATTCCATTTTTGGCTGTTTTACACACTGGCCTTCTTCAGGTAATATACATTGGAATTTTGGACCAAGCTCTTTATTTAGCCTATAGGGGGTACATTATTCTAGTTCCATATGCCATGCCTTTTCCAGATATCTCAGTGTCAGTTAATTCCCCTTAGTAACTCAACTCTCCAATTTATTGTTCACCTCTTCTGTGGCCAGGTATTGAACTCACAAGTCTGTGTCAAGTCACTTTTTGATTACTTCAACTAATGCTTTCATCCACTGGGCCATGTGTCCTTGGGGACAATCTACCCCCATGGACTAAATAAAGGGTTCAGTTCTAAATTCTAATGCATATCACCTGAAGAAGACCAGAGTTTATAATTGCCAAAACATGGTGAATTTGACAATAAAGATGAGGACAACAGTCTGAACAATGTAAATAGTGTAAATAGATACATGTATATATTTACTGTTTTACTCCATAAGTAAAATTCAAATGTAAAAGGAAAAATTCTTTAATTAGAATTTTTTTCTTAATATAGGCCCCACCCCAATGTTCATAATATTATTTTTATCAAAGTGTTTTTGCTTGGAGGAAATAATATAAAGAATTTACTGTTTCCTGTGTAGTTCTGTAAACTCTTCGGAATAGGTGGTAATTAGATAAAGTAAGATTTGATGAATAAGGAAGGTGTGGAATTTTATTGTCAGTTGAAGTCTTCAGATCTTTACTGCATTAACGTCAAAGTTTTTTTAGATTAATCAAACCTTTTCTTGAAAGCAGTATTTAAATGCTTTCACTGCTGACAATAGGTTGTCTGCTGTTAATTGTGATATTGATGAGTAGCAATTGAAAATAAGACCATGCCAGCATAATTTCACCAAACATTTAATGAAAGTTTCCTTGGAATAAACTCCATTTTGACTTTAGCATATTTTACCTCCTTTCAAATATTAGCCGAATTGCTTGATATATATCAGCATTCACTAATCTGTTAAAAAAAGGATGTACTCTTTAACATAGCTCTAAAAATTTAAATAAATATTTATTATACATTATGAAATTTCTTTGAAATTGGAAAAAATCAACTGCAAAGATTCTTTCTGAAACAACTTCATGCAAGGCATTTTTGTTGTCACCTTTATGATATACCAACTGAATCAATTGCATTAGTATAGAAGAAACAGAATGTGTCTACATATGAGAATGTGTGTGTCTTGTATTTTCAGTGTTTTATGTATGCATGTAATTTTGTAACAATTAGCAGCTGATAGGAGGTAGCCAAAACAGCAGGTGAAATTGTGTTATTGATACTACTGCTAAAAATCTGTATTGGCAATAACTTGGTTCGTATGTTTTTTTGTGTCAACATCATAGTCTTTTTTGTAATATTTACTCAAAGAAATATGCAAAAGCATGAGTAGTTAATTAAGGTTTGAGAATTTCAGTTTGTGTAATAAGAACAACAACCCTGGTCAAAGGTTAATTGAAAAACTACTCTGCAGACTAATATGATTTTTTTTTATAAATGAAGCATTTGCTACAGAAAAACAAAAACTTGTTTTTTTTAAACTCATAAAATTATTGGTTAATAAATATTTTCCAAATTTTTAAATATCTATTTTGAGGTGGGAAAATATTGCTCATTTTCTGTACTGATCCTACAAATTTTTGTAGCAGACAACAAATATTAATTGTCTGAAAATTCAAAGACAACCACATATGATGTTGTTGATTGGTTAATATATGTGAATATAAAAATTCAAATCGGAGCCTACAAAAATGTACAAAAACAAGTCAAAAATTCTGTGAGTTGGTGTTAGTATAGAATTGATGTTTTTATTGATATTTCTAAAATCCATTGCATTTTTCTAAAATTTTTAATTGTGTTTTACAAATTTGTTTCATTGCTGCATGCTTAATTTGCTTTTGTGAAATACTCTAATTTTAGTCACACTTGCAATTAATGTTTTGTCTTTTCTTCGCTATGTTCTGTACAAGTTTTTGTAGTTTTCTTTCTGTGTCTGTTATCAACACTAGGTCATCTGCATATTTTTTAGATTGTAGCCACTACAAGGTAGACTATAAAGTGATATTGTTGGGATGGTTCAACCTTTACCACCATACTAGTGAAACAATTTATTGCAAACAGATTTTATGCCACGAAGATGGACATGTACTTTTTTCTTGAATTAGAGTTGTTTGTGAGAGGTTAAATTTTAAAAAAATGACTTTTAAAGTATTATTCACCGACTATAAGGGCCAAGAGCCACACAAAGTAGAGGGTGACTAAATGAGGTTGTTGTAAGCGTGTACAAGGAGGATGTAAAAAGGTACATATCATGTGAATATGTCAGGTAGATTATGGCTGACCCTAGTTAAAAGATTGTAGAGATTGAGAAAGCATCATCTCAGGAGTATGTTCCACATTGCAACAGTTCTAAGGAAGAAGCTGTCTGAGTGGAACTTCCTTGTTACTAATGGAATATGTTGTGTTCATTGAATGTGTTTATGTGTTGCATTGAATGAAGATAATACAATCAAGAAGTAGTATGCTATTTGGAGTCAACGTAGTCTTGCTAAATTCGGTAGGATACAGATAAGCTAGATCTTTAACTCTCTAATTGTTTCCTCCTTCTACTGATGATTCCAGGCATCCATATTTATGTATTTGGATGAGTCCAAGTCCTCTTCAGGAGAGGTGTGTTCATCTTCACAACGTAATACGAAAGTAATGAGGGTGATACCATTTTGGCTCTTCGACTCTGGCATGGTGTGTCCTAGTTATGTTAGTCTGAACTGGTGAAACTAAGAAATATGGCTTATCTGAATATCTGTCATGAAAATAGACATAGACTAGCAAGAGGGTAGTAATGTTTCATCTGTGGAGAAGTGGTTGTAGAGTTGAAAATGATTCATCACCCACAAGGCTGTGTAAATGCTTTTGATCACTGTGAATGTGAAAGCTGGGCAGTTCATATCAAAATCTGAAAAGAATACTCCATTTTAATGTTGTATTGCTGGATTGCAGGCAATGGTGGAGTGGCTCACTGAGATACTGGGAAATTTCCCGGTGGACACCAAAGTGATGATGCATCACTTTAGAAATAACCGAAGAAAGTAAAAACTAAAAAAAAAAAGAAAGAAAAATATATAAATTAATAAAACAATATTGGCCAAAATCCTTTATATTTATTTGATTCCTTTGACTACATTTTGGGATTAAGTCAGTCCTTTTGACTGGGCCCTTTTACAAGTTTTCCCAGTAGAAATCTTTGATCTAGTCTTCCACTGATGGTAAGGCTTAGAGTGCCCAGATGATCATTTTGGAGAAATGTTATGTTGACTGTATGTAACCTTAAGAAATATTAATATATAATATGTTATGTTTAACCTTAAGAAATGTATGTTTAATGTAACCTTAAGAAATATTAATATATAATATGTTATGTTTACTGTATGTAACCTGTATGTAACCTTAAGAAATATTAATATATAATATGTTATGTTTACTGTATGTAACCTTAAGAAATATTAATATATAATATGTTTATGTTTACTGTATGTAACCTTAAGAAATAATATTTAATATAAGAAATAATATGTATATATAATATGTTTGTTGACTGTATGTAACCTTAAGAAATATTAATATATAATATGTTATGTTTACTGTATGTAACCTTAAGAAATATTAATATATAATATGTTATGTTTACTGTATGTAACCTTAAGAAATATTAATATATAATATGTTATGTTGACTGTATGTAACCTTAAGAAATATTAATATATAATATGTTATGTTGACTGTATGTAACCTTAAGAAATATTAATATATAATATGTTATGTTTACTGTATGTAACCTTAAGAAATATTAATATATAATATGTTATGTTTACTGTATGTAACCTTAAGAAATATTAATATATAATATGTTATGTTTACTGTATGTAACCTTAAGAAATATTAATATATAATATGTTATGTTTACTGTATGTAACCTTAAGAAATATTAATATATAATATGTTATGTTTACTGTATGTAACACATTGGTTGTTCTTTGATGTTGGCAACAGCAATCAAATCTGTGTTTCTACATTTATCAACCAGTTTCTTGATGGGAACATATTGCAGAAGTTTGCCAAGGTCAGTGCATTATAATGGAAGCAATAGCTGGCTATATGTTACCTACTGGGCATATCAGAACAAATTTGGCCCCAGGGAGGTCCACACAGACTGTAGGGAATTATTTTCTTGCAGCTGAACTACTGCCATCCATGCCTCTATCTCAACTTCCATTTATGCCAGAATCCTGGCATGCACATCCCTGTTTGTATCACAAGATGTCAGTGATGAGTGGAAGTTCTGCCTTCATACAAGTGATGCCTGTTTGCATGTATCCTATATATTTTGGGAGTGGTATCTTTCACAAGGTGTTTACCAACAACACTCAGGTCAAACCTTTGGAAGCATAATGGGGTTAAATCTATTTCTTGCATTTGGTATTTATGGATAGAAGGATAAACATCATATACATTGAGAATATTTTTGGACAGCGCCTGCTTTGTTGCCACTCCTGTAGTAAGAAAGTGATGTGCGGTTTTAGCAGGGTATTACCTGTCCACATAAATGGTGTGCTACTTACCATGCTCTGCATGATAACGATTTCCCTGCTAAGGACAATGATCAAACGTGTCCTCTATTGAATGTATATAGGATATGATGGGACTATGCTTGGCTTGGCATGGCTTTAACTCTTGCATATATTGTGTCAACAATTGCAGGTGGTTTGGAATAATAAATAAATCACAAGATGATATTCCCTCTCCATATAATCATATAAAAATATAGACCCTGTTAGTACCCAGGAAACTTTGACAGTGTAGTAATATTGATTGTGAGTACCGGTTAAACACTATTTATTTTGAAACCTGTGTGCACATTGATCTGTATATATGACCATTTATTGTTATTTAGGTATATTCTTTTATGTTCTCTGTCCCTTAAGGATATGGGCGATTATGACTCTCTCCAACTTCCTATTCTTTGTAACTCTAAGTAATGTTTGTCTCCTTACTATTCCTCCCTTCACCATTTTTGCCATTCATTTACACAAGATTGTAAAGTAAACTACTTCCTGTTTTCCCTTTGGCTTTCTTACTTTCACTATATCATGTGAGTGTCAAATTCTTCAAACCTTCTTTCCTCATTATGGATCCCAGAAATTTCAGCTCTCTCTTTCTGATCCTCAATACAAGTGTCTTTTTTTTTCATCTGTATACAGGCATTTTGTTCCCAGTAATGTTTCTGGATTATTCTTATATCTTTCCCAAATAAATCAAGTTTTTCCTTGCAGTTCAAATAGATCTTGGTGTCCTACATCATCAAATACTTGTGGATAGTCTATGAAATATACATATATATCCTTCTGCATTTGCATTGCTTGCTCTGATATTGTTCTAGTCATAAATATTGCATTTCTTGATTTTTTTTTACACTATGGTTCATCTAAAACAAGGCCCAAGAGCCACTTAAGGTAGTGATTTACTGTAGGTAGTTGTTGTGTGTGTGATGCCTATGGTGCAGTCTATGCAGATATGTGGAAAAGATAGCCATTAACCCTATATTTGAAGAGGTTAAGATTGTAGTGATTGCGAAAGCATTCCTTTGGGATTCTGTTCCACAGAGCAACAGTTCTTGGGAAGAATCTGAGTGGAACTAACTCCTTACTAAAGGAATACAAATGGAATGAGTGTGGTTTGCCTCAATGTATATGGTGTTGAGAGTTAGAGTTGGGACAAGTAAGGAGCATTTTTATTTCAATCCCATTTGATCCTGCCGTTCTGTTCCTGTTTATTTTATCTGGTTCTGATCATACCCTCTGATTTTAATATTTCATACCCTTCCATGTTCAAGTTGGATGTGGTTGAGATTAAAACAACAAGAAAATAAAATGCATGCAACATCATGACCTAACATGCACAAGTGAAATATTTGTGTGGTCGTCTATAATGATTTTTACGAGCATGTCAATAACAGCAAACGCATTCAGGAAACTTTCATTACAGATAGAAGCTGCAAAGAGGAACAATCGTTTTGTTTATTTCATTACGAGAATTTACAAAGAGGAACAATTAATTAGCTTATCTTCATACCCTGCCTAGTGGTAAACACTGCTGGTGGTGCCAGGGGTGGCGGTCCTGCCATAGCCACTGAAACTGTGATATCACCCCTGGTTGGCAGCTGGTGAAGACGGGGCATCGCATGTGCTAACACACGTTACATGTTTAAAAAAAAAAAAAAAAAAAATTGAGTTTCCTTCTTTCATCAGGGAAAGGTTCTCTAATGTATTTGTTTCATCTTTAGAGTATCTATATTTTCTTTTGGTGGACATGTGTGTATACATATATGCACACACACACACACACACATACATACATATATATATAGAGTGAGAAAGAGAGAGTCTGTCAAAAAATGTATACACACTTCAGGATCCTATCACAGAAAACCAACTACAATGGTGGCCCTTAGACAAGAAACTGAAAATGCATGTTCAGCATTCCCAACAGACACTTTGGCCTACATTGCCTAAACATTAGTTTGCTGTAGATATAAATGTCTTTGAGCAAATGGCCACCTTTTTGAGCATCTCTTGTGATTGTAGATTTCAAAGGTAACTTGTATTAATCTTGTAATATCTGAACAAATTTAGTATTCCAACATTTATACAAGTTTTTTCTTTCCCAAAGTGTGGATATATTTTTTTTGACAAACTCTATATAAGTAATGGCTGGTTACTGCCATTTTCTGAGCAAACCTGTTAGGGCAGCTAGCAAATCCCTGTTGTTAACACTTGATCAGACACATCTGTGTTTGTTCAACACCACCCACAGAGCCCACCTGTGGTTTATACTGCAGCTATGCTGATAAGACCTTAATTACAGTTTCTGTGAGAGAGTGCATAATTTCTTACACATACACACAGAAATGTGTGCAGAAAACTTCGTGGACTAACCCATTTTCCAAAATCTTACCAAGTCAAAATATGGCCGTTCTGAAGAGAGTTAAAGAAGACTCCAGCATATACCCTTTGTTGAAAGAACTTTGCTACATACTGTCTCAACACCAACACAGGATTACAGTGATGGTGAACAAATGTATATTTATCTGTGCCTAATCTTGCATTGTTTATATGTGTGTGTTTGTGTGAACTACAATGTGTACATCTGTGTGTATGTATGTCTGCATGTATATGAGTGCCATCCCAAAATGGAAACTGAGGAGAATTTTTTCCCTTCCACCACAACCAAATATAATTAAACACAAATTAACGTAGATTCAATTTTTATAAAATTAATCAGTTTGAGGATTGCAAAAGCTTGAAAGCCAGGGTTACAAACTCATATCCATACAACTGAGTACATATATATATATATATATAGATAATATTAGTGGAAAATATACATACATATGAAAAATATATCTAAAAAATTCCCATACATGTATATTTTCAGAAAAAAATTTTCCAAGAGGAAGGATCCAGGTAGAACTCAATGTCTAGGACAGAGTAAGGATATAATAAAAAGGCTTAAACACTAATATTCCATGGAATATTAGTGTTTAAGCCTTTTTATTATATATATATATTTTTAAGAACAGGCTAAAATGACAACCAGCCACATAACCTGGGTTTCAATTGTATGGTCTCCTCAGGCAAGTAGAACAATGTAAAAGCCAAAGAAATCTACTCCAATATACCAGAACACGGGAAGTGAGAGGGTAAAAGTATACGGGTGTAAGAGGAGAAATATATCTATAATATATATATGTGTGTGTGTATATATATATATATATATATATATATATATGTTAAAATAAAATTATGACTAAGTGGGAAAATTCTCATGTGATGTGTTTTTTTTTACCTTTAGGACTTCTTTGGACTAAGTAATTTTTACATTCATGCAAATATGTGAACACATGAAGGAGATGAAGTCCTGAAGGATAAAGAATGTCACCTGAAAATGTTTTCCACTTTGTCAGAGGTTTTTCTTTCCTTAAATTGTTCTTGATATATAAAAATGTATATATTCTTTTCCCATAGATAGATAATTTATTTACGTGTTTATCTCTGCTTTATAAATCAAATCTTAAAATTTTGTTTCATGTCTGAAAATTCAGTCTTCAATTTTATGACTGTTTCATCTGAGGTATTTTAATGTAAATTATCTGATTGTTTTTCATTTTTAATTTTGGATGCCCTAAAACTAAATAACTAAAACTAAATTTGTTAAATAAACTAACAGTGTTGAGATTTAAATATGTATATTTTTTCTTATCTTGGTCTGTGAAAATAGAAGTCCAGTCATTATGAAAGGAGGGTGTGTTACAAAGTGTTAGAAAAGAATTTCTCCTTCCAGTTCTAAATTGAAATCAACAAGTTTTACTTTTTTAGAAATTGTGTATATACTGAAAGTATGCAGGTGCAACTTTACAATTCAGGAAATAAGTTATAAATATTCAAAACATTTCTTTAATCCAGTTCAAGACTGCACTTGTTCAGCCTTTGTGATGAGATCAGAGTGTTGTATCTGTTTCAAATATCTGTTATATTCTCATACCATGGTGTTGGATGGAGCACCATGTTAATGGCAATTCCTAAACTGCAAGGAGGGTGAGCTTGAATTTAAAATTTCAATCATTCTTGTTCTATGCTAACAGTATCTTCTTTTGCATGTTTCTCTTGTGGAACTCATTGAATTGATTTGTTTGTTTAATGGCATATCAACTCCTTTATGGGTCATTTAATACTGAAATTTAATTTTCTTTGGAGCTTGGAAGTAATAAAAATGTTATTCTGCTTTCACAATTGAATACATGGTAGATGATACTCAGCTTTTGGGCATTTGCATGTTTGTGTGGACATAAATACTAGTGATGTGTGTGTTTTATGTTGTAGTTTTGTTGAAGTTATATTTTGGAATACAATTTACTGTAAGAAATTGTATATAAAACATGTTCTTTCATGCTTGCTGTTTAGTATTTTAAATGGATTTGGGTGAAGTCGCCACAATTTGTTAGTATATGGGTATTGATGGTAATTTTACTATAAAAATGTATTGTTGATAATTTTTTTATATAAAAATCTGTTGTACACTATTTACATTGCTCGGACTATCCTCCTCATGTTTGCCATATTTATCACAACGTTTCGGCCATTGTACACTCTGGCCTTTTTCAGGTGGTTGGAATGTCAAATTGAATCCTTTATTTCACTCACTGGGGTAGACTGTTCTAGTTCCATGTGCCATGTCTAATGGATGTCAGTTATCAGTTATCTCCTGTTAATTCCCCTCTCCATGTTCTTCACCACCTTAACAAGGTATTGAACTTGCACTCTTTGGGTCCTGTCACTGGATCTAACTAATGCCTTTATCCACTGTGCCATGTGTCCTTGAGGACATCTGTGTATGAATTTCTGGGTATTATAAACCTAATGTCTTCAGCAATCATTTTTTACCAGTGCTCATATTTCAATTTTTGCTGTTATCATTGCATAGTTTTTTTTACCAGAGCTCACATTGGAATTTTTGTTGTTATTATTGCTTTTCTCTGGCATCCTTATTACTGGTTCCCATACTGTATTCATTTCTATGCTTGGTCAGCTCAGTAGATTTTTGTGGCTTAGCATATGTGCTGATTCCTTAAGTTTAAGAATTTTCCAATGATGTTCTATGTCTATGATTTCAACCTGATCCCATATTTCTAGTATTTTTACTATAAAAGTGTATTTTGTACTTACATAATGTTTTGTGTTTGTTTGGGGGTTCGATATTGTCCATAGTTGGGACCCTAACAGGTGCTACAATCTGGGTCATGGTAGACCTGGGAACAACAGCAATTAAGAGGTGGTTCCACACTCCTGAAAACCTCCAATCTCACAATCAGAGACCTTGCTGCTGGATATAGTTTATCATCATACCCAGGACTAACTTGTGCAACTCTCTTCTGGCTTCTTGCTTTCCTGCCAATTTAAATGCAATGTCAATCACTATCTTCTGAAATTATAATCTTGAATCCTGTTCTTTTATTATCCTCTCTCCACAATAATGTTTTTATCAGTTTCTTTCTTTCTTAAAAAAAACTCTTATGTTTTTGTGACTTTATAGCCTTGCTTGGGGTGAAATGATAAAAAAAATCCATGACAGCACTTCCCTTATATCTTCTGGACAATCTTTGCCAATGTGAAAGTGACTGTATATCACATCCTACCACCACAGTAAGTAAGTAAATAGCATCCACAACGGAAGGAAATCCTGAGGATTGAACTCGCTACTTTCATTATCATCTTTAAGACTAGCTTGTAAGGTCTTTAAGCCATGAAGGATCACTGGTAGTAACTGAAAGGAATGTGACATTGATAGTATAGAAATTGGATTAAAAGTGTTCATGTGAAAACCCCGTATAAAATTGGAAGGGTTGAAAATGTTAAGGTGAAAAACCAATGAATTGAAATATGAAGTCTAGGAAAAAATGAGAAATGTTTTTTTTCTTTTCTGATAAACAGAAACACCGAATGGAATGTTAAATCCAAAATATGGATATGCAAATAAGAATTTTTATGAATATGAAAAAGCCAAAATGTAAAACAGTAGAAAATTCCTTGGCAATTTGAAATAAATAATTTTGTTTTGAAAAGTTGACTCTGTTGGTATTTGAAGGTCATTGTCGGTTGAGATATGAATTTAAGTAAAGCCAAAAATGTAGACAATGGAATTTGGAATTGGGTTGGATTTGGAAATCAATAATCAAATAAATTACTGATTTGAAATAAATTTTTAAGCACAAAAATTTATTGACGAAAAATTATTGTTGCGGAAAAAAGGAATTTCAAAACAAAGTTTATTGTTTTGAAATAGCAGACTACTTTGTTTAGGGTTGATGTCATGTCTCGAGGGTTTGAGAAAATAATTAATTGATGAATATCTAATGAGCTTTGAGGGGTGGTGGAAGTTGGGTGAGATGCATATAAACGGAACAATTGTTTGAAGCCAGTAGTAGCAGTTGCAGTTTGAACGAAAAGTAACCAAAGGCCACGAGAAACCAGCAGAGGGTGCCAGAGCCTAGCAGTGGCCAGGAGAGGCCAGAAGAATCCATGTGACCTGCTGCTGAGAAAATTACTGGCATTAAGTCGGATGAAGAATTGCTGGTGTTGAGCTGGATGAAAGAATTGATGGGGTTGAGCCTTGATGATGAAGATGTGTGATCTAACATATTGTGTGAACCCCCTCCAAGTTTTAAAAGCAAAAAATGCAGTGTCACAATAGAAGAGGAAGGGTCAATTTTGTTGCATGAACGATTATATAAACCAAATGAAAATTAACCCATTGGCCTTCTTTGCTATTTTTTTTTTGACATTTATGTTTTCACCAGCGGAAACATTCTTGTCCTTTTTCATAGCATGATTCCCCCAACTCTATTCAATGCTTAAAGTATGGACGAAAATTCGATCAAAGAATGCAATATGAGCAAAGCAGATGAAGGAACAAAGCAGTCAACAGATAACCTTCAGTTGACTGATGCCAGTGCTGACCAGCATGGGAATAACCCAAGGTCAAGCCAGGCTGGTAGTGTTATGATGAGATCCAAGTTAATCTCTGGTTTTAACTCAGCTGCAATAAAACAACAGACAGTTATTGTTTCAATAACCCTGAAAGCCAAAAGATTTTGATACATCTTCTATGTGCCATGTCCTTTCAACACATTGGCAGTCATGTTTCTACACAATTTCCTGTCCATTGTAGATCTTAGTAAATTTTGTCTTTTTGTTATTTCTACTAAACCTTATTTTGTCATCTATTTACTTAAGCTCATTAGGTAGGTTATGCATTGTTTAACTATGTCCATCTTACTTTCAATATGTCCTCTGAGTATCAAATTTTCCAAGCACCCTTTATATACCCAGAAATTTCAACTGATTTTACGTATAAGTGTCGTTTTTGTTTCTGTTTTCTCTAAAAGTTCTGCCCATGGTTTTCTCAGCATTCTTTTGTAGAACCAAATTTTTGTTGCTTCAGGTCTTCTCTTCATCTGTGACGAGATTGTCCAGCATTCACTTCCATTTTGGAGGACTGATATTGCATAACAATTTAGTACTCTTTTCTTTGTACAAAAATATAGTTTATTTTGATGTGGACAAATTTGCAGGATAATCTTAACATCTATGATAAATTTGACAGTGAAATAATTTTTTAAAATAAGAAATGTACTTGCAGCAATTAAATTTTCATTGTCTTTGTTACTATCATTTTTTACAAGAGAATGGCATTTTTAAATTTGCAGCCAGTGCTTGCAAGCTGGTGGACCTAGAACTCACAGCTGCATATAGAAATATAATTTTAGTCTTGTTTTATATATTTATTTATGAATATTGTTAGCTTTAGACAACTTTGCATCTGCTGTAAAACATTTCTTGAGAGTGAGAAGACTAATGGGTCAACTATGGAAGAAAGGTTTATTCTCCCATTTGTACATTCCTCATTATAGGTATTATTATATCCATGATATAATAACACCATATTTAATGGACATAATGGAATAGCTGAAAGAAAAAAAGAATGACAAACATGCTTTGTCCTTGGAGAGAATTTTATGATACTAAGCCATACAAAAAAATTATATATACATATTTAGCCATGTCCCATACAGAGAAACTATATCACATGTCTACAACAGCAAGCAGTGAGTAAAAAGTGAGCCTTACCTGTAATAGTTCCTGAAGAGAAGACTGAAATTACAGCAGTTTCTCTACAAATCTGGTGAGGCCATGTGATTTTTCCTGTAAGACCTATTGCTGTGGTCCATGGATATTCTTCTTCACCAGGCTTTACATCACAACTACTTTTTGTCACTCTATCCCCAGATATAATGCACCCGCCATAATGAAAAGAAAGATAATCGCCTTTTGTATTCCTACAAGACAAACTCTTTATTATCAAAACAACAGATATACAGTTTTTGATACTTTCTTCTGATTTATGAAGTTAAATGGAAATATTTTTTTTGCAAGAACATGGTGAAAATATTTCTCAAGGAAAAATATTGCTTTTCTTATTTGCTTGTCATTTCTTGACTTTTAATTTAATTTTTTTTTAATTGTTTGTGAAAGAAGAAGAAATTGCTAGTGGCTAAATACTGTCTGTGGAAAATATAGTAGTAAATGCTTAGTATCAGGTACTTTTATTGAATAAAAAATAAAACAAAACAGACGTCTAATCAGTATGGAAAATGGATTTGGCAAATCAGTTTCAGTTTTTTGGCTGCTTACACTTACTTTCCAATAATGCTCTTGGGAAATCCAAGATTCCATTTCTTTCTCCAACTAGTGTAGAGACAAACAAATCTGATTCTAAATCAAGTGTGGAATGTTTTTGGCAATACTTGCAACATAAAAGACACCTCTTGGAAGCCAAGAGAGTTAGATTATCCCTGCAATGTTTCACTTTAACAATATCAACAAATGCGTCACACTATGATTCACTACTGTTACAGACATCTGTTGAATCAATGTCAAGCAAAAAGAGAAAAGCATAAAACTTTTTTTTTATGAAAAAGAATCAGTGAAAGGCTAGAAAAGAATAAGGATAGCTCTTAAGTTATTTTTCTTTGTTGCTTTTAAGTGAAATCCCATTGATCCCATTTTCAGCTGTTAAAATAGAAAATCAGAATTAAATAGATTCATTTTCTAGAGCAGGGGTCAGCAAGCTGTAGCACATGTGCTGCACCAAGCAATGTCCAATGGCACGTCAGCTGCAAATGGCATAACGAAATCTGAACCAATAACTACTACAACACAAAGAAGATATTTAGCCATTTCAAAACTGCTCAACTCACATTAATAATAAAAACTTAAAAAAGAACATTTAAAAGTAGTTTATTTCTATTAATGTGGCTCACATATTATTGCATATAATGCAGAACAGGTATCTTGACCTTGACTTGTATAAAAATACATATGCTTTTGGCACACTGAATGATTTTAAAACCCTAAGTTAGCACATAGCAAAATTTTACCGACCATTGTTCTAAAGTAATGTCCAAAGTGTTGTATATTTTGGTTGTCAACATTAATAGAATTATGGAAAAAAAATAGAACCTTGTGATACTAAAGCCAGTGGTTTTGAAAGTAGAAAATGTTACACATACACTAACTACCATATATAAGACTCTTGTCATTTTAGCAGAAAATATTTAAAAATGATTTGTTGAATATTTATGGTGTCTTATCCATTTGAACTGTTTAACCCAGTTGAAATTTTTTTTTATTTTTTACCCATAAATTTATGAAATTTTAATATATATTTTTTTTAATCATTTCACCCCAAGCAAGGAAATAATACTACTCGGACACAAGGGGTTACTGGGAGTGAAAGAGAATAAGATTTTTAGAAAGAACTGGAAACCCAATCCTAAACAAGAAACAAGGGATAAACATCTATTCTTGTTCAAAACTCTGGGTGAAAATGTTTTATGTACCATCAAATATGGCAGGTAGATAGGATTGCTAAAATTACATCTTTAAGTGCTGACTTTAAGTGTGTCATCAGTGTTGTTGCTCCCATGTTACTAGACGTTTCGGGTCTAAATAAACAGCAGACTTCTTCGATGGGTGACCCAATCAAATATGATCAGTATTCGGCCTGCACCCAAAGTAAATTTGCTACAAGCTTTAGGATGTGCTTCATATAAATTCCCTCAGCAACTGATCAAGTCTAGACTTGGGCTATTTGATGTTATAGATCGGGAATGCTTGGTTGTACTGATTTTCCTGCATGCGGCCAAGACAGGGTGGTTTTTTAAGAAGAAAAAAATCAAACCAATAAATATACATACATTAATAAAATAAAATCCGAGTTATTATATTGGCTCGTCATACAACTTTTCTTTCTCTTCCTCCCCTTTTAAATTTCTTATATGTTTGATCTTTTTTTCTCTTTTTATAACTTTTCTTTTTATTCTTAACTAAACTTAATAAACGTTTAAAATAGAGCGATTACTCAAATTATTTACAAAAAAACTCCTAAAATACAGTATGAATAATTTGGGATACTGATTGATAATCTAAGAAATTTTGTTTAAAAACTAAGAGAAATAAGATTTAACTAAAGTTTCTTAAAATAAATTAATAGATAGGAAACTAGTGTGGAGAAAAGATTATTTCTATAGATATTTTTCTATCTCTTGAATGTTTAATTGGGAACTTTGTAAAATTTGGATAAAGACCTAATTAGCTAAAAAATCTAGACTAATTACTGTCAAGTAAACTTTCTATTAAAAAGTTGACTGAAAATAACATCTTTTATAACAAATCTTATAAGCCTTCTCTGTGCTAAGGAACAAATCTTATAAGGCAACACAGTGCTAAGAAACAAATCTTATAAGGCTTCTCATTGCTAAGGAACAAATCTTATAAGGTTTCTCAGTGCTAAGGAACAAATCTTATAAGGTTTCTCAGTGCCAAGGAACAAATCTTATAAGACTTCTCAGTGCTAAGGAACAAATCTTATAAGGTTTCTCATTGCGAAGTAACAAATTTTATAAGGCTTGTCCATGCTAAGGAACAAATCTTATAAGGCTTCTCATTCCTAGGGAACAAATATTATAAGGCTTCTCAGTGCTAAGGAACAAATCTTATAAGGCTTCTCAGTGCTAAGGAACAAATCTTATAAGGCTTCCATTGCTCAGGAACAAATCTTCTAAGGCTTTTCAGTGCTAAGGAATAAATCTTATAAGGCTTCTTAGTGCTAAGGAATAAATCTTATAAGGCTTCTTAGTGCTAAGGAACAAATCTTATAAGGTTTCTCATTGCTAAGTAACAAATTTTATAAGGCTTCTCCATGCTAAGGAACAAATCTTATAAGGCTTCTCATTGCTAGGGAACAAATCTTCTAAGGTTTCTCGGTGCTAAGGAACAAATCTTCTAAGGCTTCTCAGTGCTAAGGAACAAATCTTATAAGGTTTCTCAGTACTAAGGAACAAATCTTCTAAGGCTTCTCAGTGCTAAGGAACAAATCTTATAAGGTTTCTCAGTACTAAGAAACAAATCTTAAAAGGCTTCTCCATGCTAAGTAACAAATCTTATAAGGCTTCTCAGTGCTAAGGAACAAATCTTTTAAGGCTTCTCATTGCTAAGGAACAAATATTATAAGGCTTCTCAGTGCTAAGGAACAAATCTTATAAGGTTTCTTAGTGCTAAGGAACAAATCTTATAAGGCTTCTCAGTGCTAGGGAACAAATCTTATAAGGCTTCTCAGTGCTAGGGAACAAATCTTATAAGGTTTCTCAGTGCCAAGGAACAAATCTTCTAAGGCTTCTCAGTGCTAAGGAACAAATCTTCTAAGGCTTCTCAGTGCTAAGGAACAAATCTTTTAAGGCTTCTCAGTGCTAGGGAACAAATCTTATAAGGCTTCTCAGTGCTAAGGAACAAATCTTATAAGGTTTCTCAGTGCTAAGATTTGAAACCATTTGTTATCATATTCAGTTTTATTTCAACAGACTGCAATGTTACTAGACAGTATGTAATGTTTACTTTTACTGCAGAACAATTTTCTCTTGTTTATTGGAGCATTACACTTAGATGGAGAGGTAAAACTTATCAACTAAAAGCTGTCATGGGACAATTGTGAAATGGTATTTGGAATTTGATGACCAGTCTTGCACAAGTATATCAAAGAGTCATGCCAAATCAGGTAAAACATGGCTGGCATTGAACCAAGAGAAAGAACTAGAAAATATCTATTTTATTCTTCATCTTTTATGCAACACGTAATTTTAGGATATATCTCTCCACAACTTCCTGTCTTTTGTTACTCTAAGCAATTTATGACATTTTACCATACCTCTTTTGTCCCTGTTCTGCTATCAAGTCACACAAACTCATAGGGTACTAATATCATGCTGAAATACCACTTCTCATATGACCACCGAAGTTAAGTAACATAGAGACTGGTCAGTACCTAGAATGGGTCACTGCTTGGGAATACTAGATGTTGTAAGCTAGGATATACAGGTGCTGTAATGGATAATGGCTCAGAATTGTTAATTAGAAAGCCAAGTTCCAATTCCAGCTGGGTTCATAGGAAGGGTATGAAAACATTTTTCTCACTCCCCCCCAACTATGGCTTAATTAGTAGAACTTGTATCGGTTAAATCATTATTATCTTTAAAATATTTTTGCAATCTAAAAATATTTTCTGGCTTTAAATAATCTGCAAAAGGTTCATCAGCTGTAAAAAACACCCATCTATCCAAAAAATCAGTTTTCTTCCTGCTTCTCTTGTCTTCAGTATTTCCTGTGCGTGTTAAATTCTCTTGACCTTTTTTCCTCATATAGGTTTTAGAAATTTCAGCACTCTTTTTGTGATTGTGAGTTTAAATTTCTTTGCTGCTTTTCTGTGCACGTTTTTTTAGTATTTGTTGGTATGAACCTTATCTCTGTTGCTTCATGTCTCTTCTTCATCAGTGAGGAAATTGTCCAGCATTTATTGCCATATAAGAGATTAGTACAGGTCAGCACTCTTTTTTAATTGAATTTTCTTATATATTAATACTTTGCTTAGAATCTAGAAGGCATCTTTTGCTGTTCCTATGCACCTTCAGATTTCTGTGATATATTTTTCATCATCTGTTGTTATAATATTCAGTTAAATTTCTGTACCCTCTTGATTTTGCCATTGCCAACTTTTAGCCTACACTTTAGGTTGTTTCGCTTCATAATTTCAATCCTGATATACAATATCTTATTTGGAAAATGAAAAAATATAATAAAAAAACAAACAGATCTTGTCAGCTGAATTAAATAAAAATTATTTGGATATATATTTTTACCACTTTAAATGTTATTTTTAGTGTATTCTTGTATTTGAATAGGCGCTCCATTTATTTATGTAACCATATATTTATTTATTTTAGTCTACTAGCTTGAATATTCAACAAATCTTACTAAAGAAAGAAGAAATTGAACCTGTGTCCCTGAGGGAAGAGGGAGCTATTGTTTAACCCTGTATGCCTTACCACACAGCACAGTTGGTCAGGTGACACCAAATATTGTGCTTTCATACTGGACAAAATGGCACCTCCCTCTGCCAAGGGTGCTGCAGCTTGAATTCCTGCTGGAGAGCACAAATTTTCTTTAATAAGATTTCTTTAACGTTCAGAGTGGTAGATGAAAACAAATAAATATACTGTTTAATAAATAAACGAAGTGTCTACTCAACTATGAGTATCCACTAAAAATAATATGATAAAAATCTCTCAGATTAATAAAAAAATTCTCTTGGATATACACTACAGTTCAAAGGTTTGAGGCCATCCTTGGTAGTTTTCTAAATTGGCCTCAAAAGTCGTCGTTTCATACTTTAAATAAAATAAAATTATTATACATGGTTAAAAAAAGTTAGGCATGATTTTTTTATTAGAAATTTTATCATGAAAAAAAATAATTTTATGATTAAATTTTGCTCTTGTCAAAATATCCTCCTTTAGCCTTTATGACTGCAGCACAAATTTCTGGTAAACATTGCAAAAATTCCTGAAAGTATAAGTTTGATAATTGATTCCATTCTTTTTTCAATGACACTAAGAGCATTTTTTCATTTATTTTTTCACTCTTCTGTCAAGTTCATCCCATGCTAATCCTGGGGTGTCTTCAAAAATTCTGAACTGTGGTGTGTGTGTGTGTGTGTGTGTGTATGTATATATATATATATATATATATATATATATATATATATATGAAGAAATATACTGTTATATTTATGGGATAAAGTGCTCAATATCAGAGATAGAATGTGTGTAAATATAAAAGTGATCAGGCTGTTTCATGCTAGACGCAATCGTCAGGCCTGACGTTACTTCTAATGAAAAACAACCTGTCACCCTGGCCTTGACTTCAATGTTCAGTTTATATATATATATATATATATATATATATATATAGGAGGCATGGTGGAGTAATGGATAGCGGCTTGGATTGAGGAATTGCAGAGCCGAGTTCGAATTCCAGTCAAATCCATTACATTAACTTATGTGCTAATACCCTTTTGAAAGGTATGAATCCTCTCCCTCCAGCTATGGATAAAATAGCAGGACAGACTGGGTTCTATAGCCTTGGATGGCAACTGGTCTAGGAGATGGACAACCCTGAATTCAAAACCTGCGGAGGGTCATTTGGGAACCTTGTGGCACTCGATGCACCAGGTCTCTGTATCCGTCCCTTCAAAAAGTGTGGATGGTCTTGCACGAGGCCTTCACCACTATAATCAAATCTCATGTGCCGGTGTCGGGCTGTCAGTTTCCTGGAAACTGATCTGCTTGACCCTCATACGTCAAATCTTGATGGGAGAGTCGACTATATATATATATATATATATATATATAAGATGTGTGCTAAAAATTCTGTTGTTTGATTAGATTTGTCGAATTAGGTTGGCTGAGAAATTTTCAAAACGGGTGAGAATTGGTCTGAATGTAATTCCTCCAATGAGAATTCTCACTCTGACATTCATGTTGGAGAAACAAAAGTCTTAACAAACTCTGTAAATCATAATATCATAGCTTGGATTTATAAACCAAATATGTCAAAACTATACTCACTAGATTATATTGTGTGACACATTCAAATTTATGTACATTATTCAAGCTTTATATTCAGTCACTTATAAAATTCATATTGTAACTATTTGTGAATGAATAAGGGAAACTACTCTGTAAATAGCATTTAAAATGCCCGGAATTATCTCCCTTGAGAAGTTACACATTCGTGGCAAGTGCAAATTGAAATTGGTTCAACAAAGAAAGCTATATATGCATCAATAAAAATTATTACTTCTTTCTTTTAATAGCACTCCTGTAACTTTGTAGTACCTCAACTTCTCTCAATGATTTCTGTTTCATCTGTAATTTGGACGCAGTGCTCATGATAAACAAATTCTATTACTCAGTGTCATCTCACAGTGAATTAATGCTAACCATCTTTGAACAGGACTTTATATTAGTGAATGCAGGTTCAAACATCTATCTTCACTATTTGCAATGCCATCCAGAAGGAAATAAATATAAAAGGTGTTTCATTAAGATGAATCAAAGTCAGCAGTAAATAAATCAGTGTTATTGGTGAAAATTTATTTATTTCTCTATTGGATCATATTATTTAAGACATGACAATTATGTGTGAAAAATAATATCACCCAAATGTCTGCCAAGGCTTTGGCAGCACATCTCCACTCGATGGTCAAAATATTTTATGACATCTCTGCATAGTTGCTCCTCAATCTCACCAGTATGCCTTATTATCTCATCCTTCAGCTGCTGAATTGTTGTTGGCATAGACCTTACTTTTCAGATGACCCCAAATGAAGAAATCTAAAGACGTCAAGTCTCACGATCATGGTGGCCAATTGACTTCGCTGTTTCAAGATATGATGCTACCTGGGAACTTCTCATTCAAATTTTGTTTGAACATCCATTTACATAATAGGCTTTGATAACTTTAACATGTTATTCGATTGTTAATCTTTCCATGGTTGAAATTGCCAAAGACCTAAATTGTTAAATCTGAACGAAAAAGGAAAAAAAAAAACACATTAGAAGCTTAAAATTAATTCACATTTAAAATTGGTCTAAGTTATTGGAATACCCTTTATATAAATATATTGGGTTGGAACAAATTATTGTAGTGTTTGTAAGTGAATTTCAAAGACAATTTTTAAGTATTTGTATATTGATTTATTCAACAACACATGTGCCATTTTGTTCCACTACCTTTCACCAGCTTCATGATTCTGTAACAAGAGAGAGAGCTATGGATGAAAGATTTATTCTCCCATTTGTATTTTCTCATTATGGGCATTATTATATCCGTGATATAACACCATAGTTATTAACTGAATGGAATGGCTGAAACGAAAAGTCATGACAGACTTGCATTATTCTCAGACAGATTTGCATACTATTATGACATACACAAAACTATATATAAATATATACACATGGTCCATGTGGAGAATAATATATTACATATATCTACATAGTAAACCGGAGTGTAAGGAGAAACAAAAGGAAGTGTCTTACATATAATATGGAGATACTCTGTATCTGGAGAAGCCATGTTTAGGACTTTAGATCCAAACAGGCTGGATTCTTCTACTATATACCAGGTAAAGATATATTTCTTGAATGAAAGCGAATCTTGAGTTTTTCCAAATTGAAGTCTGGAGTTTCTTTGTATATCTGGGAAAGATATATTCTCAAAGATAAATGGCACCATGGAATTGTAAACTGCTCCTTTAAACAAACTGGAATCAATTGCCACTTTTGTCACTGTATGGAGTGATTTCACTAAACGGTCTGTCACATGACCCATGTGACTTTTCTGCACTAAAGGGAGATAAGCACATTCTGTATCCCCACAATTCCATCCTCCCAGAACTTGGCATCTTTCTTCACTTGTCTAAGTGGTTTTTAAAGACTCTCAGAGAATTGAAGTTCTTTCTATTTAGAGAAGACTGTAGGGACTGAAATCAATGCTGCTTTAATAAAAATTAATATTATCTATTTAGCTGTAAATGCATTGAAAGTGTCATGATCTAGAATTAATATAGAACCAAACTATATTTGTTCATTTCATTTTGTTCTGCCACTAGGTTTGGTTTGGTTTGGTTTGGTTTGGTTTATTTTGTTTACTGGCATATCAACCTCAATGGGCTATTTAATGCCAACAATATTTTTAGGATTGATTTGTATGAATAGTGTATGTATTCTTTGGTTTAGATTGGTTTGGTTTATTTTGTTTTACGGCATATCAATCTCAATGGGTTATTTAATGCCGACAACATTTTTGGGATAGATTTGTATGAATAGAATATGTATTCTTTGGCTTAGATTGGTTTGGTTTACTTGGTTTTAAGGCATATTAATATCAATGGGTTATTTAATGCTGACAAAAGTTTTTATTGCTGGTAATATTCTGTTTTGTCAAAAATCTGTTTCTGGTAATATATTTCCTTCAAAATTGTATTGCTGGTAATAATTTTTTTCAAAAAAGTATTGTTGGTAATAGTTAACTACTTGCCCATAGCTGGAACCCTAACAGGTGCTACCACCCTGGGTCAGGGTGGACCTGGGAACACCAGCAAGAGGTCAAAACCTCCTGATCAGAGGCCTTGCTGCTGGATGTAGTTTAACGTCTTACCCAGGATGCAGATGTAGTTTAACGTCTTACCCAGGACGGTCTGACACTAGGACTGAAACAATGTGGCATATTTCAACCATAAACAACCAAAGTTACTGCTAAAGTAAAATTCAAGAGTTTCAGATTACAGATTCTTCTTAGCATGAAACATGTTTCATTTTGGCAGTGTTGATTTTATGTTTGGAAAATAAATTCTTTTCTGAATTGTCTTTTATTTACCACAACATGTTATGCAGAAGAAAAAAAATCACTTCTATCTTTGATTTTCTTAAATAACAAAAAACTAAGTTGCTACTCTTAAATGTTTATCTGAATTGTTTTTCTTGGTGAAAGAAAGTTTTGCTCTTGTGTCTGATGATTATTTTTCTTGAATAAATATCAATGGATAAAATAATGATAGTTTCTAAACATCAGCTCTTAAGAAACCAATGATTTAATCAGTAATTAAATGTCATAAACAAAGATGTTGTACTTTCTTTTGTTTTTGTTATTGAAAGGTTAATAACATCTCAGTGAATATATATATATATATATATATATATACACACACATTTAATACATTTTTATGTTTGTACGTTCTTTTTATAGATACAGATATTTAAGTAAATGCTCTATTTATAATAAACAATATTAACAACATTTACTAGCCTGAATGTCCAAAAAACAGTAAAATCGACCTTGCTAACTGAAACGCTTCTCTGTGGCTCAATTGGTAAAAGCATGTCAGGCTATATGACAGTTCCGTATAGGATACAGGTTCAATTCCTGTCGGAGGACGCATATTTTCTATGAAAATATCTCAGACATTCAAGCCAATAAATGTCGTTAATACTGTTTATTATAAACAGAGCATTTACTTAAGTATTTGTATCTATAAAAAGAACGTATAAACATAAAAAATGTCTTGAAAATAATTGTTGGACATTGTCCATTTCATAATGTGTGACGTTATATATATATGTATATATATATATATATATATATATATATATATATATATATATATATATATATATATAAATATAAAAGTGAACATAGAAATTTCAGTATATGTTTTCTCGCTTTTTCTCTGTTTCATATATATACAATCGTTAGTGGTGCATTGTGAGTATTCTATAAATAGTCAAGAAAATAATAGCATACGTGGCCTAGACGATTTGCATATAGCATGAAACAGACTGTCGCCTCTAAGTGTTGACTTCTATGTTCACTTTTATATTTTACAAATAATTCTATCTCTGATATTGAGCACTTTATCCCATAAATATAGTACACCTTAAGACTATATTTCTTTATATATATATATATATATATTATATATATATTGTTGCTGGGTGTTGACCTCAGTGTTGATTTTAATATTTGTAGACCCTATCCCTGATATTGAACCCTTTAATCCATATATATAGCATACCGTAAAACTATATTTTCATCATTATATATATATGTATGTATGTATGTGCATAAGTTCAAGTTCAGTTGGGAATGTTGGGTAGGTATATTGTCTTAAAATTCTGGGTTATTATGTAGGTAAAAATGTGTAACTTCCACGCCCTCCAAGTAGATTTAAATATTTAGTGGGGCAGTTAGCAAATTGGAACTGAACTGATCATTTTAAGCTGTCATTAACTATTGAATGCTTGACATATGACCATTAAGTTTGAGAAATAATCCTTGTTGAGTTGAGACTTTTTGAGATTTGTAGTTGAAAGGCAATATAGAAATCCAAAGTCCATTGATATATCGTAAGACAATTATTTACATACATAAATACATTACTTTATAAAATTTAAACAGTTTGCTAAAAAGAAATGGTGTGTTGAAAAAAGAAATGTGTTGAAAATGTTCCTTTCTGTTGTATGTCAGAAAGAAAATATATTTTTGTATGAATTTGACTTGTAGGATTAAAGTCGCTGAAATCAGAGACATTTTAAAGTGGGTCAAGTTTTTGAGTTGATTTGAAAGGCATAAAGAGGAGTTGTGTATGAATGAAGGTTGAATTGAAAAAGTTCTTTCATATTTTTTCAGTTCTTAATTAAGTTGGTTCCTTTTGATGTGGGGAAGTGTCAAATTTTTACTTGCTGTTGCTATAAAGGATGGATGAAATGGCATGCATGCTGACTGTTCTGGATCATTCTGTGTCTGGTTATGCCATTTAGTGTCCTTTTTTTTAAAAAAAAAAATCTCAGTCTCTATTAAAGTGGACAGATTCATGTTTTTCTTTAATTTCATTTTAGATCTTCTCACTGTTGAAAAGCAATTTAATTTTTGTTTTTATTAACTTTGAGCTGATTTGAAAGATTATTTGTTGAGCTGGACATGATTTCTCTGACAGGTCTTTGTTGGTTTTTAATTTCCAGTGTGTTACAAGCCATTAGAGTGAAAATATTCCTTAGGATTTTTTAAAGGGCCCCAACATATAATGGTCATAAAAGCGTGGCTTTTGAGTCATATTTATTTCTTTAACATTAAATACGTGGCTCAAAGAAATCTGTTGATTGAACCCCTTGTTGCCTGATACCCATAACAATCTTTGAGTCATAAAAATATTGTGATTGTAGTTATATAAGGTTGTGTCTGGTTAAAGTATCTCTGATTTTATTATGTTGTTGGTTTTTGTTCATTATTCTCTATGCTTTGGTCAGATATTTTCTTTGATAAATTAATATTTGAAATATGTCCTTTTTTAAAGCTCATTTATACTAAGAATGTGGATCACAGAATTGGAGCTGCATACAGGGCATTGGAAAGCTAATCAAACTTGTCTTCAACAACAAAGATCTGAACTTAACAACAAAAATTATATTCTATAATGCTGTTGTCATTTCAACTTTGCTATATCGTTGTGAAATCTGGACTCTATATCATTGCGACATTCAAAAATTAGAATGCTTTCACCAGCAAAAACTTTGTTCAATTTTGAACATTAAATGGAATTACTATGTGACCAACACCAAAGTCCTGGAAAGAGCCAACAATCAAAGCATTGAATCGCTGATCATTAAACACTGTCTTTAATGGTCAGAAAGAGTCAAGGTTTCTGCATCAAGTTTTATTCATTGAGCTCACTACAGAGAGTTATCCTCTTCAAAGATACAAGGACCAACTCAGAGCAACACTCAAAACCTCTTCAAATATCCTCTTCAAAGATACGAGGACCAACTCAGAGCAACACTCAAAGCCACTGGACTTGAGCCTAAATCATTTGAAACACATGCACAAGACCATACCAACTGGCAGTGTTCTATCAGTATTGGAACCAAAAACTTTGAAGCCACCAGAAGAGAAAAGGAAGAAGTCAAATGATAAGAGTGAAAGGCTTGACAAAATCAAGCTTGTCCTCTGCCAACATTACTGTTCAGTCAGTGCTGTCGTCTCTTCTGTGCAAGAATTGGTCTACTTGGTCATCAATGCCATCATCCTGAAGAAAGCAATTAGAAAAGAAGAAATTAAATTCTTGGATATGAGATAAAGCTGACCAATGATGTTTCTGAGATTCAAAGTCATATACTAATATACTATTTTATCATAATTCCTAATTCAGCATGAAATAACTCATAAGTTTCATCTACCAATAAACAATATCTTTACTTTCACAACATATATAAAGATCTTTATCAGATGTTGAGGTTAGAGAGTTGTTTTGTGAAAGGGTGTTGTATCCTTAAAAGAGGTTACAGACAGACAAAATGTGGTACTTGAGTGAAAGGAACAGCAGCACAGGTGTAGATGGAAGAAAGAGAGGATTATTGTAAAAGAGAATATACTACTGAAAGACAGGGAATCAGTTAGCAGCCTAGTAATTCCCGAAGCAAGTTCACCCAGGTATATCCTGTGCTCACTACCAATATAGTAATTCCACATTAAGCGATAGGGATTGTGGGACATTCCATTACAACAAAGGGTTAATGTCTGCAGCTTTTCAAATTTAGCCTACTCTCTTTTTTTTCACTATTAGTCGATTTACTGCATTGTGCTACTGATGTTTTTACAGTGATAGGTCATATTGTATCTATGCTTTGTCTCAGATTATTTTGGCAACTTAGACCAATGAAATTGGATTTATTTTGTTTGTTTTTGAACCATTTACATGGTTTTCAGTGAAAATTAAAATATGAATCATTAAACATCTGAGTAGTTTCATTTTTTTAAGCCATTATCAAAGTTTTTTCTTTTGCTCTACAGCAGTTTAATCTTTTTTTTTCAATATTGAGATTTCATATGTCCTGTTGGCTTTTTTTTAAGCATTGTCAGTTCCTATTCTCATTTTGTGTTGGATTTTTTTTAATCATTTAACACCAAGCAAAATGATAAAAATCAATACAATGCAAGGGGTTACTGAGAGTTAAAGAACCTGTGATGACAATAAAAGGACGGGTTTTCAAGGAAATGATGATTGACATTACATTTAAATTTTTGAAGATCATAGTTGACAGGAAAGCAGGAAGTCAGAAGAGAGTTCAATAAATGAAAAGTTCAAGAGAAAAAAACAATTAGCATAGAACTTAAGGTTTGTGCAGGAAAATTCCCACGGAGGTCCAAGAGGCTAGAGTAATGTAGCCTAAATGTGTGTATAGGATGAGCAAATTGCTAGCCAGGCAAACTGTCTGAGCATCAGTGCTGGAATGACAAGGAGTATGTGTCATTGGGTTAGATCAAGGCTGGCAGCATGCCCAATATGCAAATTCTCTGGCTTGGCAAGAACGTATAAAAAAGCGGAGTGTTCATTGAGAAAGCAGAAGTCAATGCAGGTCAGTTCAATGCCTACTGAACCAGAATCCATTGCAAGTGCATTTCCAGTATCTGTGCTACAGAATCCCAGGTTTCCTGCTACAAGGTTACAATTAGCAATTTCAACAATGAGACTGAGCTGTGAGATTAATGTTTCACTTGAAGTTAAGGTAACAAGGAGGAAAGCTTAGCTTAAAAATTGCCATTAAAACGTTGATAGAAAAAGTATAGGTTAGCTAAGTTACAGTGGTGAAAAACTGACTAAACCTAAGATGCTAGGTCAAGACCAATAACATAGCAGATTCTTGTTTGGATTTTATCAAGAACCTTTGGAAGAAAACTCCCATCCTTAGAAAGAGTGATATTAGTTTAATTTCTTGAAAAACTGTTTTAAGAAAAAGATTTTTTAAATTTCAGCCAACAGCAATGCTGTTTGGTCAGTGAATGGCAAATGTTTTATGTATTTTCATTGCTAATTTCTCTCATTACCAATAACCTTTTTCCTTTCACTCACATTTTGTACTTAGTCTACATGACTAAGATGACTCAATGTTCATTGGGATCTATCAAACGCTTATATAAGAATAAAGAGTTGCTACTGACACTGGAGTTTGAACATAGATCGCCATTGAGCAAACACAGGCAATCCCATTATTGAATTAAGTAGACTACGTGACCATAGAGGAAATACATAATTGATCACCATTTCTAGTCTATCCTCTCTTACTATTCAGATCACCATTTCCCCTTTATCCTCTATTACTATACATACCATTATTCTCTATACTATTTCACTATATGAATTACTGTTCAAGTGAATGTTATTGAGCAAGTACTATTAGTGCAAGTGCAATTTGAAGGTGTCTGACACCAGCATTGTTCAATGGCATACTATAGTTGTATGTGATTACAAAGTCTCTACTATAATGAGCATTATGAAAGTGACAACAAGTATTTATTGGCATCAGAAAAGTGGCAATGGGTGTTCATTGACATCTCAAAACAAACTATTCGACTTTCGATCACACTCAGTTTCTGATCAAGCTTATAGTTTTTGTTTCCTGCATGTAGAAAAGATGTAATTATAAAAATGTATACTTGTAAGTAATCAATATTTGATTAAGATGCAAGGAAATGTGTCTAATTTAGTTCATGTTTCTATGTTATTTTTTCCATTCTCATTACAGCATTAGTAACATTAGGAAAGATGAAAGCAGTTTTGAAAAATATCCTTGCTGGCAATCAGTATTGGATTAACTTAACAGGAACATGTTCCTGATTTTGTTGATATTTCAAGGTTTCTTCCATTGTCTTTACAACATTATTGTCTAAGAGAAAAGATGACAAGAATTCTGAAGAACTCAGTATTTGATTAGCAACTAGAATATGTGGCTTATTTTAATAATATTTCAGTGCTGTTGTTTTTTTTACGTTAAAGTTCACCCTGTACAAGGCTGGGTGGGGGCCACTTGAGGTAGAGGGTTACATTAAGACGCAATTTATATGGATAGGTGGGAAAGATGACAGTTAACTCTAGACTTGAAGAGGTTAGAATTGTAGTGACTGGGGAAACATCCTCTTGGGAGTTGGTTCTACAGAGCAGTGGTTTGTGGGAATAAGCTTTTTGAGTGGAACTTCTTGATGATGGAACACAGAGGGAATGTAGGTTTGCTACTGTGTAAGTGACATGGTGGGTCCTAGCCGTGAAGGTTAGAACTTGCGGAACCCAGGAATCCGGTTCGTCCGAGCACTTTCTATGGAAGGAGCAATAGAGCATTTAGAGGCTTGCCACATCCTGCCTGTGAGAGAGACATTGGAAGGTGGAAAATAATTTGTCACACACAAAAACGATGATTTTGAACTCTATCAAGACTGGAAAGTGAGGACTGGGTAGTACTCCACTTTTGGCCTGATCTGGCTCTTGTAAAGATAGAGGATAGCATGATGTGTCAGGTACTTAATGGAGGTAGCTGAGCATTTTTTCTGCATCTTTTGCGACAGCTCGTATGTATGAGATTAACTTGAGGTCTGGTGTGAGCATAAAGCCCAGTAATCTCTCAAGGCACAGTGCCTCCACAGGGAGACATCTGTTCATCGTGACTTGTAGTAGTTTGGGGTTTATGCTGTTTTTGTTCCACAGCATAAAAGAATGTCTGGTTTGATTTTGATATTTCCTTTTATAATTGTTATTAGTTGAATTGACTTTTCTTGTATTGTGCATATCTGCAAATATGGCATGAATAAGATACAAAATGAAATGTTGTCTCGAACTACAAACTAATTAAAAGGCAAAGTTCTAAATGACAAAAATATGAAGAATCTTCTTCCCAAATTATTTCTCTCCTGTCTCTAGAAAGAAGTTTTTCTTGTGGACAATGAAAAAAAAAATTGTTTACTGAATTATTTTTCTTTCCTTTTTTCTTGGTAAGGATTTTGAAATGAAAATTTTTCTTTCACTTCCTCCCATATTTACTATTTATATAAGATCATCAAGAAAGATACACTTCTTGCAATTATTCTGGCATTGTAACCCTGGGGGCAGGTAATTTTTCCTAGTTCAACACATTGCAGACAAAACAATACCCTTCCCGCCCAATCCACTGTCATTCTGCCAATGCCAACGCCAAACATTGCTGTTTATTGTTTCATTGTTCTTGATTGTCGACTGCTGATTCAAACATTTTTGATTTAAAATTTTTTCACTTCAAGTTTGTTGGAATATTTCAGCCACAAGACTGATATTTTATAACCCTGGCTGAGTAAGACACAAGGCTAACTATAGAAGAGGAAATGTGAGGAAGAAGATATGGTGGTGTTGTAAAATAGTCAATGTGCCCAGAAATAATAATTTTCCCCAAAATTTTATTTTTCATATTACTATAGGTAATTCAAATGTTGTTCTACGTGCTGTGTCTCTTCAGGAAATGGCTCTCCACAATTTTCTATTCTTTGTAGCTCTTAGTAAATTTGATCTTTCTGCTATCTCTCCTAAACTCTGTTTTGCCATCCATTTACACAAGCTTACTAAGCAGGTTCTATGCTGTTTTATTTTGTCCCTTTTGCATTCAATCTGCTCTATGAGTGTCAGATTTTCCAAGCCCTCTTTCCTCATTATGTCCTTTAGAAATTTAAACTGTCTCTTTCTGATGTTATGTATAAATGTCCTTTTTGTTTCCATTTTTGCGAGAACTTGTCATTTCTCACATATTTGGTCCATAATATTCTCAGCATCCTTCTGTAGAATCAAATTCTTTCTCCTCTTCATCTGCGAGGAGATTTTTCCACCATTCACTGCCATATAGGAGCATTGATATTAAATAAGTTCAGCACTCTTTTCTTTGTTTCAAATGAAATTTTCCTGTTTCTTAATACTTTGCTTAGCTTTTGACTTTTCATACGCTAAATCACAAATATAAATAAAAAAAAATAATTTTATTTATTATTAAATTTTATAGAAGTTATTAGGAGGAGTTCAGTTTGCTATGTAAATTCATTGTAAATTATTGTTAATTTTACTCAAAATTTTGTTTTCTGTTGCCATAGCAGGATATGACAACACAACTATGAAATTCAAACATACATTTGTTCAGGGATCAGAGTCACCTTCAGTGCCAGGATAAACTTTTTGTACAACAAATGAAGTCTCGGAGATAAATATTAAGAGCTTAGTATGGTACAAGGCCACAATAATAATGCTCAAAGTGAGAATTCAACTCAATTCTTTTATGTACCATAACTCTACAAGACAAGTGTGACTTCGGTTCTCCACAACTTCCTATTCTTTGTCTGTCTTCTTACTATCCCCCAGACCTTGTTCTGCCATTCAATGCTCATTAAATAGGTTACTTAGTGTTTCCCTCTATCTGTGTATGTCCTGTGAGTGTCAAGTTCTCCAAACCCAACTTTAGTTAATTTATCTGAGACAAACTGACAAACTCATGTACCATAAAACCGCAATAGGATATAAATATAGCCTGCAATTAATTTAATAAGAATTATATGGTGTTAACTAATTTTGCAAAGTGTAGTTATTCAGTTTTCTTCCTCCTAGACCAAAAAGGATTAGAAAAAGAAACTCTTCCACTTCCCAACACATAACATTCACATGTGTTTTGCCAACTCTTCAATAATGAAGTAAGTACAAATTTTACTTTGGTTGTTCCAACTTGGTGAAAGGCTCACTTGAGCTCGACCAATAAAACCATGTTTATCATTACTTACCTTAACTTACTTCTGAACCAGAAAAAGAAGACAAGCATATCCAAGAGTCATTGAGAACTTTGTTTCTCTACAGTTTATAAAAAAAGAATAAACATTCCACAGTAGGAACCTAAGTTTTGTTGCTACTTTAATTGTTTATATGTGACCATGCACACACCTACACTACACCAACATGCAACCATTAACTTCTATACTACCATATTGCTTAAGCTGATTCAATATCATATAATTGTCTAAAGTCAATTTGGTTCTATTAGATTTCAGAAAGAAATGCACATTTGATAAACCAGCCCTAAAAAGTATTAATAAATATCTTCTGTTGCTTTTAC